>NW_011627109.1:4769-192753 GCF_000204515.1 Acromyrmex echinatior | reverse complement strand
ATAAAGTATATAAAATATTATAGATTAGATATATATATATGTGTGTGTGTGTGTGTGTGTGTGTATAGAAAAGCCAAACACAACTCATAAGGTCAATTTACATGTATTGCAATAAAGCAAATAATTACTTGTTAAAGCATTCACTCTTCCGAATACTATTATATAAACTGCATTTGTGTGAAATTTTTTATTCGCGTCGTAGAACTTTACAAAAAAATTTCGAGATTTTATGCATCTTCATTTATGTTTGTGTAACTCCAAAATATCACACCGTCTTCTAAAATACCGATTTGAAAAGTATAGATTTTAAGCTGTAAAATTCTTTTTTAACATTTTGATACGATGATTTTTGATGAATTTATTCTATCTTAAAATTTGCCTATTTTTACTGAGTCGAATAGGTGATTCTTTAATTTTTTTGAATAGTATGTAATTTAAATGTGCAGCTATAACTTTTAGTTTGAGTTTTTTTAAATACGATGAAACAAATAGAAAACACAGAAATTTCTGATTTCCCTTCCAAAACAGTCAATTGAGTAAAACTTCTGATAGTCAAATTATATAAAATTCAAAGATCCAAAGGCATTGCGTTAAGAGTAGTCCAGAATGAGCTAAGAAAAAGTTGCCGAATCAAAAGGTATTAATTGATTTAACTAAAGTGATAGTCATAGGCTGTTAAACAAACATTTATTAATTCAGATAAATAATGTTTTAAATTTTTTGACTTAAATATATAAATATTTAAACTAAATAATCATTACGAATTGAACGCATTTAATAATTTTTTTTTAATGTAGTTAAAGTTGAATGCTGATTTCGGACTTTTCTTAGTGCATTGCGTTTGGATCTTTAGAGATTTTATATACTTAACTTGACTACTTAACTTGATTACCAAAAATCTTATTCAATTGACTGTGGAGAAAGAATCAGAACTTACCGTCTTCATACGTCTGATACATTTCTTATCAGATTAAAGAGAACGAATTAAGAAACAAAATGTTTAAATTGTTTGTCTCATCCTTCTTTGCAAACATTGTAGGTTTGTTTGTTATTTCTGCATTAGAACTCTCTTTCTCAGTTTTCAAAAGTATATACTATGGTTCTGTCACAGAAAATAAACCTCATGTAATTTGTTAATAATTTAATATTTCGCATTAACAACTGCTGCTAATATTTAAACACAGCCATATATATGAATATACATATATATTATAATATATGTATATATGTATATATGTATATATGTACGTCAAATATTCTAAACAAGCAAATATCGATCAGAGAATGATTATACAATTACAATTATAAAAAAATATTCGTAATATATAATACAATATATCGTATACAACTGGCCGGATCATAAGAAGTTTCGTTGAAAACAATAAGAAGGTTTTTCGACACTTTTATTACGGCGGCGGTTCAGACGCCGTGAAAAATGAAGGCATCAACGCGGTAGAGCAGTATGGCGCAGAAAAATATTTCAAAATGTCGACGTCGGTATCAAAGAGCGTTTAAGACTGCTTAATTCTCCTCACTTGGAGACGGTAACGGCAGCTGCTGAAGCAGATATGCTGCGCAGAAAACGCTGACAACCCTTTACTAATGTTCGCAAT
The DNA here is from genome assembly GCF_000204515.1 of Acromyrmex echinatior. Next base: position 191,140 of record NW_011627109.1, on the reverse strand, counting down.
TCCTTATTCCGCGGAGATCATTTATAAAATGCCACGAGCTACTTGTCCACCGAGATCCCAGGATAATTTGTTTGGAATTTGGTCTGGAGATTACAGAAAGTGTAACGCCTTGATTAATACCACGAGATTCGAGAGGTGAATCGAGACTGGATTACGAAGAGTTCTCTTGCGGTAAGCATCGATTATGCATGGCACGCTTGATTTGTCTATCTCTTCTTTCCACTCTTTTTTTTCTCTCCTATTCCTCTTTAATCTTTGATTCGATTTCGTTGTCAAATTGAAGACTACATCATGCTTCGCGACAAAGTTCGATTTCGTTAAAAAATTGGTTATATCTCTTCTAACGTTATGCAATGTTTAAAAAATGGATATAGTTGATAAAACAATTTCCTACAAAGAGTATAGGAAATAATATGATGGGACTCATGTTCAGAACAGTGGAATTTCTCTTGCGTCAGAAAATTACTGTAATTTTAATATAGATGATATACTATTTCATCGATATCCGCTTAGAAGATCGTTCGGCTTGCTCGTGGGCTCTCCTACGCACCGTATACTTTATGACCCGGAAAATTGAAATTTTACTCCGGTATAACATTACGGAAATGTGGTGCTACATTTGAAAATTGTTACGCTATTCACTGGAGCATTAAACGTGATACGGCAAGTCAATTAAGGGAATTTTCCCAATCTAACTTATTTTCAATTCACAGGAAATATAATCCAGCACACATCTGCCGTAAAAAAAACAGCTAATATGTTCGCTTCCGTGAAGCTTGAATAATTCCTTCAAAAAAATCTCGATAAAAATGATATTCTCTCACGTCACGAAAAAGTTCAGAAATCCCTAGAACCGGTTACTGAAATATCTATATCTTTCTTTTTATTAATCTCTTGAGACATGTGCGCATATAAACATATATGCGTGGAGGGGGACGTGTTGGTTTTGTGAATCTTGCAATGTGTGATATAGGTGGGTGGACGAGTCAAGCTATGGTATCCACTAAAAAAAAAAATGCAATCCCGATCGTCTCGCGAATAAACGCATCTCTGTGAATAACCTTTTCTATCTTCTCAGGAATTTAAAGATGCAAAACCGCTTCTGTGTAGATACTCGTGCACTTACTGCCGCGCGATATTTCAACAAATAAAGTGCACGATCTCAGCAACAACGGCAGATTGTAAGTAGACATCTAATTCAGAATTAGCTTAACGCCTCTGGATTTCTTTGTAAACCGACTCCCCGGTATTAGGCTCTTTGAAATGCTTCGCATCGTGTATGTATATTGCCTCATATATCCCAGTCGAAAAGATAAATTTCTCATCTGGATAATTCGTTGAAAAAAATCAACAGAACTCGATTTTTTGGACGAGTTACATTTACAATACTAAATCAATACGTGTAGAGAGAATCAAAGCAATTCTAAAAATATTAAATGTTCATTTTGCCAATACAACAAAATACAAATTTTACATTTTTAATACAAATAAAATGCCTACATAAGTTTCACGATTGATGCATAAATTATATATTCATAAGATGATAAGATATAATTCGCAAACAATTGGAGTGTACTCAAATTAATTGCACTTACTTTGAAATGTAACAAACGAAGTCGCAAACGTTTCGACTCTGAATTTGAGTGCTCTTCAATACAGAAATCAGGTTTCATCAAACTAATTTACACTAAAAACCGCGGAAACTTAGGCACGTTTTACTTGTATTAGATTTATTCTTGAAGCCCCCCCATATAACTTCATTTATTTTACTTTACATTTTTAATCGTGTAGCTTATTCGAGTTTTCAATATCGCGACTTCAGGTGATTGAAAAATATTTAATATCCTTAGTATTATGGTTTATTGTGTGGCAAATATGATAGAACCGTCACGAAAGAAAACGAGAAACTGGACGGAGCAAAGCCACCCCGGGCTACTATTCCGGCGAGTATTGAAATATTTCCGACGGAATTCCCATAAAACGCAGTTGGGATACGAATGAATGAACGGTCTGCGTCCTACCGCGGCCGCCATCGTCGCCGGGGATTCATAATTCTTTCGGGAAACTTTTTATTGTCATTTTCCACCTGCCGATCGCCATTCTCACCTGAAATAAAGGCCGCCGATGGCGTAGGCGAGCTATTGTTCGTCGATGTCGAAACACTTATTGATCCATCGATGCAGACGACGGTTTATCGATAGGTCAACCTTTGCTACTTCTCACGGGCATCCGCCCGTGTATCGGCGTCTACGTGCAACAATCTGCAACATGACGTTCCATATTTATGTTAGCACCTAGCGATGGTTTGCGCGCAGTAATTTGTTAGCGCGATGACAAGAGAGAGACTCTGCCTGCGAGCGTTTCGTCCAAGCTCGCGGCGTAAAGTTAGGCCGGTGTCACGGAGTTGTAACTTTTCCGAAACTGACGTTCCTCGGACGTTCTTTTTCCGTCGCGTGAAGAAGGTCGCGTTCCAGTTTCCGCGAGAGTAACGAGCGCGCTCGGAAAAGACTCTCGTTAATTTATTCAAAACGTAATCGAGTTTCCGGAAACGAAGTTCGGTGACTTGTTACACGGGAATAGTTGCCCCGAAACGAAGTTCCGAGCGACTCCAGAAGATTCGTTCGGAGTTTTTACATTTCTCAGAAAACTGCTTGATATTACAGAGCGCCCGTCACCGGAAATAAATCGTAGAACGTAAATAGAATTGCAGGCCGCGGCGCTTTAGCTCATATTTTGCCCATTTAACGTTAAACCGCTGTCGCGTCGTCCGCGCTGATCAATCATAAAAGTACACTGTTAAATATTAAAGGATTAAAGTTAAACAAATTTAATTCTTTAATAATACTTTGTCATTTTTAATTTTTAAATGTATCAAAATGTATTATTTTAATTCAAAACATGTGGTTAAAAAAACACAGCTATTCAAACCATCTCTGTGGTTAAATCGCTTAGTTTTAAAGTAAACAGCGTTTATTAATGTATGCATTTAATAAATAATAAACCAAAATCGAAATAAATTAATATATTTCTCGAATAAAGATTAACTTCACTAGTTTTAGTTAAATTAACTACGTATTGTGTAGAAGCAGTGGTAACCTTATACGATGATTAAAAATAACTTAAATTGAGTGTAATTTAACATTGTGAGTATTTAAAAATATATCAGCTGTATAGTCTCTGGAATAAAGTGCAAAAAGTTATTGGAATTGTAAATTTATACTTTCCGTATAAAAATAAATGTTATACATACACATATGAAACAGTTTGCTAAGATCAATATTTATATTTAGCAATACAATTTTATAGTTCAAATAAAAATTTTTTATACTTTATCACTATTATTAAAAAAAAAACATCGACTTCTTATTGGAATAATTCTTCATTCTAAATCGCTGCCAAATTTTTTTGTATTATTTTCAAATACAATATAGAAAAATCTGTAAATTTTTTCATAAATTTTTCACTTTACAAAAATAAATGTAATACATTCTTAACAATGTATATACGGAATTACAAAACTGTTATGCTCACCGAAAAAGATTTTCGCGCAATCGTCTCTAAATCTTTACAAATGGTTTGTATAACACAATCGGAACGGCCAGCTGTGGCCAATTTATTCGACGATACCTCGCAGATAGTCTGAGCCTTCGATTTTTATCGGATTCTGTGGTCTCGTCCGATGATTGCAATTTTAATCAATGCGCGATGTAACATCTGTCAGCAAAACAACTGCGTGCGTGCCGCATCGGTGTGAATGAGCGAACCGACTCTCGATTACGATAATCGCATTGATTGTTTACAAGTCAAACTTCGAACGGCAGTAATTAATTCGATTTGAAATGCGAAAGATCCGCAAATTGTGCGGGAGCAAAAAACACGTGCGATTGTTAAACGATCGAAACATCAGGCGCCGTAAAATGAACGATAATGTAATCAGTGTGTGAAAATCAAACGAAAAATACAACAGATTTGCCAAATACGCGCCGTGTTTTGCCAAGATTGGAAATTCCAAGCGTAAAATGACTGATGCTCCAATTATCGATTTGTACAGTGCAACGAACACGGGAATTTTGTTCATTCGTGAACTGTTTCCGCATTAGTTATTAACGAGTCATCATGGTACATTTGAGTCCGATCATTTCCCATCTCCCATCGCGACATCTTCCCTCGACGTTAAACGTAAATTTTTCTCATTAAATCGAAATTTCCTCGTTAATGTCGGTACCGTGAATAAGTATTATGATTGCGTATGAATATCTACACGATCTTTATAGCGAGAGTACACGCAGGATGTTCCTTCGTCTGATTTCACCGAGAATATTCCCGTATTCGTCGGCAAGTAATACTCTCATCACGAGGAGTCCGCGATGTAATTTTCCTGTATGATTTATGGCGGCTATAATGACCGAACGAAGGTCACGATCCCCGATGAGATCTTCTGGAATCGATCGAAGTCTAACGCACGTATACCTGTGCTTTCGGATTAACGCAAGCCAGGAAAGTATACTTTACTTATTTCTTGTGGTCTAAATTGTTTGTAATATTGCACATCTTTTGCAAGTTAGTTTAAAGTGATCATAATAATTTCCTTGACTTTCACTCGAATTAACTCTCCGGATTTGACGTGGATCCATTGGACTCAATTAACTATGAATTTCTTTGTTAAAAATATCAAACTGTTCAATTTTTTATGTTACATCTACAAATTTAAAATATTCTTATTAAATTACAGAAAGAATAATTTTACTGAGGTGTCTAAATATTTAGCTATTTAGATATCTGAATAGTTTTGTTGGGTTATCAAAGTAATTACGTAAAAAAACTCAAGCATGATGAACGGTGCTGCAAAAGTTTTGCTAATTTAGCAACCACTCACAATTTTTTTTCAGATTTGTACGCTGTAATTTCAGATATTTCAGCAAAATCGTTCTCTCCGTGTAATATTCATTTTTTGTCATTTTGGTTTCTTGAAATTATATAATTAATACTTTTTAATTAACATAGATTAAGCTATCTGGATATATCCAAAAATAATTTTGTTGGACCATCAAAATAATTACGTAAGAAACTCAATGCATGAACAGTGCTGCACAAAGTTTTACTATTTTAACATTCTCTGAAACGTTCTTTATAATTATTTTGACAGGTCAACCAATTTGTTCAGATTTGTATGCAATTTCAAGTACTTCAGCAAAACCTCCGTGTAATATTCATTTTTTATGTCATTTTGAAATTATATAATTAGTATTTTTTAATTAACATAAATTAAATGTATCTTACAATTCAATAATTGTGTTATAGATTGTAGCGTCAACTGCAGAGAATTCTCGTAAATCTGCTCAGCAGCTCAATTTTATCCGACACATCGGATAATCTGTTGTGTTACATCCCGAGAGCAACTCAACAAAAGGCCAATCTCATCTTTAAAGTCGCTGTAAATCATACACGACGAAATAACAATCCATCTCGCGTACTCGTTAACTCGCACGTGTATGTGTGTGTGTGTGTGTGTGTGGTATTCGTGGCCGAAGGAAACGTGCTTACGCTAAACAACTCCGTCTAGGATAGCGTCTACCATTCCACGTTTAGCCTCACGGGCGTCAGGTATTTCGCTACCACTTACCTGTCCAGCCAGTTTTTGTCGGTCAGGTCAGGTTTGTTCGAGCTCTGGCGTGAACGGACGGACTAGCGCCGTTACCATTGTGCTAGCTCAGCGAGATTAAATTCATCAAGGCGACCAGCGTCGACGTCGATTGAGAAACGACGGACGCGTATTGACGAGGTCGTTTGTATCAACCGACGATCAAATATCCCAATCAAAGCTGATAACGGCCAATAACCAGCCAAAGCGAGGAAGATCTTACGTGTTGGATATGATCAGGCTGATTATACCGGGCGGAGGCAGCGGACTGGGAAACGAGATAATGCGAGCCGCGCACGATTTCCGACTATGTTGTTCCGTGGCGAACTGACTTTCACTTGTTGCTCTCAAGCAGCATCTCTCTTTCAAGAATCGCTTCGCTCCGCTCTTCGCATGCGTCGTGAGCATGATGTAAGAATATAAGGTAATACTGTTGCGCATAATGGCTGCAAAATATTAGAAAACAACTTAAAGAAATAAACTAATTAAATTTTTGCCAACACGAATAAGTGAAATATATTTGATTAAAACGGGTTTTGATTTCTACATTGGAAAAAAGTGTGGTTGCATTAATTCTGATGACAAATTATCATTTTTTAGTCGAATCTATTTTAAGCTAACAATTCTAATTGATATGAGAATCTTCTGGTTCGTTCATTTTCAATCAGAAATTTGTCTCAGTATAATAATATTTTTTCCGAAATCTTTTATATATATATATATATATATATATATATGGATATGTGTGTGTGTGTGTGTGTGTGTGTGTGCAATAATTTCCAATTTAACCAAATTGTGTATCAATTATTTGTCAACCTTGAAACACAGTCTTAAACTACAGCTGGAATATGTAATATCATATATTAAATCAGCAAACAATTTAATAATACTGATCCTAATGAACATCTTTGAAATACTTACACTATAAAGAACTTATTGCGAAAAATATCAGTTCAACCTAAATTCAAATTAATCTCCTTTTGTGAGTATCTTATTTACTTATTTTTTTTTTTTTTTTACGAAGCAATCATATTCTTTTGTACAATTTGGTTTTTTACAACCAATTTTTTATTGATTCAAAGAGCAACCACTATATTGGATGTCTGAGTATATCTAGAAAATAATACATTTTTATATTCATGAACGTACTCAGAATTTCAGTTGGAAGGAGAAGGCAAAAATTTATCTTCACACAAAATTGATTAAAATACTTATATTAAAGTTATGGTCCTTCAGCAAACTTTCATATGAATAACGCATCACCAACCACCAATGAACGTTTAACTTTTAGTCATAAAAATGAATTTCATAATTTTATTGTTTCTCTTTGTTAAAATCTAGAAAGGGGGAGGAGCGCCTCTCTGATTATGACCACAACTTCAAATTCGCGTTCGATATTTCGGCACTGCGCAGTCATCACGAATTTCTTGTTTTAAATGTACGAACGTAGAACATTCGATGCGAGCGAAACGTATACGTTCACAAAATAAAATTCGTAACAATCTGACAAAGCACATTCGGCATCACCGATTTGCGTTCGGTCATAACAACGGGAGTGACATTTGCGGTCTAATCAGCACTGTTGTTTGGAACCACGAAATTGCGGACGCCTAAGGTGAAATACCGCGGAATGGGTAGCCGTCTCCGTGCGCGCTATGTGCGTATGTATGCGTTCACTATGTGCGTGATGCACGTACACCTCGACGACTGATAGTTAATGGATGCTTAGAGGTTGATAGCCTTGAGTCCAGTATGGGCCACGACTGGGCTCTACCACGACTGACTGATTCTCTTTGGCTTTATCTTTCTTTCTTTACTCGGTTACTCCTCATCTCTTGAAAGCGTTGCTCTTTCTGTTACTCTCGTTCGTCCATCCATTGCTTCATCATCTCTACTGAGTCTCCTTTAACGTACCCATTCCTGTAACTCTTGATAGAAAAATTCTTGGCCTTCTATTAGGAGCCAAAAATAAATGACGCAAAATGTTACGTTTAATTGGAAAATGCTTGCGTAAATTTGAGTGATACTATACAATAAAACATTTTATACTTAAGTTAAAATCGCTATTTGTTAAAGTATTTTGTGTTGAATTGTTAATGTATTTGAGTAACATAATGTGATGTGTTATTTGAATATTTTATGTTAAAATAATGTCTAACATTTCTATTAAAATAATAGAATTTATGAGTAAGTAAACAAATAACATAAAAATAATTCGAAATATAAGTTATAAGATACATGAATAAAAGATGAATATACATGTTAATTAAACATATTATAAATTAATTTTATTAATATGAATTAATATAAATTAATTTATTCATTTTAGAAGAAATAAATGCTGCGACAAATTGTATTAAAATGTTACACTTTTCATGTTAACATAATGGTTGTGTTATATTCTAACACATTATTTTTGTTTAAATTTTCCAATTGTGTAAGTTCCAATCAAATTGAATTGAGATATATCTTTGGATATACTTATTTAATTATTAGACAATAATAGACAAAAATATTTTAATGAATTAAAAAAAGCTAAATACCACAATACATTTCTATATTATATTTTTTATTTTATAATAAAGTCTCGTTAAATAAAGTAGTGTATAATTTTATTAATTTTATAAATTTAATATCTTTAATATTATTTGATGCTTAATTGTAAAATACAATTGTTATTAAGTAGTTATATTCTTATTCTTTATAAGAGTCTTTAGATAATTTATTACCTGTGCATTGAAATACTTTGATACATATACGTATATAATCTTTGTCCTCCTTTGTGACACTGATCGACTCTTTTACGAAGTCGGAATTCGAATACCTATCCTTTAAAGAAGAGAGCTCATTCATTCTCTCTTGGAATCTTTTGTAAAGCATGTTATGATATTAGAGACATTTGAGAACGAAAAGAATCCGTAGTAGTATAAAAAGGGCTAATACAAGCACAAGCGCTATGATTTTTAGATCTATCGCAACATTTGTAAACGGGTTTGAATAAAAATAAACGCATTACTGTCGTCTTTTTCTATTCTCTCACCTATTCAAAGAAAATCTAAAGGAAATGATAAAGTTCAGGAATGAAAAGTGCGAAACCGTCAATAAATAACACGGTATATTTAAATGAAAAAGATAAGTTAAAATTTATGCGTTATAAAACAAAGTTAAATGTTATACGCTAAAATGAAGTGCGAGTATTCAGCTTAATGTCTTTCAGTTAATTATTAAAAATTGCCACTCTATAAGGCAATAATGATATCTGAAATCTTTTAGAAGGTGCCCGCGTGAAAAGAGATTACATAATGGACGTGATGAGAGAGAATTTTTTTCCCTCGCAGTTTTACTTTTACTAAAGAAGATAAGTATTTTATCGTTATCTTATGATAAAGACATCCCCGCGCTGTAAAGTATAACATCGTAAATCATTTAAGAGAGTGCATCCTGAACTTAATGCTGAACTATATTAAAAAATTCTCAAACAGTCTTCGCGTCGGCGCGTCATATTTAGAAAAATGAAGTTACGGGAAATTCTCATTAAGGTGGCGATAAGTTTTGCGACATTAATGACGAGACGTCTTATGCATGTAAAGCCATTTAGTCGCGGCACGTAGCGCCTTCGAGTGGAGAGGAAGATGAATAAAAGGAAGAACTGCGAAGAACTTAAGGATATTAAGATAAAATCAATAGAGAGAGAGAGAGAGAGAGAGAGAGAGAGAGAGAGAGAGAGAGAGAGAGAACTTAGTTTGGAGGAAGTGTTCGCTCGGGCAGCTTGAGAAAACTTCGCTCTTAATTAAGGTAATGGTGTCCAAGCACACAAACGAACTGACTGTGAGGGCGAGCGAGATGCTGAGGACTGTAGGGCGTCGATAAGACAAGAACAGCGGGGGGTAGTGGAAGGAACAGAGGACTACGGGACCTTCTGTTCGTGTCCCTTTCTGCGAGTTCCTGGTACATGGTCGGCTCCGTTAGCTTAGTCACTAGCAACTACCGGGGCAAACACAGGACTGGCTGCGGTCGTGCGTTTGTCTCACTGTGGACGCAATTTAGAGTCGTCTAAAGTGCCATCTGCATCTTTGACACCGTGCGTAAATTTAAATGCTAACTTGACATGATATAAATGCTGTCCCATATAAAACCCTTTTTCCGGAAACGTGATAGATCGAGCATAACGAAGAATCTCACGCGAAGAGACTGTTATAATAACATAAATTTTTGCAGACGCAGGTATACATTGTATGATTTATTGCACGAGCAAAATTTACGAGTCAATTAGAGCGTATTCTGAAAATTTATATCCTATAAACAATCGCGGAAGCGGTAACATTCGTCCTGTCCAACGTTAAGTATTTTGTTTGACCTTTCTGTCAATGCATCGGTAATACTCAGGTAGCTATATCAAATTTTAAACAGTAACAATTTTTATTTTTGTTTTGCGTTTCAATGCCTCAAAAGTCACATTTTTCGAAAAACAGTTTTGCATTTATCTCGTTTCCACTTTTATATTTTTAACGAAAACCTTATGAAACGTGAAAAAGTTGTAAAAAAATTGTACATTGACACAGAAGGGTTAACACATATTCGTAATCGTCGATAATTGTATTATATTCCAAAGAAAATAATCAGATAATGAAATTTCGTGTGCTCACATGGCTTGCTGGTACAGTGAACGTTAGAAATTGAAGCTGCAAATTTTTCATGCAGGTAAATATGTTACGATTACTCCATGAGAGAGTTTTAAAAATATTTACAGTGCTTCTAATACATTACGCTCTGATCGATATACGAACCACGGTGCATTAAAAACAAAACAAAGTGTATACTTTCGTATGCGTTTCATGCACGATTAACCATTGTTATTTACGCCTGATTACCAAAAAACAGTACAATGCCTCTTCTCACCGAGCAATTATTTATCGCTTTATGAAGCAATGGCGTTTGTTAAATGCATTGGCAATATTATCGCGATGATTTTAGTCCCCGCGTAATCTGCATATAATGAGCTGTTCAAAGATGACGGCAGAACTAGATAATATTTGCCGTACGTTCTTGTGTTGTTCGAAAATATGAAACATGCAACCCATTAATTCCGTTATTTGCGCATTATCGCCAGTCGCATGCAGTACTGTGTATTTTGCTAAATGTATAATTACCATCTATAAATATAGGAAGTGTATAAGCATTCGTGTTGGAACATTTGTATTAAATTTAGCACATTGCATATGTCCTCAGTTCATTCAAGCCTTTGTGCTTATTTAACACAAAGTGGATGCATTAGAAAGTAATATAAATATTATGAAAAAAAATAATAATTTATATAAAAAAGATAATACTGACATAATTTGTAGGTAAACTGTAGAAGTATATATTTTCAGTAAAGTTAGCGCATTTAGGATACGTTAAAATTATTGTTAGTATTAAAAAATAAACATTGTAATTAGCAATTTATTAACAAAGAATAAAATAGATTGTATATTTTTCAAAATTATTTTATCTAAAAAAAAGTGTATAATAATTAAAATATAAATAAAAGTATATTATCTTAATAATAAATAAAAGATGAAAAATTGTATTATTTGATTTATTTACGCACGAAGTATTCATACAATCGAGAAATTTAGTTTCTAAGATACGATCTTTATGACGTGCTATTATATGGACACCTGAATTATTTTCAGTACACCATTCTGCTGCAGCATTAAGTAAACAAAAAAGATCGACATTTTACTTATACTTTTTTCTCTTGCATTGAAAGCAAAAATCTAGGCAATATACATGTTGCCTAAGATATCGAAAAAACATCTATAAAAGATGTCTAAAAGATATTTTTAGATATCTTATATATAAGACGCATTTTCTGTTTAACAAAGTTTATTTCTTTTCCATTCATTTTAAAGCAAATTTCTATAAATAAAATAGACCAAAATATGAATGAGAGATTGCATGCGTTTTATTGTTTTCGAGTATAAAACATTATTCTATTTTTGTTTTTTGATTGACTATCGAATAGAATTCCCCAGAAAATTATGCGATATCCAATCAATATATACTTTTTGTCACGAGATAAAAATTTTTGTCATGTGACAAAAATGCAGTAATAAAATATCAATCTAATACCTTTAGCATGAAAACGAATAAAACGCAGAGAGAAAGAAAGAGAGAGAGAGAGGAAGAGGAAGAGCGCGCAAATGTAAAAAATAGATTGCAGTGGAATATGGCTGCTATTTCACTGTATCATTTGTGGTTTTTAAAATTTTTCTTTGTAAACTCGGGTCTTTAGGCGTGCCACTGAGAATGCTTTTACGTGCCACTGCAGATGGGGAGGGGGAGGGCCATTCTTGTTTTAAAATCATACACACGGTTATTTTCATGAAACTCTTTTGTATATGACAGAACGTACTCATTGTATAAAATTGTTAATTAATGTTTATTTTTTACAAACAAGGCTTTTTATATAAAAATCTCCCCTGTACCGATACATTATTGAAAATTAAAAGATTAAATTTAAATGTCATTTTTTAAATTAAATAACATTTTCTATTTTTAACTTTCAAATATATGAAAATGTATTATTTTAATTATAATTTTAAACATATGTGATTAAAAAGACAATCACATCAAATCAATCCATTTTTGAAATCGAATTGTTTAGTTTTAAAGTAAGCAGCGTTTATTTACTATTAACATATGTACTTAATGAATAATAAATTAAATTTGACACAAATTAATATTTCTTGAGTTAAACTGTATAACTCATAATGACATATCGAGTAAGAACAGTGGTGATTTATAGGAAAAATAACTAAAAATAATTCAACTGGATATAATTTGACATAATAAAAACAGTACACTTTTTACATTCACCGTATGTAAACAAAACAGGTGCAACAAATCTTTCAGAAATTTCTTCTTCGAGTACAGATTTGTTTCTTTTACCAACGTGTATAGCTTTCCGTGATATTATTCGAGGCTTATCCCTCATGAACTCCGATATATTTATAAAGTGCGCAACAATTTGTACGCGAGTACTCTCTATTAAAACCACTTCCACCCATGTCGCGTTGAATATCGGCTAACAAAAACGCCTCCCTCTTCATCGTCGTATCGACACGGACTAACAGCCGAGTATCCACTCGAATTTATCGGCTTCTCTATTATCGCGCGACCGGCTCTTTCGGAGTTACGTTACCTGAATACGTTTTCACGTGATTTTGAGCCGGCAAAACGCAAGCGCCCCCTCTCAGATTTAAATACCACCCGCGAGCTGACTCCCTTTTTTTTGTGACCGCCATCCAGTCGTGAGTGTCGACCGTTGATTGCGGACGGCAAAACGCATCGTAACGTAAGACCAGCCGGTCGGCCGGCATGACGAAAGCGAAAGAAAGACAGAGAGAGGAAATGAGAGAAGAAGCGTGCGGTGCCCGAACTTGCGTGTGTTGGGCGCAACGATGCATAACGTGGGGAGTTTTACCACGCGGTAACGTGTTCGCGCCGGAGACCGGAGTGTGGTTGGAAAAAGGATCGGGTTGGTCTGACCGGCATAAAGCCCGTGTCACACTACGCGTTAAAGATTAAGGATTGCGAAATGAAGATTAAAATTCAGTCAGGCGGAATGAAACAAAATAGAATTAAAATTATTTTCGTTACATTCTAATTTCTAATTCGCAATCCTCGGTCTCTCCGACGTGTAGTGCGACATAGGCTTAAGAGATCGTTCATGGAGAGAAGGGATCGTCGTTGGCCGTGGAAGAGCGCATCGGGCGGTCGGCAGGTGAGGATCGGGGACGAGGGACGAGGGACGACCGGCCATAGAGGGGTGCGGGGAATCAACAGGGAGAGGAATGGAGAACGATCACGGAGATCGAGGGGAAAGAGGCTGAAGTGCGAGCGAGAGGAGGCTCGCACGCGAACGGCGAGAGTCGTCGCGAGTGTACGAGAGAGACAGCTGCGAGCGGCTGTGCGAACGAAGGGTGGGGGTAGAGAGAGAGAAAGAGAAGCGGAAAGGGAAAAGAGAGAGACAGCGATAGTCTACTAGGCTCGCTTTTCACGGCGTCCGCAGCGGCGCGCTAGTCTCGGCTTGCCGTTCCGACGTGACGGACGTATATTTGTGGCGGTCGTCCGTTTCCACGTGGAGAGGCAGAGCTCCGACAACGCTCTGTCGCCGATGTGATTCATTGTCGCGCGCGTGGAGTTTTTCGTGGAGTCGCGCTGCACGGCGACGTCTCGAGTGAATGTATAATATCGTGTAGGAGGAGCAGGTGGATCCACAAAATCGTGGCGAACGCCGGCTACCGGTGGAATCGTTTCGCGCTCGCGGCTAACTTCACAGTGCAGTGACACGGTTTTTTTTTCAACGTATATATACAGTGCGCGTGAATGTGAGACTGCCAGTTGGACGACGACGGTTGATTACGCGACGCGACGCGACGAGTGGTGTATCTACGCGGAATTTTTTGGATTACCTGAAGCACAATTCCGAGAAGCGGAGGGGACGCTTTGCCTCGCTGTGTTTTGTTGCGGCCGGCCGCGAGGGAATCGCAGCGCAACAAGGTCAGTGTCTCTTCTCGATCGTTTCTCCGAGACTTCGAACCGTTCCCTCGTTTCCGCGAGACAAAGAACGCCTGCATTCGCCGGTGCGGAATGCGTGAGGTCGCCGTGAAAGCGAGTAAGGTGTTAAATTACGAATCGCGTAAGGAAGTTCTTGGCGACGATTCAGTCGATTTACGCGACGTTGCATCGATCTGACAGTTCGATCTCGTTCGTTGAACAAGATGGCGTCCTCGAATAATGACCGAAACTTTTCGATCTTCTCGTGAGCTTAGATCTGTTTTTTTTTTATAGTTGAACTTGTGTATTCTTTTTTGTGATTAAAGTGATTAAAGTTGGTATATGTTTAAAATTTAACAAAAACCAGAAGGAAAATTCTAGGCGCAGTTCAGTGCAATGATAAAAAAAAAACAAATTTTTTTCACGTGTAAAACTGGAGACAAGGAAAACGTTGAAGAAATAAAGATTGATTGACGGAGTTAGTATTTATAGTCCGTTCTTATTTCAGGCCTATCTTGACCCTTAACTACAGCTGTGAAAACTACGCTCAAGTTTTACACTGTTAAATTCATAATGTCAAATTATACACCCAATTCGAGTTATTTTTGATCATTTTTATAGGCTGCCACTGCTTCTCGTTATGTCGTTAATTCAACTAAAACAATAGAGTTAAACTGTTTAATTAAAAAATGTGTTCGACACAAATTGAATTTATTATTTATCAAATGCATACGTTAATACAAATGTTTTGAAACTACATAAATTCAACTACAGAAATGGATTAATTTACATTTTGATACACGTAAAAGTTAAAAATAACGAAATAATATTTAAATCAAGGGATTAGGTTATCATTGACTGCGTTCAGCATAAAAAGCAGTTTTGCAACTGTTGTAAAATTCTTATGATTGATTTATACATTTAGATCCAGTGAGGAACTAAGGGCAAGACCATATCGTATTAAAGAATTTTACAACAGTTGCAAAGCTGCTTTTTCTGCTGAACGCAGTCATTGTTCCTTTCATATTTACTGTGTAAAGTGTCTTGTTTGAAGTGCAGAATGCAAATAAACCTCTATTTTATGGTGATTGATAGTTTTTTTTTCTCTACAGTTTAAAATCTCGTAGTCATTAATGTCTTTTCGCTTGAAACTAACTGTTTTTCAGGCAGATGCGTCGCATATGTATGTACCATATTAATATTAAAATAAGTTTTTAAACATACGTTTTATAAATAATTGCAGTATAACTACAAGTCGTAACAAACTGTGTTCGTACATACAAACACCTAAATACATCTATTAGAAACGTAGGAAACTTCAAGCGAAAAGGCATTATTGATCACGTGCGTATCAATCATACAGATTGTACCAACTGTCTAAAATTTTCACTCAGATTCAAATGATCCGTTACTATAATCAAGGATTAAATAATGCTTCGAGCCTTTGATACGGCGCTATGATTAGTTTATGATATTTTGAAAGACTGGAATTAAGACAGTCTCAAATACAGTAAGAATCAACTATGAGTACCAGTTCTCGGAAAGCTCCATTATTCGCACGGCGTGTCTGAATGTTTTTTTCTTGCAATCTCTCGAAACCGGTGGGTCACATAACGACTCGCTGTCTCATTCGTACGAGTTTCGGAGTGGAACTCACTCCGTCGCTCGGCGAGCGAACGGATTTTTTTATCACGCTTCCAGAAACTCAGCTTTTTACCCGAGCGGGGCGGTACACCTATTAGGAAAAATCAGGGGAAAAAGTGTGAACTGGTGCGTCACACTTTTTACCGGAACATTTCACTCACAGTCGCGCGTGACGAAATCTCTTTATGAGATTTCTTTATGAAACTTCCTCTGTGAATCAATGCCGATTAGATGTTTCGATCAGATAGCGATAGTGATTCGATAAGAAACGGAACGATATAATGCTGGCTTTATTTGGTAGTTATTATTTTATCATTGGCTAAAATAAATGAGCATGATTTTTGAATGGACTATATTTCGTCCGAACTGCTCCGCTCAACCGTTTGATTCTCGTCGCTTTTTCAAACGAAAACAGATGGATCCGAAATGTCGTTCGTTTCTATCTAAATTCAGTTAGCACGCGCGCTGATAAAAAAAAATCTGCGCGTATACATGTATACATATTTTTTTTCGCGGTCCATTTTAATATTGTACATGGCGCTGTGCACGCAAATTCGTTTACATCGTTCGGCGCAATTTATTTAACTCCGCGCTTTTTACGTCGAACTGGGTGAACATAATATAAAACACGATACGCTACGTTTAAATTATTATTCATAAAAGATACTGCAACAGTAATTATACAGATACGTTTCTCTACAGTGCTTCGTTGCTGTGCGCGTAAAAAGCCAATGCTGTACGAGTTTGTTAAAATGAAGATATCGTTGTTATAGAAATTCTCGCGCGCCGCATCATGTTGATTTTAACGTAACTGAATTTGTTTTGACGTTACGTACATTTGATATCGGGAAAACTTAATGAAAAAAACAATTGTAAATTCAGTTTATTCTCTATTTTTCTCGTTCATTCTCTATTTTTCTTTTATTCTACAAAGGCTTTACATGCGGAATAAAAAAATAAGAACGCCCAAGCCTTGTAACTCCTTCACGCAGATGTTTATCCGTTGTTTATGCATAATCCGTATGACGTGGATATTGTACGCTAAGTTTACGCTCCGATAGATAATTCAAGTAACCACAACATAATTCTATCCTCCTTTGATTCGGCTTTAATGACGGACGGCATTAGGTAATCTATTGTTCATCTTCTGGAGCGGACGTCGAAATCTGTAAGACACTTTACTGACATTGGGGTCTGTAAGATCCGAGATAAGATCTATTTAAGTTATGTTAATTAAAGGCATTAATTATCTCAAAGAACTGAAATGATATAATTCATTAAAATATTCTCAATTACAAATCTCTTTGTAATTGAATCAAAAATGTAAAATAATTCATTAACAATACTTATTAGCATCAAAATTATTAAGTTGCTTGTTAATTTAGTATATAATATTACTACTCTAGATCTGTTCATAATTGCATTTCAAGATTGAAAAAGATTTCGGCGCGCAATTTGCAGAATTAGATATGTATGTAATTTGCTCTGAAATATAATCATTAATATTCGCGAAAAATAGATTTTTTTTTTTTTTAATTGATGCACAATTCGATTTTCTTTTTTACATTTGTAAATTTGTATTATTCTCGTTAAAACATACTTTCTAATAAACACCAACTAACGATAACATAACATAACATATTATAATTTTACACTCAACAATATAACACATGTTGCACATAAATTACATTATTGAGTGTAAAATTATAACATTGATGTTATACTAGTCAATTGATGTTTATTCGCCACTCGGTTAGCATTCATAAATACTAACTTTTTATAAGAATAATCCACATTTGCAGATGTAACAAAGAAAATTGAATTGTTTGACATTTTTGACAAAGAGATACGTAATTAAGTAAGTGGGTCCAATAGATTCATCCATCCGTCAGAGGGTTTAATGTGACCAGATATTTTCGGAGTTAAAGTAGCAAACTTTACATTTGTGGAGAAAAGAATGGATTTAAAAATAAGTGTAATAACAGCCATTTATTTTTAACGAGTACCGCAATTATTCATTTTTGACATGTTTGACGAGACAGCGAAACAATCACCTTGAAAGCAGGACATCTAGTCACGTTATCTATTGTCCGACTTCGAAGATGTTCAAACTTTTTCGCGGAAACGCGCGTGACGTCACGTACTGCGATATTTCGATACCTACTCCCAGTTCGGCGTAGACACCTCGGCTGTTTGTTTTGCTGGCGCCGGTATTTGTACGCATTTGTGTGAGTATCGGGTGGGTACACGCCCGTCTCTACGTGCAGTGTCAACAAACTGACATCGTCGTTGACGACGCCCGGTCTCTCTCTCTCTCTCTCTCCCCCCCCCCTCTCCCCGTTACGCCGCGTGTACATCGTGGCTCGGTGATTCGTGGAAGGAGGGAGCTCAAAGGAATTCTTCAATTGTGCACCGAAGCGAGAATAAAGACGCGGGAAGTTGCTCGCGTCCTCCTCGCCTTCTGCACCGAACGATCGCGCACCAGTTTCCTTCGGACGCGTAATGAGTGTTTTTCCGCCTCGCGGTTGTATCAACGAGACGTGTCTTTAATGTGCCGAAGGAAAAAAGCGTCGGTTCTATAATTGGAGGCTTCCGTGAGTCTCTTTTTTTTTTTACTTTTATTCGATGGTTATCACTGATGGTTTCGCGACTTCGTAATAATGGTAACAATGAAATGGAGAAGTGTACGCGAAAAAAGCGCCGATGCGAATTGAAATTTTGCAAGATAATTGATTCAGATGCACCGTAAATGCAGCGTCGTATTTGATTTTTTGTTAACATTAATTATACGTAAACTTTGCCATATTGCTTGAATTGAGTCGTCGATTTTTCGAATGCCCGAGTCCTTCAATATTATTCTGTTATTTTATGAAGAAACGAGTTTGATGCACGATGAGAAACCAGTTCTTTCTACATTTCGTCCTTGAGTAGCAAAATATTGGACGGAATTTGTCGGAAAGAGGACAGGTTGCGCCTTGGAAATATATGAAGTTTTTATAATCACATTATATCACATTTAAGCAAGATTGCGTCACGAGCTCATTACTGACATTCGTGAAATCAAAAGCAACAACTTTGCGAAAAAAAAAGCGATATTTTATTCCTTTTTGCAAATTGAAGGATTTGCTGCAACAGTGGGCTAACAGATATTTTGTAAAAACGGAGTAAATGATACTATAAAGTGAGAAAAATATCAATATTCGGCTACATTATGAGAGGCTTGTATCTTTTCCATAACTTTAATTTTAGAATTTATTTACTTCGTTTTTGTACAATGTGAGCAACTCACCGTTGCAGCAAGTAAACAATTGATCTCGACACCGAAATTCTGATTCGTGAACATCGTAATTTCTCATTACGAAACACAGTTTTTTATAGTTAAGCGATATTGTTATCCTGTGTGGCATGATAACGATAGCGAATACATGGTAACGGTCGTAACGCGAAATGAGCAGTCCGAAGTATAATAAAAGTTTACGTGACAATTTTCCAACGTCTTTACCGACCACTGTTGGCTTCTGAACTTTGCGGCCTTTACTTTTGTTGGTCTGTGAAGACTAAAAATGCGGTATTCACGCCAGTGAAAAAAATGATTGCAGTGCTCAAACGCGAAGAAATCATTCTAATCTCCTGATTTAGAAACCTCTGATTGATACGTACCACCGTTGTTGTATGAAAAAATGATAAAGCCAGTATACAAAGCACAGAAACCCGACTATCTCATTCGTTACGTTTATCTGTCTTCGTATTTCTCCCGAACGCGACATACATCGTTGACGTTGCATTGTCTTTATGCATTATTGAGTTTAACGTTCTTGCTTTTTCTAACCGATAGTAGTTATAACTATATGATTGTTTCCGTATAGTTCAGTAACTATGCAGCATCTGGCAGTTTGTTAAAAGCTGTACGCCGATCGATGCAGCGAAGGATTGCATGCAAAAAATGCACCTCCATAAATTTTAGATTACGGCGGATTGCGATCTTTATGCATTCAAGGATACTTTCGAGGTGAATGTATAGCCTGCGTTAACAGAGGCTCGAATTTTCAAGGTATATCTAGTATAAATATAGTTATGACGTTATCATTTGGATCTGCAATCACTATACTGAGAGAAAAATGTCCAGTATTTATGATTATAATTGTATAGTAAAATAATCATGACTAAGTGCTCCATTTTTATAGTTATTACTGCTATAAAATGTTATTAATAATACTTGTATTCTCTCTTCCTCTCTCTCTCTCTTTCTCATACTATTGAAAATAAAGTCTTAATTTTAAAATAAATATTTTTGTATAAAAAAATGTAAACTTTAATATAATATAAAACTTATATAACTTTAATATGATATATAAATATTTTTTGCATTTCTCACAAGATTCACTATACGTGTTTTAGTAAAAATTAACATTTTATTTTTAACAGTGTTATTATACCAAAAAAATATCTAGTTGGCACCGAGAGTGATAATAAATTATATTTAAATTATGATACTTACAACCATTTTTTTTGTATGATATAAAATATACAATCTTTTTTGTAACGTTATAATACGTCGACGAATAAATTTCAAATTCGTGGGAATAGATAAAGGATTTAGTGATTTTTATTGTGATTGCTCGTCCATCAAATGCCCTCGATTTATTACCCTTTAATTATAATAATGACGTTTGAGTACAAGACGTAGCAGGATATCTTTGTTGCATCATCGTCGAAGTACACGCCATTAGGTTTCGAACAAATGTAGTTTCCATGGGTGTTGCTGAGACCCACTCCATTCGAATCCGTATGTTAACGCCGCTTCGTTAATTACACCCCGTGAGATTACGACAGGGACAGGTGGCTCCGACGATTAGCTATTGTCCGTCCTGGAAATGCCGGTCGTTCAGACAGATACGCTTAAGCATTGTCGATAAGTACTGATTAATGTACTCCGAATGTGGTGTCAATATCGGATCGAGGCGTTTTAGCTTTTAGGTAGAAAAATTAGCCTATCTGGAGAGTCGGAGAAAACTTTTCAACAGTTCTCTCATCACCGAAATTGGAGAACCTATCGTGTGACTGTTCAGAAAACTTCTCAACCTTCTAACGTTCCGACTGTCATTCTCTAATGCGTGTACATTAGGTGTTTTAAGTAACAGAGATACGTTTCGAAAAAATATCTGAATATTTATACGGAAAGAATGGTTTTGTTGAAGATTTATTAGATAGATTATACGCATCTAAAATTAATTTAAGTTGGAACAATGAAGTAAATTTCAAACAGCTGACCATAAACTTTATTTATTATAAGACTTATATTATTGACAATAATAAAGAAATGACTCAAATGATTAAAAATTAAGTAATGAGTAAGGAGATACGAGCCAAATTACAATTAAAAACAATAATTACTAATAATTTATGCATAAACGTGTTAGGTCGAAATGTTATTTATAAATTATTTTTAATTGCGATTTGACTCATAGTTCCTTATTGTATTACTTATATTACAATATTATATTTAACCGCACTAAAGATGATCTCTTGATGATCGAAACGACCGTTTTCATTACGAGAACAAATTAATTTTAAACATTCAAATATTACTTTCTCACTAGTTATTATATTTAATTTTAAATGATATTTGTTTGTCATTAATTATAGCACAATTACCCAGTTTGGCTCATTAGCTTTCATTGCATAGTTTGATTTCAAATAAAATTAATTTTGTTGAACTTTCCAAATAATTATGTAGGACGTTCAAACTGATCGTTAGAATGTTAACTTGAAACTTTTTGCAACATTGCTTAAGAGTTCCCTACATAATTATAAAATAATTACTTAAATTATATTTACTTAAATTTTTAAATACTTTAACAATTCTTTCCGTATAAATTAAAATTATCTAGTCTTCCGAGAGACTCATGAATAAAAAATATATAAGAATGACTAGTTCAGAAACACGTATCGTTGTCATTATTTTTCGAACGAAATCGAGTGTTCAGCAGATTTGATTTTCGAGGGCAACAAGAGAGAGGCAGAGTCTCGCAGGCACATTCGCGCCTATAACGGATCGTGAATTCAAGAACGACGATAAATATGCTGGTAAAAGGCCGCCTGGAGTATAAAAGCAACAGCACAACACAACTACACCTCGCATTTGACGCGCAGGAGCAGCTGCTGCGTCCTCGTCTCTATCCTGCGGTCGAAAGACGATGATTCTCGAGAGCGCGGCTAATTTTACGAAGGAAAGCGAGGCGAAACGAAAGATAGCGGTGTTCACTCTCCACGGAGCTAAACGTGCAGCTTCATTTAAAAAAATGTTTTTTTTTTTTTACGCTCGAGTCAGGCTGCCACTCGTACGCAATTCGGCGCGAATATTTACGAGACCAGTCATATCTCAATCTCAACGCGCGCGCGATGCGATGTATGCGCGAAACATTCCGTTGCGCGTGCACGCATTAACGCGTAGAAGCGTATTTCTATCGGACAGTAAATTTACGATAATCGGTTGCCCGTGATAACCTGCGGAAAACTTAAAAAAAAAAAAAACTATGGAGTAGAAAGTTTAGCACGATCGTTATTCTAACTTTATAAGCCACATCGCAGCTTATAAATAATATAAATTATTGCCTCCGAAAAAAGATCATCGTTCCATTTCGAACTATTGATTTCTAATATTGTCAATATTCATCCATATCTCCGTGTAATTCCTTTATTCATTATCGGTAGGTGGTCGATTTTATCTGATGTTTATCATATCAAAAATATATCGAGAATGTGCATTACGAATCCAGATACAATACAGTGTTTTTTTCGTCGTGGTTCCGTCTAATGAGCACCACTGTAAGCAAGACGATGTGCTGCTATTTCCTCTCTTTCTTTCTGCTCCTCGTTCGTTTTCTGCTACTCATTTGTGGTACTCATTTGGCTCGAATGTCATATGGTGTGTTCGCGCGTTCTCGCTGAATAATTCCATCGGAATGGCAGACAGCTCTTACTCGATTACGGTGCAAATCAAACCGAATTTTGTTTGGGAAAAAGCGGCGAATCGTGTTATAGCTTGCACGAGCTTGTACATGAACTGCACCCCCAAAATGTCACTCACGTTCTCGTAAGTGTTCATGCGAGTTCCCTGGAAACTACCCGACGTAGACTCGCCACCACTCACATCGTAAGCAGAGCATGAAAAAGGCGAAGAACATGCACGTACGCTAAGTATTTGTAGAAAAAAATATAAATTAAAAACACATACACACACATACGCACACATTTTTTATATATACGTTGAGAAATGTTCTGATTGTACCAAGCAGTGCAAATACAAAATAAATTTTAATTATACCAATCAGAATTCTGGTTACCGTAATTAAAAAGATTTTGTACATAATAAAAAAAGCTGTGCTACGACAATGTAAACGATATCGTTACAGTCGTTAAGAGTTACAGGCCTCTAAATTTTTTCACTATGTTAAAATTATAAGGACGCGAACGTCATAAGTAAGTTTTCCGCTTGTAACATACAATTTTATAAATTAAAGGATTGCTGATGAAAACTTAAACTGAATTTTCATCATCAACAAAGCCGAAACGTATATATTAATCGTGAATGTTTTTTTCAACTTTGGCGATTTTATATAATTATTAAAGTTAAATTTTATTGGAGTAAGTACTCTGCGTCGAATCCTATCGACTTGTTTGAATTTCCTTGATTATTAAATTTCCGATTTGTCTATAAATGTTTGATTTTTGTCTTTCTGGTTGAATTTAGCAGAATTCCAATTAATTCCAATAAGACTTATTCTGAATACGTGCATATAAAAAGAGCAGCACGCGAGATACATACATTGCGCGCTCGAAAAACGTCCGATATCGTGACGCGATATATTTGACCTGACCTGACCTGGTCTTAAGATTTTCCGGATCGTTCGACATTCTACGAGTGGATGCCAAGAACCTTGCGAACCCGATCGGCAGGAACAAGTCGCGCGAGCGATCGATACTGTCGATTTTACTATCTTATCGGTTATTCGATCGCCGCCATCGTCGTTCGGTTTTCCGCTTCAAAGACACTCGCGATCGCAATCACGATTACGCGTATATATGCACGACGTTTTTATGGGTCTCGAATAGTTTTGAGTCATTGACCTGTGTGTGTGTGTGTGTGTGTGTGTGTGTAGTATTGTATATACTCTCGACGACATTGAGATTCTTCGAGATTTCGTAATCGTCCAAACAAATGAAACGCAGTAACAGGTGCGACAGATTAATTTGAATTTTAATAATCGCGCCTCGCACGCCACGATGAAATAAAACTGCGATATAAAAGTACGAGTAAATTGCAACGAAATAAAATGTCGACAACATTATTGTTCGGGAGTTCCGCTGTGTAATTTTCTTCTCTGGGCGAAAAATCAAGAGAAGTGAAAATTTTTACTTCAATTTCTAATTGTGATTAGATTTTGTCGAATAAATTTTACGCGCGATTTAAAAACTACGGAAAATTAAATATGAAAATGGAAATGAGAAAAAATTTACTGGCACTTGATTTTATTTGACGATAACGTAAGCGATAATGCAATGTTTGAGTTATTTTTCCCTTGATAGAAAATCTCTTCTAAATGTAAGCACGTAATCTCAAACACCTGGCACTGCGAAGGTCTTCACACCAGCAGGTATAAACTCTGGGAAACAAGCCTGCCCGCTCCTTTGTAATAGTACACTCGTGATAAATGATGGCATTTTTTTTGTGCCGTCCGAAAAATTATTTACGGGCAAAAGTTTCAAAAGCAACGGAAGGAAAAAATTAATTACGCGAATGGAAAATTATTATCCGAGATTTTTCCTTTCAAAGCATCAGGATACGCAATGAAGTTGTTTATTTTTCACTTTGGTTTACATTTCCTGGATCATCCAGCGGCAAACGAAATGTGTCTTTTAAGAAGTTAGTTAAACTCAAATTTATCGTCGCACCTTCACCATTCTCTTCGTATCACCAATTCGTTATATAATGACTTGCTGTATTTCTTCTTATTCAACGCGCTCGTGGATCGACAATCGCCGAGCCAAAGAATGCATTGCTTCGAAGCTATCTTGACAGTTAATTTCCTGAGTGGCAGCTCACGTATACGGCGAATAATCGAATACATGTACGCTTCGTCGTTTTATCGATTTCACATACGCCGGAATCTGCACGTTTTAATTAGGAAAAAATTTATATACATTTAATGCTTATTTATGGCATGTATAATATTTATAGAATCATCGTAGCTGACGGTTCCATTGAATCGATATGCATATCTCACGTATCAATATTAACGAAGATATAATTTTAAAACTTGTACGAAGCATGCAGTTGTTACGGATATTAACATAAAAAGTCCATCGCGTAATATTGGAATAACGGGAAACTCGGTAATCATGTGATAACAAATAAAACTTTAGTAGTACAGTTACAATGTTACAATGAATATCAGTATGGATAAACGTGATGCTTCGTGATATTATTAGCGAACGAGTTAATGAGTTTTTCGCGCTGCGTCCTCCACCGTTGCTCATTCACTAACGCGACGAATAGTCGTCCGATCCCGATCGCGTTTACGTGTAAGCGGATTTAGCAGCTTTTTGTGACAGCAGCGCTAAGAAGATTATGATAAAACAATGTATAGGAGTCACACAGAACGAGCGGCAGAGAAATGAAATCTGTATGATGGATAACAGAACTGTAGGTAATTCGATGCGCGATTTCATTAAAATTCTATTTTCCATCCGGTATTCATTCGCGCCCAACCGGCCGGTCAATGTGCTTTGAAGTAAACACAGGCTGTTTTCGCGTGGAAAGAAATAATACGGAATTTTTGCGCGATCAATGTCATTAATTATGCAATTTGACAACTGCAACGTCAAAATGGAAACGAGGCAAGGCGATTCTTTCTCTCGTGCGCGAAAGCCCCGCCAAATGAGAAATAAATCCGCGCGGAAATTGTATAACGTCGAACGGAAAAATATTTTTTGTAAGCTTGTTTTTCATGCATTTTCTTTTATGTATTTCCACTGCGCAGAGAGGGATTTATTTCCTTTTGGCTTACCAGATTTTCCTATGTTTTATTTTGAAATTAAAACGGTGGAAGATATGACAAAGCGGTTTCAAATATGAATTATTCGTATAACATTGAGATTATATCATATGTATGTATTTTGTACGTAGAACTGAACCTCATCACTTCTATATATAGAAGTGAATATACTAACTGTAAACCTAAAGCGTCACGGCGTTTCGTGCCCGCTGCATAGAAGAAGAACGTATAGTATATTTTTAACACACTCCTCTCAAAACATCGCCGACGTTGGTTCGTCGTTTACACGTATATTCTCGCGTTAAAAGCTGCTGTTTAGCTGTTTTCTGAAACCGTTTCATCACGTAGTTTCGTGCAACAAGATAACGCCGAGTGTCGTAAAGTACATTTGGAGAAAGCTCGAGAAATCGAAACAATTGCTTAACAATAGTTGCTTCGATTTGTAAAGAATTATATTCTTCGAAATATTTTCAAATCATTAAATTTTCCACAAGAATGTGTCTCCTTCACGAACAACATATTTTTATAGCGTTCGAAATTCTTGCTGTACCAATGCTTTCTTGATCACGTCTGTCATTAAGTTTACAATTCTTTTTTACGGTTATTCTGTTTTCAAATTATAAAGAAATATACTAGTAGTCATGTGATTCCGATAACGAGTGCTTGAAATCGTTTTCGTAGTAGTTCGTCGTATATTTTATTATACTGAGAATATTTTATCAAAGAATCCAGAGTATGTACTTTGTATATATACAAGAGCCTCGGGAGTAATCCGAACGAACCACGATTACACCGATCGTCGGGGAAAAGTCCTCGACCGGGATGTGCGACGGCTCGGGCGCAAATGAGAATGCAGCACGACCCTGGGATTAATAACGTGGAAATTACGTGGGTCTAAAACTCTCTCCCGCAGTCTGTAACAAAATCAGAACGTCGAAGATTGGTCTGCCCTGAGCGATTACGGCAGAGGGGAAGAGAGAGAGAGAGAATGAAAGAGATGGATGATAGAGGGTGAACAGGAAGAAATAACGGAGAAAGAGGGACAGAGAGCGGGTCCAAACCCGGACCAATCGAGCGCAGGGCAGGCTTTGACGATAATTACGTCATAAAAAAATAATAGCTCGACCGGTTTCGCGTTGGTATACTTGTACAGTACCGCGGGGCTTGCGAGAGATCGTTTGTGTATCGTAAAGAAGAACAGCTTTTCTCACCGATCGTCGCCGATCGTTCTTCGTGCGGAATACCGTTGCCAATGTTTCACAATAACATTTCGGTCTGCGTTTAACGACTATAAAAAAAACTTAAAGACTTTGAAGGTACCTTTAAATAACGGGCTTAGCAATATCGTCTGTAATATTTTGAGTATAGTAACATACAAAAAAAATATTAGCACGCTATTGTTAACACTCTGAAAATATGAGATACAAACTAAAATTTCTCTTTGTTTCCTTGCAGATTATATAAATGTCTTTGCGCCGCGAAAGATATCTCAAGCCGACTTTTCAGTCTTTCATGTCTTTTCACTTGAATATAATATTTCTAAGCATTAAGTATTCCACTTGTGAGACTGTATTTTTATAAAAAAAAATAAGTATTCTTCTTTCTGAGAAGATTGCTGACAAAGCTCTTCGTCCTTACTTTTCTTGGACCTCGCACGATCGCTTCCTCCGTTTATGCGTTCTCTATGCGACGTCAGTTGCGTTGCCGGTGGTCAACGTCGAAGAAACCCACGCCTATTCCGCGTGCATACCAAAGTAATGCTCAGTGCTCCTCAAACTATTCGATATGACAAACCAAAGAGTAAACCTATTGCAAATCTAGAAAACCCAAGAAATTAGCGAAAAATTTACCTTGCCACAATAGAGGAGAACACAATACTTTTCTTAATACTATGCTACCATTATTATTATGCCATTAATATATGCAAAAAGGTAACGTAGTTATAGACGGCTAACGAAGTTGCCTTTTTCTTTCGTACGTGTTCATGAAATGCAAATATAATGATAATAAAGTTGAACGTCTAATTTTATGAATGAAGAATTATAAATAATTATTTATCTCATGTGTTCTTACTACGTGCTTAAATCGTGAGCTAATTGAGAAACTCGACTTGGTGTACCGATCCGCGAACCACCACCACTTTCCGTAGTACTGATTTAGCCTACGTAATCCTGTTCTCGAGCCAGCCGGCGGCGGCCAAGCGGGCGTGCGAATGAATGGGCGAGCAGGCATTCGCTCGTAGAGCGAGTATGTACGTAGCGCCGCAACCTTAGACCGCGGCCCAGAGTGACAGGAAATCACCGGTTTAAATTAGAGACAATAACGTACCGCGAAGAACTTCACGATTACACAACTACGCATACCCGGGAAGAGAGCAGTGGCGGCGGATTACTGGCGCACAGCTGCAACCGCGGTAATAAGCCCCCTTGCTAATTTGGTTCTCGACTCTGCAGCGCCGAGATACACCGAGAGAGGAGAGAGGAGAGAGAGAGAGAGAGAGAGCTCTCTGCTAATCCTGCGGCCCCTTTGGTCGTTTTTACGCTACTGTCGTTGTCTTACGTAAACGTGCGACGACCCGTACATCCGCGGTTCCACAGCCGCCTGTTTCCTGCAGACGACACGGTTGGAACGTAGGTAGATAGCTGCGGTGTGTTTTTAATCCGGCACGGTGGCACAGGTTAAGTAATATAGCGGAATTATTAATTGCACCACCATCCAGGAAGTCGAGAGGAGGCAGTAGGTGGCATAGTGAGTCTCCGTGCTATGCTAATATGTTGCAAGTGTCATTAACATATTATGCTAATTCATGGATAGGACTGTAGTTTTATTTTGTCTTTAAGCGTTATATATGCGTTTGGTATATTGAGTTGAAGCCAGGGGAAAAAAGTTCTCGTATATGAGCATGACTTAATCAAATATTGAAATTGTAATGAAGATTTTCTGATATCCCGCTATGTTATGAGTAATATTAACATATTTGAGTAAAAAATGTACGTTAGTGTTTAATTTATATAAAATATACAAAAAAATCTTTATATCAATTTTTGTATTTGCATTGATAAGTGATATTACGATACAAAGATAATATTTGTATAGAATCTACTTTAATGTAATTTTTTTCTAAAACCATTTTTTAATACTAACTGTGTACATTTTACACTCTCATTTCTTATGACACTGTTATATCTACTGACTGTCTTTTGATAACTTATTTTCTGATTTTATATTATTTTTTACACTATACCATAGTTTATTGGTTTAGCTGTAATGTTTCTTCATTCGTGTTCTCTTCTTTATATTTGGTCTTCTTATCACTCGATCTACTAATCATTTGTGACTGGATACTTTTGAAAATAAGGATTGATTGCATGTGCAATAAGGAACGATAGTGCAGTTTTATTCGATTTAATTTTCTGAAGATGACTCAAAGTCAAACTGAAACGTTCATACTTTATTTCTTTAAATAAACAATGTTATTTTGAATTATGCACAAGTTTCGTCCCAACTCATTAGTCCTATTTTTTATATTGTTTCTCAAGAATATTTACTTTATTTATCCTAGACACATTTTTATTGTCTGTAGTGGAGCATCGTCGCTGTGATAAATTTCATCGTTTTAACGGAACAAAAACGGGAAATATAAATTTAGAATGACTGTGTATGTGTCGGCACCGCACGAAATAAAAATATCATGTGGAAAAAAATGTGGCCAAAAAAGTGAAATATATGTGATATAAAAACAAAAAACTAACAATAAATACATGAATTTAAAGACTAAGAATAAACTACATGAATGTAAAGTAGGATTCGGAGAGAGAGAGAGAGAGAGAGAGAGAGAGAAATTTTATAAGTAAATAAAAAGAAATATCTTTAATCGATAAAAGTTGTAATTTATATTATGAAAACTCTTTTAAAGGTATATAGTATTTCGAATAATTTCTTTTCTACTTTTTTGAGAACTGTATTATATAACGTTTCAACTGAAAGTAAAGTTGCTTCGAGAACATTGATTTATTATATTTCAAAATGTTTTTGTCCTCGAAAGAGCAATGAAATTGATCACAGACGACCGTTGTATAACGGAAACATGCGATCGCAACGATGAAATGAAATCGGCCAAGGTGTTCTACGTTAACGCAGACACCAATATATATATATATATATATACACACATACATATATATATAAGATAGTGGAGGTATACGCAACGTATACACATGCAAGTAAAGTCAAACTCGACATTGTTTCCGAGCACAGACGGGTTACGTGTCCACTTGAAGAAGTTTTGTTATTTCTGGAGTATACATAATTTGTCCTCAAGTGTACGTAAGACGTCGTCTTTACATTCGGTCTGTAAAACTACGATATGATACTTTGCTTTTTCAATTCTTTGTATATGTAGCACGCAGTTTCATTATATCCTAATTACGATTTGTTGTCGTTTTCGAAAACTTGGTCTTTCCGGACACGAGCGCGAAGTTCTCCATTGATAATTTTTATTCTTACGATGATCCAAAAATATGTACGCCTCTTCTTAAGTCCAGACTGTGCAATGCAGAAATCGCGATTGTGTGCGGGAGATTGGGACTTGACCGACTGCAATCCGTTGTCAACCACGGGTATGACGTAACCGCTCATCCTCGCTTGTCCCACTCCAAATGTCCAATACGCAACCACGGTACAATTCTCGATGCAGAATCTGATGCAGGGCTTTACTCAATGCCGCGGTTATCATCATGATAATCGTTGTTGGCCGCGAATCATGACTTTTTGGCTCCAGCGACTTCGGAGCTTTGTGGGGAAATAAACTTTGCCGCCGGGCGGCGTTTAAGTTATTACGTGATCACGAGACTGATGGGAGAAGTTCCTTCCTCGGTGAGAGAGCGAGATCGTCGTCGGTGCTGTTTTTTTTTTATCCCGGGTTAATCTCAACGGCACAAAGTTTATTTCTACTTTGCTGCGGCGCCTCGCGTTCCGGACCGGTTGCGTGCGTGGGCACTTGCAAAAAAATTCGCGTGTGAAAGCACGAAAGCTCGTTAGAGTATGTATATAAATTTCTGAATCGACTTTAGGGGAGAAAATATGACTTTTGGACACGTATCCATGGCCTTTATCGAGAGAAAATTTTTAACATTTTTTTTCGCACAGTTTGTTTTTTACAAACAACGGGGAAACTAGCGTGCGGATAATTTAAATCATAAATATCAGATTACAGTGGAACGACTTCTTCGATAATCATTACGGGATTCTCGTATCCGCTGGCAAGATCCGCGGTGGCGCGTAATTGGTTCAAGAGAAAAGAACCATTCACGGTCGGACCGCACTGCCAATTATTCATGCTCGTGTCTGCCGACCGATATGCGTGATTAATGATAAAGGAGTACGCTCAACGGTAGACCACCTCGATTTCTCGCGGGTTCCGCACTCTTATGAGCCTTTGATAGCGCAGGGCTACTGTAAAGGGAAAAACGGATATCGAAAGTACGTATATGATCGTGCATCGCTTTATCGAGAATAGGTATTATAATTTTCAATATGGAGCGATATCAGAGTAGAAGCAGATAGTTAAATTTCCATATCTTTATTGTACAATGATTGTTGAAACTGTGCTGCTAAATATATTATTAAACAAAATATTTTATAAATTTTATATTTTTAAATTAAATATATATAATCAAAATAAATTCCTATCTGCAAGATAACTCCTTCTCTTGATAAATGATCGAAAATTCCATCACACTTGCTTGTAACAAAATTTAAAAATCTGTTACAAGAAGTAACTAACAAATCATCACTTTGAGTCAACGATCAATAGAAACAGAGTCAAAGAAAACGCTGTTCTTTTTGTTCTAGAAAGAAGAATCGCAAAGCAAATCATAATTGCATCGAATGCAAAAATCATGTTTGTCTGCAATATTCGAAAACTATATATATATATATATAAAATATATAATATACTAAATATATATAACTGTTCTACACCTAATTAACACTTAGAAAGTTTGTTTATGAGAAGCAAAGTATTTATGGATATATATGTTTTAATAATTGTTTTAAAAATGTCAGTCCTATATTAGAAAAATACACACTTTTTGTTTTTTGAATAATCAGTATTTGTTTTCACAATGGTCAATTTTTTTAAAATAAAAACTACGTAAAACTAAATTAATATTATATCCTTATACTAAGACGTTATATATATATGTATACATAAAAGTAATTATTTAAGATATTTTCCAAAAATAATGAATGGGCAACTCACGGACATCACGTCGCTACTAATATAACAAAATTTCATGTTGGTAATAAAGAGTTAATAGACTAAAATTTTTTTAAATTTTTTTTGGGATGATATTTTTTCGCAATAAATTCTTTGTTAGTATCGATATCATTAAAATTGCTTGTCGATTTAATTAATTAATTAAATTTTTAATATTACGCGCTTCAGCTTCAGTTTTAGGATTGGGTTTTGAAATTGGCAAATGATTGCTTGAACTGGAAATTTTAAGATTCACACAAAAATACTATTAGAACACCAAGAACCACCGAATATGGCCTTCACCGCTTATTTGCGTTCAAAATTTTTGAAACAAAAAGCAACACCATATCTATTGCATTATAGTTCAAGATGTAATCTACAACTGCAATTCGAAATCTATATACATGATGACGTGACGAAGTGTTGTGTTTCGGGGATAAAACGTCTTCTCGCTGCATTTGTGATAACGCGATGCGTTAATGTCCTCTTTTAGCCGCATTTACGTGCCCGTTATCGCATCGAAACGCGATGTTTAACGCTACTCGCGGCGGTAAGAGAACGAGAAAACGGATCGCGTGGAAGCTGCAGATCCTCGGATCCTCGCGTCGGATTCTCGCGATAAAACTGCGCGCGAGGCTATATTGCTGCGAGTCATGACAGCAACGGCGTGGAATCCGACGAAGCTGACCGTACGCGCCGACCCAGCTCTCCGACTGTAATCCACCATCATTACCGACATCACAGAGGGCTCGTTAGTCTCATTTATATTCACGTTCCTCTCCGCTGCAACTTATATCTCGCGAAGAAGGAGGAAGTTAGAACATCGACTCGTCTCGTGTGGTCCGCATTGCGCGCCGGGCAATGTCCTTATACCTTCTCGCCGCCGCTGCTGACGGGGCGCTTTTAATTCTCGTTCGTGCATCTTGTCTCGCCGTTGACAGTTTTTAAACGGGCTGTTAACGGACTTGTTGGTCAGTAACTTAATTCGTACGAGTTAGTTGATCGTGCCAGTCACTCCTTGGAATGTTAGGAATTTTTACAAGAAGCCGATATAAATGTGGTCGTGATTTATCGATAAGATAATTGGAATTGGATTTTTGCATTGGTTATTTTTAACAGACGATAAGTAATCGGTATTAATACGTTACTAATTGTACACGTCGGGAAGATGTATTATCTGATAATCTCTACGTAAATGACTTTGAATAGTGAGACTACTCGTCACCCTTCGGATGAAGGTACGTATTACTGTTAGCTAACGCGGGACGCACAGCAGTCATAATTCAGTACAAACGCGTAGGGGCTCACGCACGCGGAAGTTTGATTATTCCGCATTCTCCATCGTCTCTATCGTCGTCCCTTTGTATTTCACCCCTCGAATTCCCCCTCGAGGTTTGATGCAACTATAATTGGTCGAACGCGGTGGAAAGTCGATTATCTGACGAATGTTTCGACTACGATAAAACCGGAATTCGTAAAACTTTATCTCTGACATAAACAGCGGATTATCACAAATGTCGGCTTGTTATCTCGGAAATGCTTATTACTGTAGAAATTATGAAATTGCGTCCGAGAAATTCGCGCATTAAAATTTCTCGATAGCATATGTCTCAGCATCGTATTAAAATATATCCGAGAATATATCTTTTCGTGATATGATACGGTCGGCATTATTATATATATATATATCACTGCGAAAATATTACTCATGGAAATAATACCATTTTTCTCGTTCTAAATAAATAGATTTTTAAAAAATCTATTTGTCTATCTTATAAACAAGATTTGCGTCTCTTTCTGACAATGTATGTAAATGGTCATTGCATGCAAGTGTGCGTAGTAAAATAGCTTGAAGTGGCCGTCGCAGGTTTTCCTCGCATCGTTCGTCATTGTCGTAAGCTGCGAAACTACGCTGCGTCCCCTGAGATTCCGGAGAGAACAGAATTACGTTCCGACTTTACGAAGCGAAACTTTTCCACGCTATCCTTTTTATCGTCGTCTCTCAGTGCGTTGGACCTCGCGAAGGTCCCCGTTTATTATCGAACCACCCTCGTCGAAGCGACTGCTGTTCCGTAGGGGTGCCGCGGACCCCATCGGATGACTCATCTCGCGTAGTTCTATTACGAGGGCGGCAGTAAAGACGCTCCCTAACAGCGTCGCGATGCATCTCGGACCCCGATACGCAACGAAACGGAATTACGGGAGCGCGTCGCTTTTCCATCTCGTTCCTCCCTTTCCGTGCTGTCGGTACAATTTTCGTGCCCGCGAGAAATTGTAACGTTGAGAAGAAAGACGTGAAATTCGTTATCGGAAGGACGCGTTAGGAGACGGGAGACGGAAGACGGGAGGCTGCAACGACGGTTAACTGCGACCAGCCCAGCAACGGACGGTTCCGGTACACGGTGGATGGTATTCGGTTTCCGCTTTATGTACTTCGTGGTTACTGAGCCGCTCGTGGACCGCAAACCCTCCCCCTCATTTCTGTTCTACGCGAGCCTATTCCGCCACCGTCAGTCCGGCTTTGTTGCACGAAACGACAAAAGCGTTTTGTTCGACGAGCGTGTACCTCCCCCTCTCGCGCCAAAGTTTATTATAATATTCTGCATGTACGTGTCACCGCCTGACGCCCTCGCTGTGACTATTCGCCATTTTCGGAAGGCGACAGATGTGTTTCCTGCTCGACCAACGTACAACGAAGATACGGAACCCCACAGCCTCCGCCATTCCGATTCGTGTCTGTGAAGTTAACATCTTTGTTTTCGTGTTGAAGCAAATTTGGCGTTTCATTGTACGAAACTTTCTTCATGGATAGATGTATCACTGTATCGTGTAGTGTCATTGTTGTTTTAAATTATAAAATTATTATGACATTTATTTAGTTACAAGTAATCGAATTTTTTTCTTGATTTCTATTACTTTTAGTACGTGGAAAAATAATCTTATGCAATCTTGGATATCTTACGTAATTTGGCTCATTCTCTCGATACATGAAGAAGGTCTTAGCTAAATTTCTCGCAGATACCCGATGCAGTTTGCAGGATCTCCGGCAAGTTTTGGCTGTGTGCCAGCGGGAATGCCGGAAACGTGATTAATTAATTACTTTCAACATTGTCAGAATTTCATGAGGAGACGCCGTGCTCGATTCTCCGAGAACCACGATCGATTTCTGCCATATTTAGAAACTATCGTTTCGTTGAGTGTTCAACAGGATATTATCGGTGGGATTTAATTGGCGCGTGTTATAAAATTAACTAACAAGGTTTGTTGTAATAGATTTTAGCAATTCAGCTGCGTGTTAATAGTGAGCAAGCGCGATCGTCTCGCTCTCTTCGTTCGCATCATAATTTATATCCTACAGACACGGCCGAATTCATCGATGAAAATAGCACGTAATTGATAAATGCTCGCGTGTGAAGCTCAGAACTGCGGGTACGTGCGACTAACAAGACATTCATCATCGTTTAATAATCTTCCTCGCCTGCCTCTCGTTCTGCGCCATCTTGGATAAGGTATTACGTTACCACGCGTGGTTCATTTGCCAGACACGACGAGCATTTCTATGAAGGGTTATCTTATCGTGACCACGCGTATCGAGTCGCTTGGTTTAGTCTTAGCCTGTTACTGGAGATATTTACAGCGACTGATAGCGGAGGCGCCATATCGATAGCGAGGATCACGATTACCCCCCATATTCTTTAAGCCGTCAGTTTAGTCTCGCTTCACGTTATTTTTATCAAATGCACGAGTTAAAAATCAAAATATGCGTATCACTATACTGCACGCGCTTTCCTTTGTCTATATAATAAGGCAAAAACTTGAATTACTTTCTATAACTTTTAGAATGAATCTCATTTTGAAGAGTAAAATCTGATTCTTAAAGATTGAAAATTAAGTCTCTTTCAAAACTGACTTAATTTTTTACTCTTCAGAGTGAAATTCTATTTCAGAGAATTGAGAGAGATTAAAGAAAAGTACTCGAGGTTACGTTACAATAAAAAATATTAAAGGACATTATTTTGATGGAATTTACAGATATGACGTGAAATCTGATACTTTTCTACGGCAATAGATCTGTTTTATTTTACGGAAGTGCCTACTGCGTGCGCTTACAAATTGCTAAAATTTCATTCTTTTCTCCAACATCATTGTGCGCAAATATTTCACATACCATACGTGGGTCCGTCATTGAATCTTAGATTTTAATCTCGCTTTGTTTCAAACTGACAAGGTCACTGTTCACAGTGCGACCTCGATTCGCCACTGACTCGTAAGTTTTATTTTTAGGTCGAACGTGCCTTTGCCGCCTTCACCTTCGTGGGCGGAGGGAAAATCGTGGGTTCAAGATCCCATGATAAACTTGTAATAAACTTTATGCGCTCTCGTGTTTCTTACGCCGTCGGCAATTTCACTGTAACTGTCGGTCAGCTTCGCAGATAGTTCCGCATAAACGTAGCGCGTGCGTCTTCGGTATCTTCATTCACCGATGTCACGAATCGACGCGGTAACTTCCCGCGGAATGCGGGAATATCGGGTTATGACCGAAACGTGTTATTCGAGTCGCTGATATTACGACTTCCTGAGGAAGCAAATCGCGTGCACGAGTAATAAGAAGTCTCGAAACGACGCTGATTATTTTGGCAGGAAGCATAGTAGTCGCCTTCGTATGTAGTTTCGCGTAACAGTATACGTCAACGAATGCTTGTGGTTCTTGTTATTACTCTATAATTACCCGTTGGTTAACTAATATTATGATCTAACCGATATTAAAATGAAAATGGCACAGTCAATAACATAGTATTGTATTATTATTATTATTATTATTATTATTATTATTATTATTGCTGGTATGATGCTGACCTATCTCACGCGCGATCACATTTGCGTCGGCACGTTTTCACAGTTTGGATTATATTGCGAATGATCATTCTGCATTATCTCGATTTATCCCGGTATCGCGGACGTGCCGCGAATGAGCCTTTAAATCGCTAGCTCAATGAGAAACTCCGCAGTTCAACGAACGATTTATGACGTAGTCACGTTATCCGAAGAAACGCGCGAAAAAGAAGGAACACTTTTTTTCGCTCGGGTCTTTACAAATCTGGCCCGAGTGTGGCACTAAGCTCTCACCCGAAATCCGTGCGACGAAAGAAGCGGTCCAACTGCCGTCTCGAAGGAACAAAGTTATCTCGTTTCGCTGCAAATTGCCTGGACCGCGATGGTGCGAGTTCGTTCTGTATAGAGAGCAATTCGAGTGTGCAATGTCGGTGGACACCATCGAGTTACCACGAATACACTAATCTCAATTCCGTGTAAGAGGGGGGGGGGGATTATACGAGTCCCCCAATTTTCAGAACCTTGAGGCTTATACATACCATCTACCCTCCGTACTTTTAACCTGCTTATTACCAACTTTTGGACACGTCTGAAATGGGGCCTCCGTAATTTTTGTTCGGCGTAACGTACGACCGAAATTTTCTCCGGTGATTACATACGCGAATAGTGTGAGATAAGTATAATCTCCAAGCAATACAAGCACCCCTCTTCCATCATCTCAGGATAATACATACCACTTACGATATATCTAAATTTTTGTTACCAAACTTTTTAACGATATGTCTTACTTAAAGTTTGAGAAATAAAATAACACATTAAATATTTTTTATTTTTTTACTAGAATTATAATTATATATTATTTCAATTATTCGTTTAATTGTATTTCAGTTTTTAAAGAAATAAATCTGACGTACTTGAGTGATACATTTGCGATATATCTTATAGTATATTTGTCTATAATAACAGAGCCAATTGATTAATAATTGAAACAACAATATTGTGATACATGATCTATAAACATTATAAACAATTATACTTGGATCGATTGTTTTTATAGATTGGCAAATGCCTATAAAGCAAATGCCTATTAGACAGGCTTGCAACATTTTGTCTGTCTCTTTAACGTATTTATCATGGAATATTCAGGTATTTGCGGTTTATCTACTGGCGTATTTACAAGAGGAAATGCGTGCTGGTTGAATGGTAATTAATATTAACGTGTGACCACAACATAGCGTACCAGTTCGATGAATCAACCCGGGAAGCAGCCCTATTGTAATGGAATATCTCTCTCCACATGTAGGCACTATAATGCAGGTTTACCGATTTTGTGTCTATGAATATGTATGTAGTCTTTCCACTACGCTTTGTTATTTGGACGTTTATCTGATATAGCACTTAAATGAAACCGAACCGGGTACACCGCTTGATTCTGCATTCCATTAATTGAACGTAAGCCTCATCGTGACTCGATTAATAACATCAGTAACTAGCAATATGACTTGGATTAAACGATTGCGCAAATTAGAGACAATTACATTTAATTTAACCTATTCATGTATTAGACAATATGATCGGTCTTTTTGTCGTCGATGATTGTTACGTTGATTTGTATGGGCAATCGGTAATTTCTCTTCTACGATTCGATTCCGTAAAATCAATCGTGAATAGGTCAGTTTCTCTGAGATTCCAAGTACGGGCACATTTCGATCGTCAACGGTCGTCAAAGTTGTCACTCTCGGCTCGTAACTTCAGGTCTAGCCGTTACGGTTGGATTTGCTTTCACACGTAATAACGCAGTCTGAGCGTAGCCATTTGCTCTACAGACCTGTAGATATATACTCGAGGGCTCTTGTAGGCACTTCGTCGAAGTCTCCGCAAATATGATTTCATGGTCTAAAGTCGCTTCGCAAACGACCGCTTCATCAAGAAATTACGCGTGGGTAGTTTCGCCTGGAAGTTGCTGGCTGACGCAGCAAACCGAGAGATGTGGAAGGACATCGTGTGAATCGCGATCACTTTATCGTGAAATGCTTTATCCAGTGAATATCGCGACATGTGACATGCTTGTAAAACGTGCACGTGTTCAACTTATTGTTTTTAGACGAAATAATAATGTATGTTATTAATAATAAAGTTTACAATTTGTGATTCACCAAAAATCGTGTAAAGAATAACAATGCGTTAAAAACTTTAGAATGTTGAATTAAAAACCATGTTCAGACTGCAAATTGGTCTATAAAGTTCTCGCAGCACTTTACAGAAAGATCATGAATTGCTGGACGCCGATTTAACGCTTAAGTTACTACTACCTCATTAAAGCTGAAGAATTGTCTGTCTCTTGAATAAGAAAATAGAGCGAAACAACGAGATCACTTCTTATAAAAGATATACCGTCGTGCACTTTCGCTCTTTTCTGAGAACAGAAAACGGAGATAATCACCTGCAGTGTTTTTTATAGCATCGTTATTAAATTAATTATAATCAATTTAATTTATGATATTATTATTTCAGTTTTATAGTTTATAAATGCGTTCAAGTCGAATAGCAGCGCACAATTTTTATTATAACTGAAAAATATATATTTTTAAAATTTACGTATAAAAATATCATCTATTATTAGGCACTAAGATATATGTATAGTCCCGACCGTGTATTGGTTTTTTTTTATTTACTTTATTCATATCAACGATATCTTATTGTTTTTTACTTACATTTAAACGCATACATTAATGAAGAAGATTAAACTCTTTGAATGTTGAATAATATATATTATTTTGCGATTTTTTGCATTTATAATAATATTTTTGCTGAATTTGAATTATTTTTATTGATTATTCTCCTCGTATGTATATTATCTATTCGTGTTGGAGAGAAAAAAAATAAAATTTTCGCCTCGACTTTCTCTCATTGCTAATTCCTTATCTAGAAGGAGACTACCGTGCTTACGTGGCGGAGATTTAGTAACGCCGTGGCCAACAGCACCGCATTGCTACTTGTGACGAATGAGGCGTATTACGCGCTAGACGCAGATTTTGCATTGCAAAAGCGGCGCGTATTCGCGCGAGGCACGATCGGTGACTGTCTCGTGTCTTGAAGTACCATAAGTCGTCGGGCGTTTCTGTTCTCGCGTGATGTTTCTCGCCGGTCTCTACGTGCCGGTAAATAATTGCAGAGCGCCGGACGGGCTTACAATGGGACCGTAACAGCTGCCTCGTCGTTTTCTTTCCTTCCTCTTCTTCCGCTCATGCTTTCCTCTTCGTCCAAGTTTCATCTTTATGTA
Source organism: Acromyrmex echinatior (assembly GCF_000204515.1). The sequence continues at coordinate 150,878 of NW_011627109.1, read as the reverse complement.
GCTCTTAATTCCATTATTAATGTTTAACCCATTGAAATTCTTCGATTTTTATTCTATGAATAAACCAGTATTAAATGTTTCAGTCTCATTAATTTTGTGATAAACGTAGCATAGCTGATAATTAATTAACTAATTTCCCCAACAACATTTAGATCATAATGCAAATAAATTTGCATTGAAGGAGTTGTTGTGTAGTATGATGTAATATGTAGTTGTAATGTAACAATCTGTAGTATATTTGAATAATTTTGTGGAGATACCAAACATAATTTTCCATTTATAATCGTGCATTGTTCTTCAAGTATTTGAAGAGTGATATACATATGCATATATGAAGAATTATCGCGAAGTACTATACTGATTGTGAGTCTATTTAAAATTCACAAAAGTTAAAAAATGTGAAGCCATTATATTTATGCAAATCAATTTTCTAATTGATATTTTAATATTGATTATTCTTAGAACTTGTTAATAAAGAATTTTTTATTCGATTCATAAATAGATCTAATTGATTTTTCTTGAGAATTACAACAATGAAAATATACAATATAAATATCTATCCGTAGCAAATGTGATAAACGAAGTGAAGTAAATTTCAGTCGACTGTCTTTGTCTACCTGCTCTTACTCTGGAGGATGTATTGTCACGTTCGTGGCATAACAGACAGACTTTCATTTCTGCGAGTTGCTTGTTTCATCTCCACAGAAATTCAAGAAAGCTCGGGCCATCTCAAATTGCGAAAGCTGCATGCGCTACTTCGCCGAAGCTCAAAGGAAGAATGTAACAGTCTCTTGAAATATTTATCTTGAGATTGTACAAAAGTCAGAAGGGCGTTACGGCAACCGATTTTTTTTCCTTTCGAATGTTGCATGACATTATGATGTGAATAAGAGAAGTGTATTTTGCTTAACCAACTGTTCAATGAAAACAAGAATGTATTTTCTATTTTTCTGAGATGCAATTTTTATAGCGGTTTGTTTGCAAATAGGGGAGACTGGGATTAAAAGTATTAAGTAAAACGGATAAGTTTTAACACTTGCATTAAAAAAAACTTACATTATAAACAAAATACAAAAGCGTAAGAAAGAGATAGAGTTTGCAGTTATTTTTATTACAAACTTATATCTTTTCCTTTATTTTGTTTATAATGTTTTTTTAATGTAAGTGTTACAATTTATCCGTGTTACTTTTATCCAATCTTCCCTATATGTATATGATATGAGCAATCATGTTGAGAAAAGTTTCTGATTGAAACTGAACGAATGAAAAAATTCTAATCATATCAATGAGAAAATTCTGATTTGTTCATTTTTAATCAGAATTTCAATGCAACCATACTCTTCTTCTAGTGCATAAAAATCCACAAATGGCATAATTACATAATGGTAATTCCTTCGTTGCGGATCCCTTCGTACTATGGTCATTGAATATCGCTAGGATTAGTTAGTTACCAGCAATGCTATATGTTTATCGATCCAAGGAATTATCGAATCACCGCAGGTGCAAACATCTCGACTTACTAGTAATTAATCATGCGGTGTTTGATATAATTAATACTGTATCTACATCATTGATGACACGAAATTTCATTGTCTTCGATATTTAGTAATATCAATTTTGCCGTTCACATATCTCGCAATTCAAAAGAGTTTTAATTTAAGTGATATAATAAGCACAAAAATTGTGAAATTCGTCCTGTAAATTGAATCTATGAAATTTATTCTAACATTTCTATTATTACGATTAATTGGCAAATATATTCGTTGAATTGTGTTGTAAAATTGTATTCTTTTATATATATATATATATATAGAGAGAGAGAGAGAGAGAGAGAGAGAGAGAGAGCTTTCAAGATAAAACTGATTAATTAATACTTTATTAATTGTATTTTGAAGCCAGGTAACAATGCATGTAGAAGAGTGAATATTGAAACTCTATGTTTAATATTTTTCGCTCTGGAGTGCATTCAAATTCCCATCCGAGTGTTTCCCATATATTATATTATCTTTGTTTAATTCGGTGAATAACAAGGATAAAACTCATATAAACTCATCCAAGTAGGACTGGGATAGAAATCTGAACCATTTAGATTAGCCTGAAACACTCTTAATTCTGTATTGCGTAATATAATACTTTTAAACTCGAGGTACTAATTTTTAATTCTAAATGAAAACGATGTTTCGAGTTATATACTAATAGGAGGTATTTTTGCTATGTCGTAGGTATTTTTTTTAGTATATTAGCACCAAGTATGAAATACATCAAGTAATAATGAATAACCTCATAAATGAATATATAACAATTTGATTGGAGGTATTAATTTGGTGATATTTTTCTTTTTGAGGGAAGAGGGAGGAAGGGAGGACGAGAGGGAAAGGAAAGAGACAAGAGAGAGAGGGGACGAGAGGGAGGGAGAGAGAGAGAGAGAGAAAGAGAAAGAGAGAGAGAGAGAGAGAGAGAGAGAGAGAGAGAGAGAGGATGCAAGGCTTTTTGTACATACTCCGTGTACGCCTCGACATTACAAATGTACTGCCTGTATTTTGACTATTTTTAAATGACAATTGGCAGCAATAGAGCTACTCATATGTCATGAAATCAATTTCGGTACGATTATATATCGATGTTAAGTAAAGTAGTGATATTAGTCCGATCGGATAGATGATCGTAAATTTTTTCTTGTTACAAATGGAGAGCTCGATTTCGATTAGGTATTATTTTTCTTCCTCTTATATTTGATGATGCTTATGTCTCTTATAATTTATATAAGATTTTTATTTCAATGTTACCTCTTATTTTTGACGATGCGAGTTTAAGAATATAGGATGTCTTTGTTTAATTATATCCCTTTAAAACATGACAGAAATTGATTGTATCTATCGTGTACAATTACAGATAGAAGATTTATAACTTCCGTAAATCTAATATAAGCAAAATGCCAATAATGGCCAATTTTATCCGATTTTGTTAAAAAGACATTCAAGATTCTAGTTAAATATGTATATGTAAACAAGTATGCTTTCCAAAGGTAAGAGTTTCAAAAAGCGCAATAAAAATGCAAGTTTGTATTCAAATAAAATGATAAAGTTAAGAGCGCGTGCAAATCCGCGTACACTAGGAACTGTGGACAAGAATGTGAAATTTTCTTTGAGAATTCCACGCCAAGTAAAAATATAGTAAAATACAAGTTCTTACATTTACACAAAGTTTAGAAATCCACACTCTTGTGAGATTTTAAATGAAATACGCGCGTAAGAGTGTACATGTAAAGGTAACAACAATCTTTGGAGTGTAACGAATTTACCTTTGCGCAAATCTACGTTCAAGCATGAACGCAAGAGTGTGTAATATTCTCTTGTATGTTCATTCTTGAATGACGCTGCCATGATTTTATGTCTTTTTCAGCTGTACCCTTTACTGTACTCCTGACATGCGAGTAAGATCGTATAAAGCAGGCCTGTCCTATTTTAGCCCCGGAGTCAAAATGCAAAGCCATCGTAAAAAAATCGTAAAAAAATCAGTGTAAGATTTTGTGACCTGTAAAGTGTTGATACGCATCCGAATAACGCTTATCAACACTTTACAGTCCCTAAAAATCTTACTCATTGAATTTTTTTCGCGTCGATGGCTTTACGTTTTAGCTTTGAAGCTCAAATTGGACAGAGATATAAAGTCTAATGTGAACCTCTGCGACTGTCGGTAAATATTCATAATATAATAAATACAAGTTGTAACTAAATGGATATACTTAGCAAATGAAGTTGAGACAAACATTTCGAGTCTCGATTTGAATCCTCTTCTGTTGCAAAAGTCAAATACAAGTGTAATTGACTATTTGACATTTGCACTGACGAGGACTCAAATCTAGAATCAAAACGTTTGTTTATTTTAACTTTATCTGTACTGAGAGAAATGAGTTTGTTATAGGAACAAAAAAAAGAGATGACAAATGTGATAGCTTAGTAGGAAAATGGTTTGATTAGTTACTATCGCGAATAATTTCTCATTACATTCGTTAGTGTAACAAATCGTTGATATAAAATAAAATAATTAGTATTACTAACAAATAAAAGTCTTCAAAAAAACAGATTTGACAAATTGCTTCTGTTACTAATAATATGGTTGGAATAGCAAACTAGCAGCATTAATTTGTTGTTACTATAATTACAAATCATTTGTTAAAGATACTGGTAGCTAATTAAATTAACAAAATCCTCAGTGTGGTACATCTTAATTGGTTGTAATTTACATCTGTATCTATCGAGTTATGTATATTTAATTTACGCATCAATATTCACGGTGGTTCACTTATATTTTATTTGTATTAAATTTGTTCTTGGAGTCTCTCTCCCTCTCTCTTTCGCTTTCTCATTGATATCACTATTTTATCTTATTCCAATCTTATAAATCCAACACTGTATATAACTGCCGTGTCTTTGTTATTAAAACTCTCGTTATTCTCGCGAAAGTCGAATAATCCTCGGGACTCGCAAAATGACCAATTATTGCACCAATTATCTAACCGGTTTCTGCTTCTGCATGTGTGTTCGGCCGCGTGAAAGATACAGAATCGTTGCGCTTTGATAGCGGTGTTAATTAAACAAGAGAAGACCGCGTGAATTCGCATATAACGGCCAAATTCGCATATAACGGCCGAATTCGCTGCGAATTCCCATGGAAACTCCGCAGCCGCCGCCGGTGGTGTCGATCGGTCGGCACTAACAATGCTCGGTGGTCCCTACATATATACATCGGTTTGCTGCAAACTGTGTTTCGTATATGGAGGGGCTTTACACCCCGCAGTGGCCGAATAGGCGACGGACAGATTGATCGCTGCTTGTTTGTCTGTAATGCGTTGTGTTACTCAAAATTTACAGGGGATGTGATTAGAGTTGTTTAACCATGCGTCACGCGGGTCAATGATGTGAGTTTTCACGGTCACAACATTCGCAAGTCACAACCATTCGCATAATACGAATTCACAGTAGAATTTTCAGGGAGCATCCGTAACTTTCGCATCACATTCTTTTCTCCTTTTGACCAGCGCAAGTTTACGAAAGCAGAGAGCGAAACCGTGACAAATTCTCGGCGTCTCGCTTATCCTCGGTCACACCTTGGTCGATTATCGCGATTCATTCGATACGTAACGCTGTAACAGCAGTATCGTCGCAGCGCGAAACCGCGGCATCAGCATCGGGCGCTTATAGAAGCAAGTCGAGCGACTTAAGGAGGGAACGTAAATCGCCATTACGTGGCCGGCATGCGATCCGTTCTGCATCTACGGCATCAGGTAGTACCGAGAGTCCAGATTTACACACGTATACGCGCCCATTATATGAGCGTATCTAGCTGTATGCTCGAGCAAAGTGGATATCCCATGGTTTATGCGAGCAGGTGGAACGTGTGCTCTCGCCCGCGCAGCCGCCGTAACCATCTCTACACCTTCCCCTCTCGATATCTACTCAGGACGTAGGTAGGTAGGTTGGTAGGTAGGCAACTAACTAACTAACTGAGTACGCCACATGGCGTGACCAGTGTCGTGTATTACGTATGTGATGTCAGTAGATGCAGCATTCTGGTATCCTTCTTCGTGCCCAACCCTCGTGTAACGTGTACATGCACGTTCGATGCCCGGGGGAGGAAGGGGCAGGTGGGAAGCCACCGATATAATAGAGTCCGACGTGAACGGATCTCCGGGGGGTTCTCTGACCTTCCCCTTCGTGGGGGTCACGTGACACTCTCGGCAACCGTGTTATTCGGTTTAGACCGTACGCTGGATGACTGTACCGGTGTTCCTCTCTCGTATACTCTCGACCTCGTGTCCGAGAGGATTACGATGCTACCGCCGCCGCTGCTGTACGGCCTTCCGGCGATTCCGTTCAACAAAACCGGTTGCTTTGTTCTTTGTCGCTGTTACACTTGGCATTCGTTAACGTTGCAAAAAGGTGTGGCGACGAGAAAAGCGCACGCCAAAGTGCTCCGAACTCATCCGTGCGTCGTAATTACAGTCCGACGATCACCGCGCATTTACATCGCGCTGCTATCGCGGCAACTTTGTCCAAACACAAATTATTCATTGTCGTTGCAGCAGGAAGCGACTCTCGGGCGGAATTCGAAATTACATGTTAAATCAGGAAGGAGCGTTCTGGCAGATAATATGCAAATGCGTCGCCTCTCCTCTGCATCAATACACGGGAAATTTATTGCCAGCGGATTTCATCGAACTACATGTGGAACCATTGATTCTCTGTCGCTGTGACTGACGATTATGTGTTCGCACGGTCGGCAAGGAATTATTTAATATAATAATAAAAATAATTATGTGTATCCGGTCTCCGTCCCTTCTAATAGTATTCTTTTAACAGTCACGTTTTGAGTTTTATTTGTTTAAACGAATATAAGACACCACAGAAGTCAAACAACTATTCGCCCTGGACGTTCTGTCCATTGTTTCCGATATTTATGACTTCTACCTCTCGATTCACGCGTTTAAATCAAACTATCTGGTTGTACCAGTCTGGCGTGTGATACGGCATGGCTCTACACAGGCTCTATACAGGCGAGAACCCTTCGACAGAGACTTGCGCTTAATCAAGTCACATGTAACGCGCGGACTCTCGGGCGAACACAAGCGGTGCCGCTTTAACTAGGCATGAACCTTGGGCTTACCCTTGAGATTGTAATTCTATCTCGTCACGGATCGGTTGCCCCATATGTCACCTTAGCCCTCTCGTGTCACCATTGTGCCGACTCCTCCCACCACCTTGTCCTACATCTAACATGCGAGATCTTAACAATACGAATCATGGTTTACTATTCACGCAAAAGTGAAGTTAGGTACATTTCATGTAGGTTATCCTACATAAAATATCCTACTTAAATATAGCATAATATAAGATTAATGAGCATCCGAAATAAAGTTGCCATATTGATTTATATAATATTGTTATTGGTCCAGACGATCTTATGTTATGCTTGTGCATTCTAGTGGGAGTTCTTATTCAATTTGTATGATGTCGAAGATTAAATTCGAATCTACAATAGTTATTTTAAGTCTTAAGCCGTAAGAAATTGATTAGTCGAATGAGAGGAGAATAATTGACTATGAGTCGTTTATTTCTTTGTGTTTTAAAAACCTATTGTAGATCCGGGCTGGCAGGCAGACATTAGTTGTAAATTATTTTATATCCTGCGCCATTGATAAATATTTCAAACTGACCAAAATTGTATGCACCGATACCTACCTAGAAATGCCCAAGAAATATCCAATTTTTATGCCCATTAATGCCGATTAATGCCTTAGTAATATATAATCTCGTACCGTATTATAATACACAATTCTTTTAAGTAATGTCTAAATCTGTATACCGCAATGCCCTCAGCGGTTTACCTATACTCCTCAACTCGAAGAGTATGAAAGTTAATCACGAAACACGAAAGTACCTCGCGATCATTGTTTGAGACAATTTTGTCCTCTATTCTCGACTGAAGATCAAACGCGAGATTAGACCTGTCATACTTATTATCCTGAACAATAAGAGATTCGTTGTTTCATTTCCTAAAGCATCCTTTAATATCGCACTCGCAATTGCGCGAACAAAGGCGCTTTACATGCTCGCATGGAATGGCATGAGGTCGGGTTGCTCTTCAGTTCCTTGTAATGCGGCTTATACTGGATGTATATACGCGTGAATGCGCGTTCGGACGTACTGCCTGCCTATACTGTTGCTAGTAATTCTGACGATATCGTGCCGTACCTTCGCATTCGCGGTGCAGTGTTACGAGGGCTGGACTAATACGGCATTCCAGCGATATCTCCGCACCGCGAAAGGGTAGAATTGAAATAGAAATCCCGGAACTTTGTAATCACGCCGCGTCGACACCTATATGTTTTACGATAGTGAGATATGTGCGAAGTGTATTAGAATATCGATAGCCAGTACACCGCCTATATATCTCTTTTTATTTTGCGGCTATATAATATACGCGAGTTCACGATCGCGGAAATCGTGCTGATGTAGTAACCATAAATGACACGTGAATAATTTATCCGAAGAAATAATAATGCATAAAGGAGCTGTAGGACTTTTCGTTACACGGCTTGCCTTTTAAACTACAGTTTCTGTAACATGCAAAGCAATTGTCATGACAATTTGCAATAATTATTTATTTTTAACGCGTTTAAAAAGTTATAAATCAAAAGTTAACGCAAATAAGTGAAGAGTGCCTACTAATATTTTTGTGTGAATTTTTTCAAACAATTTCTAAACAAATTGCCGATTATTCGCTGGTCTTGAAACACTGTCTATTAGAACGAAACTAGAGTACGTAGCATCGAATTAAATTAGAGACAGATTAAATTGACAAGCAACTCAATATTACTGACGCTAATAAGCATCTTTAAACCACCGTAAATAACTTGAAAAAGTTGAGTTTTCTTATTATTCTATTAAGACGCTCATGCGATATCGATATATCGAAGACTGTGAAAATTTGCAAAATTGCACGATCTTGCCGCTCTTTGTAATTCCGTTCGCTATTCGCTCCGTCGAACGTAGCTTCACTCTGCGGCCGTCCGGGATCAGGCCGTCATGCTCGACGGAGCGAAGAAATGCACGCGCCCCATTGATTTATTTATTGTTGAGCGCGCGACACTGACGTGCGCGAGCGGCTCATTCGCAGAATTTTAATTGCCTAGATAAAACCGTCGTAAAATCATACGCACGTAGAAACCGATACACACGCATGGAACCGTACGCGTATGTAGACACGTATACAGCACGCTGGAAGACAAAGAGTATCGCGTACGCGACGGTGCACGTCTTCGCCATGTCGTTCATCTTCCGGACTCGCACACCGTGAGTACAGCAGCAGCAGGAGCAAACAGCGGCAGGAATGAAAGCTGCATTTGCTGCACGGCCGCTCTGAAATCATAAAACCTTATTACACGACGGATTCTGCACGTAGCTTCTCCTATGTACGTCTCTTTGTCGCGCGAGCACGAGCGCACCGCCGCGGATTAACGAGCTCTATGAGGTTTAATGCGACCCGGTGGACGTTTTTGGAGAGAACCGAATTTCGTCTGTGCGTGCATTTTTCTCGCATGCGAGTAACCGGGGATGAGGCGACGTCGACGCGACGTAGACGCGGCGACGATTGTGATACGCGCGAAATTAATGATAACGCGCATTTGAGCGTGATTAATCGCGGAATTATAATGGTCACGATAATTAATATTACGAGTCTCGTACGTGATAATCGATCGTGTTAAGCTATTGCGAAATTACGTCTGGAATGAATAGCGTTGACGTGACAATTGGATTTGTTTTACATGGGACGCGGAGAACCAAGAACCGACGTTATAATATATTGTATACATGTGTGCGTTTATTCTAGATTATGGCAATGCCAATTAAATTACTCACCTCGGAGTTATGATAGGAATAGCTTGAGGTTAAATCACTTCGCGTTCTTTATCATGATTTTGCTCAATCTGCATTAAAATATCTGTAACAGACAGACGGAAGGAATTCACAATTAATTAATTGCTTTAATAATACACTGGTTATTTTCTTTTATTATTTAAATTATTCCATATTTTTTTTAGAACTTTGTTTTTCTTTACAGAAAGCTGTGAAAAAAAAATTTTAACGTTTAAAAATAAGAAAGATAAATGCAATGGTAATCTGATAACCGCGCGATATAAACATGTTCTATATTGCTATTACTTTTTAATTTAATTGTAGTAAAAATAAAACGTTTCATTTTTATGTTTATTTTAGTAGTCTGTACATATAATCGACTTCTATCTATATATAATAGTCTATATCAGCGTTTTCCAAAGTCTGAGTCTCGACTCACTGGCGGGTCACAAAAAATTTTAGAATGATAAATTACACTTCGTGTAGCTATATAAACTTGCGCGCGCGAGCGCCCTTTCACGACTTCGTATGTGTATAAAGTTGAATTTTCAGCGATACTATAAATAAAACCGATGGTAGAAATAAAACTGAATTTCAAAATAAACTACAAAAATTATAAAATTTTTTGCGCTTAAAAATGACTTGTATCGATATCAAAGTTGTAGAAGAAACAAGCGTATTCTTTACACAAACCTTATTATTAGATATCTGAGAAATACATTTATAAAATCATATTGAATATATGATAAAAATATAACCGAATTTCAAAATAAACTACAAAAATTATAAAATTTTTTGCGCTTAAAAATGACTTGTATCGATATCAAAGCTGATGTAGAAGGAAACAAGCATATTCTTTACACAAACCTCTCTAGATATCTGAGAAATATATTTATAAAATAAATATTTATAAATTATATTTAATATAAAATTGAAAAGTAGACCAAGTAAAATGTAGGTATAAGATAAGTGATATAAATAAATAATCAATATACTCCGCCTCTGCTTTTTCATTTATTAAAGCTAAATGGAGGTCGTGGAGATTTTAAAAAGTAGGTCGCGATTCGAGTTTAGGAAGTCCTAATCTATATGCAATCATCTAACTTAATGATTGAGCATAATTAGCTTAGCACGCGTTCGACTTTTATGCGTTCTATTATGAAGAACAAGAAGAAGAAAATTTATAAATAAAATTTGCCCTTTTTCTTGTGATTTCAATCGGCCTCAACAAGATCACGATGTCTTACCACTGCAATAGTTTGAATATTTCTCTGACCGTTCATTAATTATGCAATGCCTGCCCTCGTCATCCAGCCACCTAGAGTCACGAGGATCGAGGCAATCGCTTGGCCTTAATCGTATGACCGATCGATCACCGCCGATAGACTGGCGGCAAGAGGCAAAAGTCGTAGGCGCAAAGGAGAGGAGATAGCAATGAACTTTGGCCTGATTGGGCCGCGGGAGTTGCGCGCGGACCTGCTTTTGAAGCGAATTCTAGTCGTCCTAGTAACTTTATGTTTCAGCAAACGGTACCTGAATGCTCGAATACGCACGGGCTACGCTAATCGCACGAAGTTCGCGTTCTGCGAAGTCGAACAATTAAGAAAGCAATGACAACCGGTTTTCTACGGTAGTCCACATTTATCATATTACGGTAGATACTGAGAAAGACATATGAGTACACGAAGCGAATGGCTCATTATTCATAGAGCGATAGTTATCGAGGTGTGATACATTTTTCGTTGTCGGTGCAGCAAAAGTTGGAAATCGGCAATGTGATTAGGAAAACAGTCTATATATCATTTCGGGACACTTATCGAGATACGCGGAACGTATTTTGCGCCGCGAGAATTTGTCCTTCAACATTGCGTCAATGCAACGATTCCGAGAGATGACTCGCGATTGCGTGGAATCCCGAGATAACTCGTGCAGCATCCTCTGGCGCGGGAGATCGAACTGAATCGCGCTTCACCACTGGAATTTAATCATACTTGTTTGTCTACCCGCGTGTGACATTATTGTCATGCGCGTTCGAGCACTTTACACGCCATTTACAGCGAAGTGCAGTGAGCAGTCGGCCGATCAGCAGGATGAAACGACGCGTGCGGCGACGTCGCACTGTATGCTCGCCCGCACGTCGATTTCCCTTGACATTGCGCGTCGTGCAACGTCCGAATGTGCAACCCCGCCATGTGCGTTTCGCGCGTGTCTGCTTGCTGCCGACGCCGCTGACGGTTTCATTCACGCGCGCGCACGCGACGTTACGCACTATACTACACGCTCGCGATCTGAGGCATTCAGTTCATTGCCCGAATTGTCACGGTAGATGCGAGACTGGTCGTCCTATTTATATTCAAGACCCGTCGGTACGCCATTCAGTCGTAGTTACTGCACGACGTTTGTCGTTCCTCAAGCGAAACGGCGTTTCTACGTTCTCGCATTTCGCTTTGAACAGCTGATTTTGGTTAGGGATGAAAATAAAGTGGTTGTTAATTTTACTAAATTAGTTTAACATGAGTAGATAACGTCATATTTAGTTAAGGCGATCCTTCGTATCTAATAATCTTCTTCTATTTAATATTTCTAATCATATTTCTTGTAAATTTATATAATACAATTTCCAGTTTAAGCCAACTGCTCCGGTTATTTATTGGTCTTGAAACACAGTTCTAAATTAGTTTAATTTGCCTTTATTTCTTTCTATAAAGAATGTATGTATTTAAGCCAAATATAATATATTTACCCGCGAAACTAACGGGACACTGTAACGTTACACTAGCCCGTTTTTTTTTGTGGGTAAGTAATATATATATTTGAGACTTACATAAATATATATTCTCCAACGAAAAGAAATAAAGACGAATTAAACTAATTTATTCTAGTTTAACTTTTTTGTTGAAAAAGATTAAGCAAATATAAGTACGTTGTTAAATTCATAATGTCAAATTATACCCAATTTGAGTTAATTTTTTATTTATTCCGCCAACTGTTTCTACTCAGTATATTGTAAATGTAAGTAAGTGGAATTAAACAGTTTAAGTCAAGATATCAGTTAATCTGTTTAATTTGACTCAAATTTAGTTTATTCTTTACATATGTTATGTGTAAAGATATACATACAAATATGACATACTGTTTATTTTGAAATAATTCAACCATAGAAATAGATTGATTAGGACTGGTTTTCTATTCACTAAAATGATACATTTTGACATGGAAGTTAAAAATAACAAAATGTTATTTAATATAATAGAGGAATTAGTTTAAATTTCATCCTTTAATATTTAACCGTCTATGATTAATGCTTTGAGAAACATAGAGTGTTCTTCAGGGGAGATGTGATATATGATTTATCTATTAGTATATTATAGATGATACGCACATAGAAAATATTGTAAGAGCATATTTATTACTGTCGTGTATTTCTCCATACTAATTTTACAAGGTTTGATGGGGAATTTAGGATAGAGGAACGTGGGAGAAGCGATTTGTCGAGAGATCATCTTTCCTTCAATCGCGGTCATTAGGGAACAAACTTACACAGAAGGAAATAATTGCGCATTACACTGTTGCGGATAGTATCATTTACTTCGCATAAAATGACTCTCCTACATTTATCACGCAAGCCATTCCTATTTCCCGCACCTAAAAGTTTCCCAAGAGTCGAAGCCGATCGTAAACTTATGTCCCGAAAAGGATATGTAACTGACAAACAGAAGAAAAGAAAACAGGAATAATCGCGTCTTCCGATTGCAGCGAGACGTGATCGTCCATTCACTGACTGATTTAATGCGAATATTTCAACATTTACCTTCCACTCGATATCTAGAAATTCTCATCTTTTCGACCTACTTTCCAGAAAAAAAAAAATCAATAACTTGGAATTATAAATATGTCGATGGACTCGAAAAATTTCATATTGTTGCTGATATTACCATCGCGCATAATACCGATCGATTTATTCAACTGTTATCTAAAGGAGTACGAAGAAACGTAATACGTGTCAGTGACAGAGTCGCAGCCGACGCAGACACGGTTCTACCCGATATATATCTTTATTTTCAACGGAGCAGGCCGTTATAGATCCGTCCGATATAGATTGCGAACGCCATGAGCAATCGACGTTTATAGTGTAAATAGACAGAAGAGGACGAAATGCGAAACCTGCCGTCACGAGGACTGTCAGACGCAGCTTGGCTTCGGCCATCAAATGCAGTCTGCACGGTTTTGTTGGCCTACGTCGAGAAACAGAGTTGCACTACAGCAGCGTGTCTGCAGAAAAACGACGAACGTCGCTCATCTCGAAGATGAGTTTTCTATTTCCAGGGAAGGTATGGTGAGGGATGACATAATATGATGATACAACATGATCTACCTCGGAATTTTCTTCGTTTCGTTTTCTGTGCTAGCAAAACTGTAAAAGTAATCAGAGGAAGAGAAAAGTGTGTGTCATTTAAAGAATGGGTTTTCACGATATTACTTGGTATCATCAAATTACGTAATTTTATATTATTAGAAGAATTTCGATTTTTATATTTATATTTTATATTTATATGGAATGATAATGACAAATAATCTTATATAAAAGTTAATTTATATATATGTATATATATACATATTATTAAATTTTATACAAATATGTATGTGTTTTCTTGTTAGCTGATTGCTCGTACGTGAGTTTTCGGTAGGTCGAATTATATATGAACGAATCATCGTTGGTTATTGCCAATCGACCTACTGACTTTTAACAGGATATGTCGGCGCTCCCTCCAGATGAAAATTGACATCACCGCGTGATTTTCAATACGTGACAGTTGTTCAAAAGCGTATGATGTAACGTAATCGTACGTGCTCTTATTCGTCCCACGTATCTTTGTTTTCCATCGCGATTTATAATGTGCAATCGTATTTTCATTCAACATTTTTTCACATAGTTTACATAACGATCGTGACGATTGATGTTTTAGCAAAATATAATTTCTCTTCTTTGCATAATGTAATGCGAAAGACATGCAAATGCAGTGGATATTTAACTACTGACTGCACGAGCATTCGATCGGTCGATTATGGAACAAGGGACTACGCGAAATCAATTTCGCACGCAGTGTAATAAGCTTTAATCTCGATCTCCCTCGAGAAAGGGAGACTCTAATACAGGCGTGAGTAGTGGGCCGGTTGTAATCGCGACTGGATCATTAATCTGGCAGGCGTTGTGCTTCGTGTGTGTGTGTGTGTGTGTGTGTGTGTGTGTATGTGTGTATGTGTATAGGCCGTATCAGAATTGTCGACATCGATCTCCTCCACTTTGTGCCGACCATTTTCCGATTCGCGCGATCGTTCTCATCGTCGAGTGTTCGTCGCGAGGAGCGAAAAAGAAATTAACGAATCTTAACAGAGCGAAATAATTTGGTTCCGAGATAAGATCAATTTTATAGTGGATGGAAGAACATGAACTCTGTTGCACAGACTGTGACCGTACGAAAAAACATGTGCCGTTAGGAGACAATTTCGGCAATCATTACGAGAGCGATAAGATATCGATCATTGCCAACGATATTTCTCTTGGAAGCTACCATGGTTTCTCCAGCGCGTGGTATTTCATAAGAGAAACGCGTAGACGTGGCATTAAATAATTTCGCGGCGAGACGTTACCTCATTTCTTCTTTGGAAATTAATGCACTTTCTTATCTTAGCTCGCTTGTCTAGTCTTCTACATTGTCTCCACGTTCACATTCTCTCTCTCTCTCTCTCTCTCTCTCTCTCTCTCCCTCTATCTCTTTCTTTCCTCGGTTTTCTGACTATAGTCTTGTTTCTGTGTGTATCATGAGATAAGCCGCTTTGCTTAATCTTTCTCGATACCTGCGACTTTCCACGGGTGGAAGATTGGTGGAACCTTGTGTTCTAATATGTACAAGAAGTATGCCAGTATGACCCGGAGAATTACCGCGTCGTGTCCGCGTACGCGGCTTTAACTCGCGCTTTGAATTATCGTTAAAGCCGTTTCACTGTCACAACGTTGGCATCGTCATCCCTTATCGCCATCAGGTAGATTATCGCGAGATGATGGTTCATAAGCAGTTATACTTATCTTGCACGTTGACTTAAACTCGAATTACACCACTTTTTTCGGACCATATTAAACGGTGTTCTATTGTATTTTCCACTATATTTAACAAGTCACCGTTTAAAGAGAATTTTCCTCTTATCTTCTCTTATTTAACAAAACATTTAAAGAGTTTTTAACTGTTTTTCTTACTTCGCATCTGAACTATTAACGACATCGTCGCGAGAAGATTCATATAAATTTTACTGGCGTGATATAAAACTTTCAAACAGCTTAAGCTTCTTCATGAAAGACTCTCGAATTAGCATTTTACAGAGACAACGATATCTTAATATTAACTTTAGCATACTTCCGCTTTAATCTGTCCTCTCATCTTCTCTCTTCTTCTTTTTCATTTCCTTAGATCTTCTATATTCGCTCTTTTCATCAATCTCGTCTCTTTTTGCTAGCGTGAGAAGGTAAATATAACACGTTGTTTTATCCTCTATGTACTTAGTATGTTTTGCTCGATTTATCGGAAATGAACGACAAATAAAATTCTACTTTGACCGATGTTACGCGATCGGCAGACCGGAAAGTGTAATGAGGCATACGTGATGGTGTTTGCGTGTGTAGCATGCGTTAAACGATCACGGGTTCGCTTAGCGCCATGTGTATTATAATCGACATGTTATTTCTCTGTTGCAGGTGAGACTAACAGAAGACTCATTGAAATTATCCGAATGTCTGGTCATTATTGCGCCATCGTAGAGTACGAACAATGTGCAGGTAATATTGCAATAATATATTACGTAAGACATGTTACGATCTCAATGGTACCGACAGTACTAATGAGGTACTAATGAGGACAAGCCTCCATTGTCGTAATAATTGAGATATGAGCTAATAAAGTACCGTCACGACAATAAATCAATTGTTCTGAGTTTTACTACGGATTTGTAATCGAAGCTAATTGTGTCGTGCGATCACGTCACATTACCGGAACTTCTACAAAGGCGCTTGTATCTCCGGAGGCACCATATTATTGTTCAACTTTGACGTGTCTCGTCAAGGCAAAGCGGATTCATGTAATTTCGAAGTTAAGCGATCATAAACTATTTCTCGGCGTACTTCTCGTTAACGACAAAATATGATAATGAGCCCTAATCTACATTTTACGCTAGTGCACGATTTGTAATCATAATTCATGAAATACGCAGCCTTTGACGTATTCTTGTCTCTCGTGCTTTGCTTCCAAACTCTCCTCTATGGATATTATCATTTCTTTACGCGAAGACAATGAAACTACAATAAAAATTTAAATATTAATATGATACAGCTTCTCTATCCATTTAACGTCTCTTTCAAGAATTTTGAAATATTGACACTATGTTATTAATTGACTTTATGTTATTCGACGTATTTTTGGCACGTGTTCTCACTTTTTGAAATTCACTTAATCACCTTATCTGGGCGATCTTCAAGCTATTGTTTAAGGAAAATGACAAGAAACGGCAACGCCAACAAAGTCGAATCTCGCGATTCGATGGACCACAGAAACGTCTGTTACACTTCTTATACCCGACTGCATTCTCATTTACGATTCTGCGCGGCAGCCTCTCGCTCGTCGATACGCCGGTGACTAAGTATTCGTGGAAAACGTCCGGGTATCCGACGTTTTGGAATGGATTAAGGCTGTGCAGCGCGTCGGCAACGACCGGCGCAACTACTTCTTACACGTCGTAAGATTGACG
This sequence comes from Acromyrmex echinatior, assembly GCF_000204515.1. Next base: position 133,662 of record NW_011627109.1, on the reverse strand, counting down.
CGTACGTGAACAGAATGAAAACTCAGTCCTTAAACCACCAACATAATGCAAAGCCCATATTAAACCACTAACGTAAGGCAAAGCTTACTAGCTTACTAGACCTATAATTTGCCGTGAATTTACAACTAGATTATATTATTAGTTATTTTAACTTGACAAGCGTGTCCGAATATATTTGTTATTAAACTTGATAAGGCCAAAGGTCAAGTTATTGTAAAATAAATAGAGTCTGCAACCGAAAGAATCTTTTTTAATATGACAATTTTAACCGAAATCGGAATTAAATACCAAAATTTGCATGGGAATCTTAGAAAGGTCAATAAATATGCGCATATTATACGCGTATATTTTATATATCTTGTCATAAATATTATAATTTAATTATTGAAACAGTAATTACCATCGTTATTATCATCTTGCAAAAAAAGTTTATTTTTTAATGGTACTTAAAGTAACGGTAATTAAAGTTTCGAGGACAGTTGACTCGGGTAGACATATATAATATATAGCTTTGAATATATAATAGTAATTTTTTAACTAAAAGATGTGCAAACGAAAACGTATCTATGCCATTTTGAATGTAGCGATTTGAATCTATCTGACTTATTGTTAGAAAAACGGATGAAATAATTTCAACATTTTTATCTTATCCGTTATGTCGCCTTTTATACGAAAAGTGATAAATGTCTCGTTGAATATAATATATATTCATTAATTTTTACTCGATTGTTTCCTTTGATAACAATCTGTGCGCCTATAATGCTTTTGAAAAATATTATTGCAAAATAATCAGTTCCAAACAAAGATAAAATGTGCAGTTACTTCCCGTCGAGTTATTCGCGGATTAATGAGATCCTATCGCTTTCGCCAATTACATGAGTTTTTTCAACCTGTGGACTCACGGAATATAAACGACGGTATCGAGGGAACTGCTATTCCAGGAATGTCATGTACGTGTTGGCACTTTAGTGCAGAACCGCGCGGACCGTAAAGGTATTTCTAGCCTAAACATAATAACGTTTGAATAACATCGCGTTGCACGTTAGGATCGTGTTATCATTTTTCTCTTTTTACAGTCATTGACCGTACAGTTCACTCAATGAGAAACGCCAATTGTAATATATTACTCATTCGTAAATGAGTCGCCAGTGTTTGCAATTATAATGATTGATCTCTCTACAACTGTTGTACGCGCTTTTATTTCACGACTTGTCTCATGATAATAACGCTTCGCTGTCGACGTAATATATAGGTCTGCTAATATTTATAAGATGTTAACGAGATACGAGTATGGAGCTTACCCTTAAATACACACGATTGAATCATTCATATCATGTGCATTTCATTTCTTAGAAGTACTAAGAGCATTTGGTTAAATAATAGTCTCTATCTTTATCTTTTTTTAAATACACTATTAAATACTAAAGAACTATTTAATTCTAAAGAAGTTAAAGATATTTAAAGATCATATAATTTTTATATATATTTACAAAAATGATGAACATTAATCCGGGATATGAACGATTCATCGTGTAATAAAAGACCAAAATACAATATTATTAGATATTGTATACTAAGGGTTAAGTCTCGCATTAAACAAAACGTAATGGAAAATCAACAGTTCAGTTACACTAAGGAATAATTGAATCAAAATTGTGTACACCACTTTTTAATGCCCAGTAATGCTCGAGTAATAGCCAATTTTTATGCCCGCTAATGCCCTAGTATTGCCCATTAATGTTCTAGCGCATAATCCCATATCGCTTATTGTAATACACAATTCTCTTAAATAATGCCCAGTAATGCCCAGTAATGCCCTAATCTGTACACCGCAATACCCTCAGCGGTTTATCTCTCGAGTACATGCTTTAACTCGCTCATAGTGCAGTAAGTTTAGCAAGAAATATTTGTACAATGTATTTAACAAGATGTTGCGATTCTTTCGTGTTTGTTGCAAATCACTGATGATTTGCAAATTTCTCTGCTGAAAATTCGTATCTTGAAAAAAAAAATTGAAAATGTAGATAAATAATAGGTGGCTATTATAAGTAACGCTAGAATACAATATATAATTTGATTTCGAAGGGAAAGCTGTTTTGAAAAACAATGTTCTTGTCGGGAACTCGTCAACGGATGATATTTGTGCAGTGATTTAATATAATCGCGTGTGTAGACAAACCATTCTTGTCGCAACGACGTTCCTTTAGTGTAGTCTGATGTAAAGACATTGACGTTCCGTTTCAGATATCGTGACTGTATACTGTTCTCTTAGCAATCAATGTGCGTGTAGGCAAGATTGTTATTAATGCATTTATTCACAGGGTCAATTAAAATTTATATGAAAGAAAGGGAATGAGAAAGAGAGAGGAGAGAGAATGAGAGGGAAGGAACAAGTGCGGCACATGAACGATATGATTATCTTGATTCAGCCAATGAACACATATCGTGTAGTCGTTAATTCGCGCGACGAGAAGAATGGAGCGAGGATGAACTCGAGAGAGAGAGAGAGAGAGAGAGATATCTCTTTTTTATTTTTATCATTCTTCCATATGATCGATTTTATAGGATGTAATTTAGAAAATATGTGTATGTGGAACATGTCGTTTGCATCGAAGTTGGTCAGGCGAACGAAGCAATTAGTGTGCCTCGTTCTTTATTGCCTTTGTCATCGGTACTAATTTTATAAATCCACACGTATGTTCTACTATCTTTTATTAGGTATGTAAATATATATACATATATATATATATGTATATATATTTACATACCTAATAAAAGATTATATCGATGCGCAAGCCATGTGCTTTGGCTGACTGGGTATCACGCAGCACAATAGCATCGGAAACCTATCGACCAGCAACAATATCACTATCATGAATACATGCTATCTATACGTTGCATAGTCACGCATAATATGTATTTGTGCTACGTCATATGTTGAGGATATGGATGTCACTTTATATGTAATCCGGATATCTCTATCATTCATGTTATAAGCAATTCGTACTTCAATGCATATGATTTGAAAATCCATTCGTCGCCAATAATGTACAATAATACAAAAACCGTTTTTAATTATATATGCCACGCAACTTTTTATACAAATATTTCTTATAACGGAATATGAAACAGCAGCACAAAATCGCATGCAAAAAGTTTCCGATTATCCTTCATTTCTTTCATCTTGTTCCTCGGGACACGAAAGCTAAAACATCGGGCTCGTCACGAAACTTTTAATGAAAGTTTGCCGAGTTCGTTGTTAAATCTGCTTGGATAATTCGCTCACCCATTCAAAACCCGCCACAATTTTCAGACTTTAGGCAATTCACTTTTTCGTAAACGGTCTGTTATACGTCTGAATCAATTAATATTGTATCCCATCAGTACCGAAAGTTATCTTAATAGCAATGAAAATAGAGGAATGCATTTCTGGTTACGTGGTTTGCCTTAATCAGTTTGCGCTCAACCATCCTGTTGTCCGTGTTACATACATATTTATGAGTAAACCATATTGTCTGGCTATACACAGCGCAGATACATATATATACATACGAACAAACTACATAACGTGCAAATACATTTAATGTATTTATATCTACACCTATATTTGATACATCTATAGGTTCTGCTCTTCTCAAGGTTCTGCTCTTCGATTATGTTTTGTCTGTATAATTTGTGAAAGTAGAACATTCTTTATTTTTTCACATCGATAGCTTCGACTTTAAAATTACGTTCGATTAATCCTGGTTGTCATTTCAAACAATTTATTTACTTGGAAGAAGATATCTAACATTTTATTTTTCTTTACGATTGTTTTTAGAAACAACTGGCGAATAATAGATCCAGATCAAGCAAATGTAAGCAAATACGAGTAACGAAAAATGAAAAATGGAAAACTTCTTCAAACAATATCGCCAATATTGGCAGTGCTTATTAAAATATTTGTATTTATTGGAGCAGTTGTTATTCGTATTTATTCACATTTATAATTTCTCATGCTCGATGCAAACAATTTTGTTATATACGATAAATATTGTGCGTCGTTTAGTAATTAATCTAATGCAAGAAACGGCCAATAACTATTGATTACATTGCTTTCGCAGTTAATTGGTTAAGAGCTAGTTTTCTATTGAAGATTACACACTGAAAAAAAAGATTGGTTGCTGCAACAATTTAGATAATAAAAATGCTATGCCATATTTTACTATCTAAATTGTTGCAGCAATCTTTTCTTTCAGTACATACTCTTGTCGTGTATAAAATGATTTGACGTGAACTTACTGCATGCACTCTACGATCTTGTTGTGTATGTAAAAACGCAACTGTATATTTACAAGTTTGTAATATAAATCCAAGACATCTCAATTTTTTTATGCAGTTTGCGTAGTAATGAGATCACTGTGAAATTTATAAAAAAAACTTTACACAACTGTGCTGCATTATTTCGATATTATCAGCAAATGCTTAGCTACATACACATATATATAAGTATTACAATTTTTTCACAATTGAACGAAAAATGTACAATACATACATATTTCTTGTATTGATGGAGGGACATGAACTATTATAAAATTTTACGTGTCTTTTTTTAACGAGTATTCAATACATTTATTGAGGTAGATATTAAATTAATAAAAATTCGCATATATGTATTAAAATATTGCATGGAATAGGTTATAGATATCGATTTATTTGTTTTCTAAAAAGCTCAACCGCATAATTTCAATTTATAATTTCAGACTATGAAAAAGTTAATAAATCCAATGTTTTTAAATCAAGATGAAATTCCATTTTATATGACAATATATGTAAAATATTGATAGAAAATTATATTAGAGAGTTACGACACACACACACACACACACACACACACACACACACAAAGGTATACAATTTTATATTTATTATGGTTATTTAAGTAACAATAAATATAAGCCATTAATGATTGTTTTAAAAATGCGCTTCTGGTTCAATCTTTTAAGTTTCTATTACGTGGTCTAATTAACCCGGTTTCTGACGTTAAAAATGTACGTGCTCATATATATGCAAGTTGTGCTTTTTATTTTTTGTCAGTATATAATACCACTTCTAAAGAAGAATTTTTAAAAACATAATTTATATATAAAGAGACATTAAGAATATTTACTTTAAAAAAATGGATCTAAATAATAGAATGTTATGATGCAATATATTATATATGTAAGTCGCAGATAAATAAATACTTTGCGATTAAAGATAGATATAATAATTATTAATTCTTCGATGTCACTTTCTTCTGAGTATGGTTTTTTTAATTTTATGGAGTACTTTTTCCATTGTTTGTAACTTTTTTTATTAATAAAAATACATTTACTTGTTATGTTTCTTAATATCTGATGTTTTGATTAAAAAAATTTTTACAATATGTCCATTTTTATGAAAGTTGTAAGCAATCGAATTGGGTTGGGTTTATACCATACCCAAGTGTGTCGTTTCCATAATGTGGCACCGAAGGGATAATACGACTATACACTGAGAACAATATTCTGTACTCTTATACTAACCAGAAATACAAACAAAACGAATTCTGATCATATGAATTTTGGTTATCATAATTAAATTTCTGGTTATCTCGACTAGAATGTTTAATAAATAAACGTTTAATTATAAACGTTTGATTTACCTACCTTTTTTTTTATCTACCTTTTTAGTTGAATTTATAGAATTCCAATGCAATAAGATTGTTTCAATATACAATTTTGAACGAACAGCAGATTTGATTTTTTTATAGAATTTTCTTCTTGCGAATATCATTTCTTAGACTCCATAAGTTCAATGTGTTATGGAACTAACTGTTTTAGAAAATACTATAAACGGTAGATAAGATGATACTTTAATGAGCATGTTTCTTTTTCTCGAGGGTAAATTTTCTTTGCGATGAAACTGCAGAAGAAGAGTGGATAGGCAAACAAGCACAAACCACTAACATATTTAACTCTTCGGAGGAGTAGTTACTCTCATAATAATATATAAAAAGCCTCGACATTATGTGATGCAGTTTTGCCCGCTGAGATGAAATACCGGGCATTTTTATGAGTTTACCTCTCGAAAGTGAGCATATAATATGTCGCACATCATCTTTCCAACGAATTTTGTATAAGCATTGATACTTGATACCTGCATTAAGTCCACGAGTGAAAATTCAGCCAGAAATTTATTAGCCAATTATGAGCACTTAAACCTGAATTTTTACGCAGCGTACAGTACAGTAATTATTAGACACGGATTTCTTCAACTGCAAGAAACCTCTTCAAGAGTTCCACTAATTTTACTATTGCAGGTGCACCACTCGCTGTGAAGAGAAAGCGCGTATCTATGCCAGTATTAGGTGTTAACCCCTTAATACTTAGTATGCTTGAGGTCAACTCGATTCCTACACTGCGTTTAAATACGTGGGTGGTCGGTAAGATCGCTGGTTGTTCTAACGTGCCTCTTTAAACTTTATTACCGTGGAAGAGTCGCTATAACTGAATAAGTACATAACGCTGGAGTTGTTTTTTTTTTTACCTCAATAAAGAATGCCGTTTTTAAACGAAGTATTTTGCATCTTCATTTCCCTAAAATCTTCGCAGCAATTTTTTACGTTGGAAGTGTAGATCACCGTGTACATACATGCATATGTATAGCGTGAAGTGAATGAAACGAGAGTGAAACGTTGCTCGTCAGAATTTTCGTCGATGTAATGGATCGGTGGAGCAACGAACAAAGTGATTATTCAACGGCTCGAAAATGCCGCTGCATGAGATCGCCAAGCGGCCAGCTGAACGGATTAAACTTAACTAGCATTGCAAAATGGTAGCTGGCGTATTGGCCAGCCTCTCTCTCTCTCCCTCTCTCTCTTCCCCATACAATTCCACCATTTCTCCCGTACGTTCACTACCTCGTTCTCGACACTCGGGTAAACGTGCACCCGTGCTATGCGATTAGAGTCTCGCGAGTGCCGCCGTGTACGCTCAGCGGCGCGGCGTGCGGACGTTACACGCGCATAAAGTCCATTGTGGACGCGAGCAGTTGGTCGTTGCATTGAATTAGCATCGGATTAGCCGAGTTTAGCCGGCCGTTTCTCTTTGCAAAGGAGACATGCATGGTGCTCCAACGCGGACTGTAAATTATGCCGTGCACGTGGAAAGAGAACATTTCGGCGGCAACGCCAGACAAAAATCTCTACCTCGTACCTTTAATTAGCATACGACTCGATCGAAACACCTTAGGGAAGCCGCGTTTGGCTCTCCTCGATGTTTCGTAATGGTGTTTTCTCTCGTTGTACCTTGGCATTTCGATCCGTGCGAACCGCCCGCTGATACACTGCGTCGATTCACGTACTATTCATAGTACGTGATTAGATGCACTTTGTCGCATCGAAGATGACTAAAGCCTTTCTATGAAGGTATATATTGCAAATTATATACTATCATAATCATAGTAAATGTAGAATACAATGATATTCTAATTCTTCGACAATCAATTATCTATTGAAGGTTGATTTCGACTTAAAGTACTAAGTATTTACAGACACGAAATCGTTATTCATTTATCAATATTATAATATTGCTAGGAACTGTCATACTTTATTTACTTGAAGCTGTACGGAAGAATGATTTTGCAAAAATATCTACAAATTTAGGTGGATATAGATTTATTATAAATATTATATTTTACTTGTAGGTATCCGAATAAATACCTTAAATATTACAGAAAGTATAATTTTATTGAAATATTCAAAAATTCAGCTATACAAATCTCAAAGTAATTCTATTGGACTATAATAATGGAAAATAAATATGTAGAACGCTCAAGCTGATCGGTAGGTCAAAATTTTTTGCAGCATTGATCATCACATTTGACTTTTTTATCTTGATAGTTCAACTAAATTATTTTTAGATCTGTATCTTATAACTAAGTTTTTAGATACTTTAGCACAGAAAGAATAATTTTGCTGAATTATCTAAAAACTTAGGTAGATACAGATATAAAAATAATTTTGTTACGCCATCAAATTATGTAGGAAGCATAATAGAGTAATGCTGGAAAAAAACTTTGATACTCTAGCAATCAGCTTAAGCATCTTATTATTTTATATAGATTCAACAAAATTAATTTTAGATCTATAGCTAGCTAAATTTTTAGATACTTTAGTAGTTAGAAAACCATTTTTTATCTGTACAGCTTCGAGATAAGCTCGACTATAATAATTTTCAGCGATTCTGCATATATTATACTGATAAATGACGAATAACGATTTCACATTTACAAAAAAATATTAATTTTTGATACTATTCATTCTGCTGATTGCGATTTCGACATTGTTCCCTCTTGATCCCATCTCGTCTCAATCGCGTGTGGTTTCACATTCATGGCAGGACTGACCCGTCAGGATTTCAATATGATGCCGAGGTCGGTGATCCCTTTCTTCGGCGACGAGTTTGGCTTGTCTTCAGTATCATAGAGCGGAGACCGATAGAGATCCAACACGTACGGATCGAACGTTCATGCGAAATGTGGTCTGTGTTCGAGGAACAGGTGCGCACACTGTATGGAAGCAGTCGATTAGACAACCGAGTGTCCGGCGAGCATGTCGACCGGCAGAATTGCAGGGTCGCGGTATATGTAGCGTAACACCGATATAGTAGTACCGAGCACGTTTGCACCGTCGTATATAGTACAGAGACGTGTGGTATTGGCAATATTATTTCTTTCTCTCTTTCTCTCTGTGTTTCCTTCTTTTTCGTCTTTCTCAATCCTTTATACTCTCATAGTCACGTATGGAGTGTAACATATATGTGTGTCTTACACTCGCAGTTGTAGATGTCCTAAAAAAATATCTTGGATGTTTTCATTGATTTCTTAATCGTGGAAGATTAGATGACTTTATTACAAAGACATTATTCAATAAGTTACGTAACACCGGAGAAATAAGTGTTTATTATTGGCGAAGATTGAAATAATTAATTATTTAGTTTATAAATTTAAAGCTTTTAGACTTCAAAGACATCAAAGATTTCTAAATCAAATGTTAAATTTCTAGTAATATACGTGTCGTTAGTTGTGAAACAAATTTTTTTCTTGTCAAGAAATGCGTAGATAACGGGAAATATCCTCTGATACGCCCTATATATTAAGTATGAGCACGAAGAAGTCAGGTACAACCAGTTTCTCTCGATTGACCGCATGGCATAACCTGGCCAATTGATCAATCAGGCTCTTTGATATGTCGCGACGTTCAGTCCTCTGAGCGGGATTTTCCCGAGAAATCGGGCCGGCATCCGAATGAACGTCTCGACGAAAGCGTACACGACATACCCGGTGACGCGTTCATTTCGCGGCATGTAATTGCACGGCAATTACAGCGGTTCGTAATTTGCCGTCGATGTGATCAGCGGTATCATTATCGCATACGCGCGCGAGAAATTGCATGGATGGTCACGTTTCCGCGAAATTCACTCGGATCCTGCTCCCGTTTTACGACTGGTTGATAAGCGACACGATTGATTTTCCCTGAGTCTTTTACGATTTTTACGCGGTATCGATGTCGGCGAATTGTGGAACGGCTCGGTGTTGTACATTGGAATTCCCGGAGTGATCGTTCGTAACGAAGTTTATTAGCAATAACGCGTTTATTCGTTGTGGTTTTTTTGCGAACATGTACGAGTACGATACACTGCAGCAACATTTCTCAAACTATCTCTAGTCAGCGTGTTTTAAGAGTAGTAGTTTATAAACTTTTACTTAACACAGCGTGACTTATTGAAAAAAATCAGTGTAAAACTTTAATATTGAAATAAAAGCACTCCACTTTTTAGATTAAACTTTGTGAAGAATAGTTTATTCAGAATTAGAGAGAAAAAGTTATGTCGTTTTATGATATAAAATACAACATATTTTGTTTGGAGATAACTAAAAACAATAGAATGATTTTTTCCAAAAAATTTTGAAAACCTCTGCGTGGCAGAAAATAAATGACTAGTCGCCGTAGATTTATTAACTGATACCTATGCAAGTTAAACGATCCATGTAATCAAGTTTCTTTTTTCTAATAAACGTGTTGCTCGCGAAGAAAAATCACAGTCGGTCGGATACGCCTGTGTGGAGATAACGTAACGTTACGTTACAGATTTTCGTCTCTTGATTCAAAGTGCTGTAATTCAAACATTGCAATAGAGTTAGCGTTGGCAGTGTGCAGACGTAGATGCGCTGTATACAAATTGCCTATCTAACCCGAAACGCGTTTTCGAGAGAAATTCATCCGCTGTTGGGAAGCTGAAATAACACGGTCGATGATGTCACAGCTCTGTAGCTCTGTCATGTGAATCCAAAGGGTTCGCGACATTTGCTTATGGCTGGGAAATGCGGATTCGTGATAACAGTGCTAGTATACGCTTAACGAAGGGTCTCTCTCGCTTCCACTTATACGCTACTTACTTAGTCGACAACGAGGTCTCTACTCTTAGGACGATGATGCGTCTTATGTCGCCTACGAGAGCGCCGCGCGCTGCCGCAGGTGCACCTTTGTGCCCTGGACCACGATCATTTGCATACGAATGAGACCTTTCGGGACGTGTATTCGTGACGTCCGGAATTTTGGCATTTTTACGCAAGCCACGCGCGGCTGAGCGCACGTGTAAAATATGAATGAAATATAACATGGACTTAGTCTCATATGTCATTTATAACGACAGTCACAGCGACAGTTATTTAAGCAAATTATTAGTTCATATCTAGTGACGCAATCTCGTTGGATGTATCTCGATACATCTACCTGTTCAACAATGTTGCCGAGATTCGTCTTTCTTTAATAAAAAAGAAGCATTGTGTCTTAAGTTTTCGAACTAAAGTAACAACTTTGTTAAAAGTTTACTGCAGTAATCCGCGAGGTAAGCGTCGGATAACTCGTTCTATCTTTTCGTATCTTCGCGTATGAAAATTTTCCCTGATATCGAAAGAATGTTAAACGGCATAAAATGAATTAAAGAAAAAAAAATGGCGGTTAAAGAATGGCATAAAAAAATCTACTAACGTGAACGTAAGATCGTGAGAACGAAAAGACACATCGAATGGGAGGTTTGCCCATTCGATGAGAAGCGATTGGACCGTTATTACGCCCTATCGCTATGTTGAAACGTAAAACGAAGACGGCGGGATATCGAGCGCCTCCGGGTCATCCAGGAGAACGAAAAGAAAAAGAGAGTAGTTGGATAGGTACGGAGAAAGTCTTCTATGCATTTGCATACGGAGGGTGGCTTGCAAGGAATGTGTACAGCTCGACGATAATAAAATTGAATTTTATGGAAACAATTTTATGAGAACAATTTTATGAAAACAATTTAAAGGCAAGAAAGAATTTCTAATCGCAAATCTTTGTTTTTTTTCTTTCATTATCCGTTTATTAATAGATTTTATTATTTAATTATATCAGAATTTGATTTCTATTAGTTAAATAGTATATAAAGGGTGTTTTTTTAAGCCCGATAGAACTTGAAATTGTAAAAAATAAAACAAAAAATTAAATTAAACAGCCGCGGTGGCCATATGCCCGAAATCATTTTCAAATGTTAATGCCATGCATTGATCTTTCGACTAAAAAAAATTTTTTGATTATAATTTAATTTTTGTGTTAGTTTTTACAATTTTAAGTTCTATCGGGCTTAAAAAAATCTATCGGGCTTAAAAAACACCCTTTATATCAACGATAAAACGAAATTTTAAAAATAGAGACGAAAGAACTTTTAACAAACGCATTTTTTTTCTACACACACACACACACACACACACACACATACACACACACACATCTACTTATTTTAATAGATTTTATACTTCAATTGTATTTGGATTTAAATTTTTATTAATTAAACAGCTTGACGATAAAATGATATAGTGAAAACAATTGAGAGATGAAGGATTTTCTTAATAAAAAGATATCTTTTTTTATTTATTATCAACTTGTTTTAATAAGTCTTATTTTTTTTATTGATATCTGGATTTTCAGATTTCTGTGAATTAAATCATTCAGCAATTTAAATCTCCTCAGAGATTGTCCTGTGAAAATTAAAGATGCAAACCTTATAAGCGAAACTTCGTCATTATTCAAAGTTGTAAATGTCCGTTCCACATCATTGGATCACACAGTCAATGTAATCCATGAACATTAATTACACAACTTGAGAGTATACGTCGCAAAAACTGCAAGAATATCGATAATTCATCATGTTCGAATCGGCGACAATCTCGATATGCAATTTCCTTCGCTTTATCTTTTTTTTTTATTTTTCGAACGCGCGTTGATATTACATTGCAACGCGTTACGAAGCAATGGCCAATTTAATTTTCTCACAATATATGGCGTCTCACAATATATAGGCTGCATATCGCGAATTCGCCGAGTTATCGGAGGTTGCAAAGAGAGCCAGCCCGGGAGCTTGACTAGATTCAGAAAGCATGAAGCGCGCGCCGTGCTCGTTGAAATCCATTCGTGCATCTGCGCGTCCTGAATAGCCGCCATGGCAGCATTCGACTTTTGCAACCGCACCTCTCGGTATTTCCTGGTTCGCCGAAGATACCTAAAGGCATCGGCATTTAGACGAGCAAGTCTCGCGTAGCGAGGGAGTACGTTGTTTCGTTTTGTGATTCGACGATGATTACAAAGAAACGTTTTCTTTTAATTCTTAGTGTTGCATAATCCTGGAAATATATCGACGGATAAGAAAAACAAGATAAGTTTATTATATTTGAAATACGATTATATTTTGCATTCGTGATTTCTGTGTGAAATATGTGTACATAAAAATTAACAGACAAAATCAATTGAACGATAAAAGTATCACTTGATTATGAAAATTAATAATATGACAAGATCAATGTGTGTAAACATAGTAATGACTTGAATACGCGATATCGACCAACTTTTTGATCGCTTGAACTTGAAAACTATTACGACTTCGATATTGTTGTGTAAAAGGATTTTTTATTTTAAATAAGTTAAAATATTTAATTAAAGTGTTTTCATGTGGTGATTATGGACTTTGTGCTCTTTCAATTTGCTTATACCAATTTTTTTACAATGTAAACATACATGGAGGTTATTCAACCATTAATCAGTTTATTGAACTGTGTTTGCGGCTTTACATACTGTATGCAGTCACTAAAATATTGGCGTTGCGTTGAGAGAGAGAGAGAGAGAGAGAGAGAAAGTGAGAGAATTGTTTCCTCCACACTCCTCCGTCTATCCTCAATCTATTAACTGAAAAAACTCAAATACGTAAAATTTGCTACGTTTTTAAATATACGCATATTTGCTGTGTTAATCAAACATTTTTCTACGGTCACACGTTCATATGCGTTGCGTGACCGATATTTTACACATGAATGTATAGTGCAACTTGTAGTGCTACTGCACCGCTGTAGAGATTAGTAACGGGAAATACGGGCTTTCCACATTGATAGTTTCTTGACATTTTACAATAAGACTTATCTATAATATACTTCTGACGACTACTTGCACATGCGAAAAATAGCATTATCGATGATTCCTGCGATATGCAAAATCGGACTCGCTTAGTTAAATTGTAATCGTTACCTACATTATTCACGGCGAATTTATGCGCAGCACATACGAACTGTAATTTAATTTAAAATTCAACATACGACGATTGCATATTTCGTGCAGATTGCCACGCATATCTAAAACGTTGAATTTTAGCAATATTTTTTCTCTTTATATTTCTTCCTTTCATCACTCCTATTCATCTCTTAAATCTTTTTTATCTATATCAATGAATAATTGAACTTTTCTATTTAAGTAAAATTTTAAATAGAAAAGTTCAATTATTCATATTTTTTTTAATTGATAACGAGAAAAAAATGCATTCATATTATATCGTTTCTCTGTATATTGCTATGAAAATTCTTATAAGAAAAAATTCTTATAAGGGACAAAATTTTATTAAGTGCCAGGCGTTTCTATAGCTCTTCGCCATATTTGATTAACTGAAATCAATTAACTGAAAGATCAATAGATAAGCAAAAAATGTTTAAATCCTCGATGAAACCACATCGTGTAGTTTACAGTGTTGTTGACTCCATTGTTGGTGCACTTCGAGAGACTACTTAGACCGTGATCAGCTTAGGCCAACCACATCGCGTTGTCGGAAGTGCGACTGCTCGCAGCTGCTGCTTTTAATCTGTTCTTCTCTTTAATCTACCATTTGTAGGTATTTACAAGTTCGATCGCATCCACGAGTTCCGTTAATTCCTCCTGCAATATTTTTTACCTTATCATGGCTTATTTTCATATCATCTTTTCGCATCTAAATACGATTCGCTATTTGCTATTCGTGCGTTGGAACATTATCATAACATTGGCATAGCATCGTATTACAATGATACCGTGCTATTATCACGTTCTAAATAGGACGCAAGTATGCTTGAAACGATATCATTTGATGCTCTCTGGAGGTGCATTCATGTGATTCCGCGCGGATTTGCGTTCTCATTGGATGACTACGTTAATTAGTAATCAATCCGTTGCGAATAATAAAGGTGATCCCAATTGTTATTATGTCCATGCGCGCAAGCTTTGACAGGTGAAATTGCAGGCCATGTTGCGGTTATAATATGATTATAAACAGCTGACGCAGAAGAAGTACATCGACTAACTGACAGCGCGCGCTAGAAGCCAACCGCCCTCTTCGCGAGCATGAGAATATCAGTCACGATAATTATCAATCCGAGCATTAATGTCAGGTAGAACGATGACGTGACGTCTCCTGCGACTCTCCTCGCGGCGAGCGATTAAATCTTGAGAATACGTGAAAGTAGAACTAGATTTACGCTCACGTTTCTTTTGACAGTGGCCTATTTAGCGGATTTAGCCGGATCAAAGTTGACATTTATTGTCAGACTTAATGGGCTACGCGATCTTTTCTCTCGTGACATTTACTTAATGGCCAGATATTTTCGGATTCAAAACGGAACGATATTAATACTGAAGGGATGGGTAAGAATTGTGTATATAGGTTTAAAGATAAATATAACAATAACAATTTATTTTTTAAAAAAACAATTTTATGAGAATTATTTGAAAATGGTGGGAATATTTAAAATACAATATTGTTTGTACATGATAAAGCGACGTCTATCATATACATAATTTTAAAGTTGGAATTTGTTTTGTTAAATAGTTTTTTGTAAAAGTCAGTTTAAACGAAGCTATATTGGTAAATGAATAACAAATAAAATGAATAACATTAAACATGATTAAATGTTTTGTTAAAAAAGGCTGAACATCGGAACTTTTTAAGGAGATGAAAAAATATTGAAATATAATACATCTCGTATCACAGTAATAAAGAAAACTGATAATTACAGTAAACAGCTATTTTGAGGTACTTTAAGAAACGAATTTCTGCGATGATACGACAGCACTCGAACATCACTGGATGAAATTGAGGAAGACTGTATCGAAAAATAGAAGTAATTTAAAACCTAAAGTAGTATACTTTTATTGTTAGGTCGCGTAAATTTTCAATTTGTTTTAATTAATACAATTATTTATAAATAAAAGAAAAGCTGCCATTTTTGATACTCGGTGCTTAGTAATACTTGTAGGTGAATATACAATTATCAGGCCTATAAACAGTACAGACTGTTCGCTAATTTCATTTATCGGATTTACAATTATAAACAGAAATGTATATATGTACATAATAATCTCAAGATTATTAATTGATTGTCGATTTAATAATGATGTTAATTATAACATCTTAAAAACTTCTAAATAGTTATTCAGATTTTGGCAGGATAGAAGCCCTGCTTTCAGCGGGGATGTTCCGTTAAAAATGGGGACGTTTGGTCACATTAAGTAAAATAACCTGTGATAAGGCTTTCAGTATGATACTCGTGCTATTATTGCTAATATTTATTTAACACGAGATAATTATTTAACGACTGAAATCGGTGGTATATGATACGCTTATTGAGTGTTAGCTATATCGTATAATGTAACCACCTGCACTTTGACGGGTGCCCTATCGATGCGGCGCTAAAGGGACGTTGGGCGGAAGTTATGAAAGCCCCGAGGCTTCCGTGCAGAGTAGTAGGAAGGGAGACATATTAGTGGCTATATTACGCTGTTCCCAGTTTGTCGTTCGCCGGCAGTATTATGACAACCAACAACTATGTCTCCGCACTATCCACTGAGCGTCATCCTGGTATAACAAGCGCCGCGATACATCCGTCAACCAACGTGTCTCCCGTGTTAGTCCGCTTTTGCTGACACGTCATGCATTAGTAATGCATTACTCGTTGGTGCGGACGAAATGCCACTGCTTGCGGAGGTATTTGCGCGGGAATATTCGTTCGAACCGAGCCACGTGCGCCCGATGGTAGAAATTAATGTATGCAACGATTACAGATGCACGAGGAACGCAGAATATATTCCCGTGGAATAACGATAAAACCGCTTGTTCGTCGTGGTACTTACAAACTCGTAATTTTCGCCAAATTATCGGCCCGTTCCGTTTCGCGCGCATTACAGCGCAACAATCGTTGTTACAGTCACTACTGTGTGTTACAGTCCGTACATGCATCGTCGTAAAGCGTTACTAATGCATGCATTCGGTCTACATCTGCATGCTACGGTCTACGACGCGCGATGCATGCAGATGTATGACAAGGGCCGCATGCTCGTAAGGTCTTACTGTTACAAAGTTGGTGTATCGCCAGCATAAACTCGTCGTTGTTGTATCTTTAGTATCACTAGCTAGTAGATACAAGCTACTCTTGAGCTAGTCTTGTAGCGGCGAACTAGTCTGCCTCGATTCTCAGGACGTTCCTGTTCTGGCGGTTGCGGCCCCGTACGACGAGCCATCATGCATTGAATGCGCCATTACGGACACATTCGCTCAAACGTTTACGCGTACTTGTCGCGGTAGTGGATAATATCAGCACGCAATGACTGCACGCGAACGTGTCTATCAGTGTCTATTTCGACGATATATGTATATATATATATCTGTTCGTCTTGAACACACCACCAGGGCCATTCGGGTGTTCCTTCGGCGAGAAGTGGTGCCATAAATATAATCGCTTAAACGTTTTATGTATGTATGTACATGTACATAGGGTCTCTCCGAACGTTGTGTCCATCCATCCTGTCGGGACGGCAGGTCCGGGGACTTCCGCTCGCAGGCACTCGTGATGGCTCTCATCTCACGTTTGATATACGACTATAAATGCGTTCGTCCGTGTAATATGCAAACGGGAGGCTTAACGGGTAATATCATGACTCGGCTTATCCTAACAAGCTCCTGACCCCTTAAGTGCCAACGTAAACTTGCTCCTTCGAACATTGCGTATACGACAAACGTAGTACACGTGTTGTCATAGTGAAATGTATCCAAAGGGAATTCCGATAATCGCCTACTGCTTATGATTATTGCATGTCTAATAAGCCTTATTGTAGCAGCACTGCTTTTGTAAGAATGCTTGAATTTCTTTCAACTTAACAAAAGCAATATTTTGTGAGGAATTGATATATATATATATATATTGTATTATATTTAAACAAGAAAATATGTTTCATATTATGTAAATTTTTGCTGTTTATTCATTCTTAGAAATCATCGAAATAATGTGGATATTTAAGCGAGTGATTTTCATCCAACGAAGGAGCAATAAAACGAATACAATAATACGATGAGCGTATCTACCCTTGAACGTTCCCATTGCACACCTGTGCATGTGAATTCTTAGGTGTCGTAAAACCAGCGAAAGTCGTACATCCCGTGACAGCTGCTTGAAATGCCGCAAACGATGGATGATGAGAGTACGTCACGACCGTCGTGAAGTTGCATTTTAGAGGCACATTCGACGAAACTTTCGAGAAACCTATAAATTAGGTAATCACGGAATACATATGTTACCGTAATAATGTATGTAACATCTGTGACGAGAGTAAAAGCTGAAAGTCTGAAATATTAAGAATTATTCGAGATATGTAATATTATCCAGAATCTTTGTATTAATTAATTTTTTATAAAAATTTACATCTATTAGGATATACAATATTTATAATATACATATGTAAATATTTTAGAATTGTTTAATTGTTTATTTAACGCTTTTTTAATATACAAAACGCTTAACATGCAAAATTATTATTCAGTTCACGAGAGAAAGCTGTTTTATATTTAACCACTATAAGGAGGTGCTGAGGAATGATACGAAAAACGTATCATTTTCTACGTTTTACGATGGACGAGCCACGATCTAACTGACAATGAGTGCAGTAATTTATAAGGCGCGGATCTCCGTAGAAACGTTAATGAAATTCGTGCTTTTGATATTTCTGCGAATCCGCGGATAGCTGCGTCGACCATGTTTTAATCACGTTTTAAAGTCAAAGGATCACGAGCGATGTGGAGCAATGTAGACTCGGAACAATGAGCTATGAAACTCGAGTGAAACAGCATTCTAGTCTTAACAGTTCCAAGTGACGACGCGTAAGAGCTCCAGGTCACTCCCTAGGAGGCATAAACAAGATGTATAAATTTCTTGGTTCTCTTTCTTCAACATAAAATTCCGTAACTTTGCTTTTACAGCTTTGCCGCGAGCCACCTCCTCTCTGACTATTATACCTTTACGTGCAGTTAAATCATTTACAGAAACTTTCAGATCCGCTGTCGCCGTACGAGTACGTGGTTACGAGAAAGTAACGGGTGGCATACTTTGACGAAAAAAAGAATAACAGATGAACAACACGACTACTGTATATTAGAGTTACATAGAAAGAATAAACTTGAATAATATAGTCTTGAATGGTCTTAAGCATGGTTATCGCAGAATTGCTACTGTAAACTTTTGTTTATCCGCATATGTTTCTCTATATTTATTCAGAATAATTGTCTTATTTTAAATGTATTAGAAAATTAAGAATTAAGAAAAAAACGTAATTTTCGGACTGTTATCACAAATGAGTTAAGTAAACATTACTCTATCACATTAGAGAATTGACAAAATTATATATTACATATTTTTCGTATAAAATCTGTCATTGGTAAAAACCAATATATGTGTGTGTGTGTGTGTGTGTGTGTGTGTGTGTGTGTGTGTGTGTGTGTGTGTGTGTGTATTCCAGAAAAAACCGACAAAAACTGAACTTTTTTTATTAAAAACGATAAAATAAATAGAAGATTTTACTATCGATATTCTAATTCAGTATTCTAGTATCACTATTCTAGTTTAACGTTATTGAAAAAAATATTGCCCAATTTAAACTTTATTTAAAATAAAATCCGTAACAGATTACAAATCAACGCAATTAGTTTTTTGTTAGAAGACGTTAATTAAATGGTAAACCAGATGGTAAATAAGGTTTATATTGATAAAAAATTTTGTATTGCTGTACTTTTCCAACGAAACTAAAAATTAATATGAAATTTAATAACATTTATTTATATAGTCTTTAAAGTTTTTGTTATTTAAAAATGTTACAGATTAATTTAAATGAAAAAAGATTTTATCATTGTTTTGTTATTATTAGTTTGTTTCGTTTTCTTTGAACTAATTAAAGCAAAAATATCTTTTTGTATAAAGTATCTAAATATATTTCAGTATTACATATTAAATTATTAAAAAAATTTTTGTCAGTTTATTTCATCTTTATTCAATAGAATAAAGTGGCAAAAATTTTAAAATCCTTTTTCAGGACGATAAAATCCGGAATTTAGTATGACTTTTTCCACTCACTAGATTTTCCAGCCAACTCTGTATCAATCATCAAAAGTGAATTAACTCAACTTTATAAAAACTCTTCAAAACGTCACAACTGAAATAGAGTAGTTTTTTAAGAGTTGTGCAGCGAAAATGACAAAAATGACGTTTGATCATGTTAAGAATACAATAAGTTATGTTAGATGATATTAAGAATATAATAACAAATATATTTTATGTCGATATTATTTAATTACTCAATAATTTTCTATCAAGTTGAATAATAGTTCTTTTCTTTTTTGGGAAATTTAATTTTTTGAAATGAGGAAGTGATTTGTAATAAAATCCTCGATTTGTAATAAACAAAAGCAAGTATGTCTCGAAAATTACAAATATTTTTGTCATAAATTTAAAAATTCGAGAGACGTTAGGATCGAAAGACCGATATAGTTACAAAATGAAGATGAACTGAATCTTAAAATACAATTACGCGATCTGTTCCATTTACGATAGGCATGCATGCGTGCCACTGCATTTCTTTTATAACGTTCCGCCAGGTGTGGAGATATTTACCTTCACGGCTGCTTGGTGTCACCCGTAAACTCCAAGAAGCGATCCTCATCGTAATACATAAAGTCTCAAAATTGCAACGTGTACGACGCAAGTTTAACGACGACGCGGAAAAGTTGGCTTTATTTAGTGCTGCGAACGTATGTGTCGTAAAATTTATGAACGATCGATGTGGTTTGCTCAGCGAGTCCGTTCACCGACGTTTCGTCTAAGATCCGCGTTGGGAGTTTACATGGAATGATTTCTTTTTTTATGATTTTCTTAACATATAGCTTCTTTTCGCCCGTAAGAGAGATTGACTTGAACTTATGCGGGATTTCGAGCGGCATTTAAAATTTTCTGTATTAAGAAACTTTGATCGCAATCCGGCCCTACTTCGCTACACATCATCGAGTATAACTTTTTTTTTATCTATTTCTATATAAGTTTTCTCTCCAAGTTTTAACGCGCTTTTTTTTATTTAAACCGTGTTACTTTTTGTTGGTTACAAGTTTACGATATTCATTTCCACTTGTAACAGACGTTTCAGGAGTACATCAACGCGCCCCTTGTTTGTATTTTTTAAACCGAAACTGTGTTACGTTGAGAAAGTTTTCCGCTTGAAATGGTAAGAAAGTCTATTATCTTCGTTCTTTTTCTTCAGCATTCCCGTATCCGTTTCTGGCAACCTTTCGAAGTATTCGACTCCTAACATGGTTACATTCGGTCAGAGTTTCACATTGTTTCGCAATTTCCTTCTTATCTCTATATATTTGTGAAAGGGATCTCTCAAATGTTGCGAACTTTTAAGCAAGTACCTGGGCGTTTCTTGACCGGATGTTATACGTCAACGTTAGCGGACGTTTGAGATTGGAAAGTTAAACTCGTTAGTGTCAATTTCAACGTCAAGTATCTTGAGCGTTAAACAAAATTTTGGCGTCAGTCTTCTATTCATGGATTTGACGTAGGATCAAGAATTTTGATGCGGGTGCACGCTCAGCGAATTTTGCGACGCATACTGCTTTCATGGATGAAGTTCAGGGTAAAGTTAAGCAGTTGGGCACGCGGCGGTTTTATTGAAATTTCATCTCGGAACATGGCGCACGAGAGTCGCGAGGGTGATCTTCGATCTTTCCGCAACTCGGCCTTCGGCGAAGACTCGAGAGAAGACGTCTCACGCGAGATTAACTTCTCATCGTTCTCTTACATGTTTTGCGCTCGCGTGTCTCTCACATAGGTACACTACTTGCCTACGTATATACGTGAGAGTGCACCTCGGAACGAGATCCGACGACGACGAGGACCGAGCGACCAACCCACGTGGTAGATCACCCACGCTTTCGCGCCTAACGACAGTTATGGGTGTAAACGGGCATGACGTTAGCCGCCACGCTCTACGGATCGTTAAGGCTGACCCCCCGGCGAGCGATCACTCGTTCGTTCGCGAGACGAAACGGGTTTCGAGGACGAGTGAACTACCGGACGTGCAGGTCGAACCACGTCGTTAGCGATGCTCTTCTTCGTGCACGACAAGACCGACGCGGGACAAGACTACGCTATCGCTATCGCGGTTCTCGGGGCGTCACGGACGAGGTTGTATACCTGATTGGATCAACCTGCTTTCTACCAACAAAAAAATTTTACATTTTTTGGGGTGGAGAAAGGGCACATACATTCATGAATCATAAATCTTTAACTTCGTCGCAATGACGGATAGATTAAATGTGTAAAGTTTTATTATTTATTTATGACGCATGTTTGCTAATAGATAAAACAAGGTTCTGTGAATTTATCAAAATGTTGGAATGAGAGTATGATTTCATATCGAATTAATTAGATCTTGTACTGATCCATAATAACCAGTTTTATTTGAGTAATGTCTTTCAATTCGCGCCGCTTGTCTCGTTTCGTTTTCTCTTCGTCAGAAAGAACGGTGCTCACGACGATGGCGGGTTCGTGCGCGCATCGCTTCTAGATAAGATAGACTAAATAAATAATTGAACGTCCAGCCGTTAGCTGGCCTCGGGCGAGGGTGTTGATAACCTCGGGGTGAAGCGGAGCCGGTCCCGAGTAGACTTTATCGCGTATCTGTCCAAGTTGTACGGCCCGGGATGTCCTAGTTTACGGCAGCGTAAATCGGGTGCCTCCGTAAACACCAAAAAGTTAAACCTTCGTCTCTCGCGTGGCGCCACGCCATTATCGGACACGAAATGTGTGCGAAAATGCATTCGTCTTGTGCCAAGAATAAAACTCTGTCTATATCTTGTAAATTACTGTGTTTCACGATATCGAAAATTTTGTATGCAATTTATAATTTGGACATTTCTCTTGCATAGAAGAAACGATTTTGCTAAAGTATCAGAAATAATATAATAATTTTTTTAATATAAAATATAATAATTTGATATTATATATAAATATAACATAATAAATTATAATATAATGATTTTGTTAGATCATGAAAATAATTATGTAGGAAACTCAAGCATGATGATCAATATTGCAAAAAAATATCTTATATTTCAACAATCAGCTTCAGTGTTTTACATGATTATTTTAATAGCCTGATAAAATTATTTATAGATCTGATCTAACTAAAAATTTAGCTAGCTAAGAATTTAGCTAGATAAATATGAAAATAATTTTGTGTTGAACCATTAAAATAATTATGTAAAACGTTTAAACATCAATGATAAAAAGTTTTAACTTGCCAGAAACTAGTTTAAGCGTTCTACATAATTAATTTGGTCGTCCAAACAAAATTATTTTTAAATCTGTATCCAGCTGAAGTTTTAGGTACTTCAGCAAAACCATTCTTTCTGTGTGTATAATTATTTTAGAAAAAAAAACGTTTTTAACTTTTTCCCACCTGCAATTTGCAGCAATTAGATGTTTTAATTAATTTTATAATTTAATATTTATTCAAAATTCGATTAGAGGAAGGTCACTGATACCGACATACCACTTTATTTTTATTGGACAATATTTCTTAAATAAAAACTAAAGACATAACTTTAAAAACATAAATGCAAATTAGAAAGCGTCTTCTATCAAATAATATAACAGTTTTTATAATGTCATTTACAATTTTGCAGTAATTAATTTTTTGTAAGATAAACAAAAATGTTTTCTTCAATTATCTAAATTGATCATGTTCTTATTAATAAAGTGCAATAGTTAATTTTCAAGAAATAAAGAAATGTCTCTTTAGAAGATCTATGTCAGTGTATCCATGACTTTCCTCCGTAATATAAATTTGAAACTGCACCGAGACAAGTTATCGTCTTTTTCTGAATAAAATAGACCCCGATGTCGTTTGTTTCTGCGAGTCTTTGGTTAGTAAATCGCGAGAAAACAAGGATGTCTATACAAACTTGCGTGACATTAATGTTTGCCAAGGGAAGACTAGGTAGTGTTTCATCATATGATCATTAAAAGTTTATGACGTTTCCTGAATGGATATAGGATAGAAAAATACATCGGCAACGATAACGATTCCGCGAGTCGATCGGCATACCTATCTTTCGCAAACGATTTGTATAAAAGAGGAACAATGAATCATTATGAGTTGTTCATGAATCATTATGAGTAACCGTTAAATAACACGATTTATAATATCCGTCGTATATATTTTCCGTTCTGAATAGTTATTCGAAACTGTATGTACGGGTATATTTCACAACGTACGTTAATAAACTTTGTAATGTGTTATTTAGTGAAAACACAACCGACTGTCAACGACTTTGTAATTAACGTACGATAATAACGCGCTAATTTGACGTTAAAAGTTTGCATCATATTGCTTGTCCGCAAGAAAATTGCAGGATAAACGACTTCGAACTGTTGCATATGACCTTCGGCAATATACCGGTATAAATCACAAACGATAAATTATTCTCCACTGACAATGGATAGAAAACCTAGATGCAGATTTTCCCAATCTAGCACGGGAGCTTAACGCGTTTAATCGTTTGATGCATCACCTTGGTATGTAACGAAGACCGTTTAGGCAAATAATAGTTATTCCAGTGAAATCTGGACATTATAGATGAAAAGGGAGTGTGGGGAGATACGTACATCGATCGTCCATAGATCATGTGCGAAAGCACTTCCGGTGTTGTCATCCAGATCATCGATCTAGATCACCGCTCTAGCTCTATCAGTACCAACAAGCACTCAATGGTTGCAGTCAAAATTAATCACAGCGTACGTGGCTATCATCGCGTGTCGATGGACACGCAATTTGATAATCTCGCTCGGATACGCGAATTCGGAGCAATCGCGAGTCGAGTAATTGCAATTACGGCGTGTAAGTGATTCGGCATGCACATGCGATTGACTCAATAAAATCTTCCACTTAAAAGGCTGTCGGTCGAATCGCGTTTACGTGTCATTCGTGTCACCTTGCGAGTTGAAATTTTCACAGCAACGAGCCTGCGATTTACACGAATACAACTTACAACGATTCGTGTTATAATACTTAGAAAGTTACTGAGAACGCGGGTCTCCGTGCGTCGGATCATTAAACCCAACCCACCGAAATTCATTAATTTCAAGTGGAGTAAATACAACGATAAATCATCGTCCCCTCGTTCATTTCCGATTGGGCTTAAACTGTCGACATAACATCTCCGTTTCGGTCAGCGATAAATCTCCGATGCGTTTCAAGTATAATTAATTATGACATACACGGTCGCACGCTCGCATGCCATGTCGATGCCAGCGATCATGTGAGCGCGCGAGTGATAATTACAAAAAGAATCACGCAAGATTAGCCAGATTATCATCGAGATTGGCTCCTGCATAGGATCGCGCATGAATAATGATTTACATTAAAATGAACGTCCCCGACATTCCATCATGCAACTTAATTATTCGACGAATTTAATTTCTCTAGTGATTTCGTCTGAAATTCTGGACGGTGTAATTGTAACGGGTTACACGTGATAAATTATATAGATATAATTATCTTGGTGCGGTACACTTTTGATGAGTTGATCGCGTTCTCCGATATATTCCAAGTGTAAAATTAATTACGATCCGCACGAATTCTCGCATGTCGATGATAACAACAATGCGCCGAGCGAGAATTAATACGAGAGTTGCACATGCCGCGCGATTAATCGCGTCTAAATCTCCCCGCTTGATCTTGCTCGCAATTAAATCGGATGCATTTGATTTCCGCGACATATGTTGAGACAGGCGGCTTTGAGCGTTCTATACCTCGGTTTCGCTAAACCCGAGATCCCGAGAATGCGGCTTATAGACGTAGCAAAAATACGGATAAGTCATATATGTAACTTGACGGATTATTCCGCTAATTCTACCTGAAATTCGATTAAAGCGCTGGATGCCTTGATCCTCTTATCTCCCGAGACCCCGAGAACGGTAATCCGCGCGTGCGAATAAACTCGCTGTATTGTAATACAACGAGACCCCCACCGAGAGGTCAACGGAGATGGGAGGAGAACGGCTCTCTCTGTTTCTCGGTACACCAACATAAAAATATAACCCGTTCCTTTCCTCCATCCTGTTTACAGAATAGCATTTTTTCAATTTTTTTCCTCTCTATGTGTATCTAATTTTTTAAAAATATTTTTTAAGATATTTTTTAAGGTTTTTTCTTAAGGTTTTTCTTTATAAACGTGAGGTACTCTGTATAACTTATCGATACGTTTCACGTGGCTTGTATTTAATTAACATTTCGCGCAGATTAAACGACACACGTGAATAATGCTCTTCTTCTACAAAGTAGAAGGTGAGATACCGTAGCGTTACAAACTAAATCATAAATATTGTTCCTACACGGATATTCGGTCCGGTGTGGACATACGCAATATTATTCAAATATATACGACCCTCGACATACTTCCAACGCGTAGTAAAACGTATGTGCTAAACCATGTGCGACATACGGACGCGTGTACTTGTGTCTACCACGACCACAGAGACATGGGAACATTGTAATGGATGTAGTGTACGTTACTGAGCTAACATCGTGAACGTTCTTCGCGTATCCCGCTTCATAAATCGCAACGAGAAACCGCGGCGAAGTATTTGCACTGTGGCATCAGTTTTTAGACATAACTATTAATTCGAATCTCTTATCTGCCATTTGCTCGACGACGCAAATTGTATATACGAAATTGTACTGCTTTTGAGATTGTTATTATCACAATATATTTTTTCGCAGAAGCAAACAATAGAAAAAAAGCGGCAACTCTGTAGAGTGTATTGTTTTAAGAAATTGTGAGTTTTAACAAGTTGTAACTTTAAATCTAGTTACGGCAGCATGGATGATTTTTCTTTCTCTGTCACTTTCTCAGCGACTTTTTCGATTTAGAAAACGTCCGATAATTCTGCTTGCGACAGATCTTTAGACGGACTAACAAGCTGATCAAATCTTAGAATGACCAATTTGTTTACCACGTATAACATACTTACTGACTCTTGACACGTGATAGAGCAGACGTGATAGAGCACAGTCGGAAACGATTCGTTGAAAGATGTGGTGTGTACATTAAATCAATCTTTCTTTCTCTCCTTCATGTCGTTTCAGAAAAAACGCTGCCAGCTAACGAACTCGCCTTCCCTGTTTATGTTCCAGGTGAGTCATTGTTGCAAAAAAAAAGGAGATGCGCTCTTCATGTAGCACAGTGGACGGTACCGCTTTTGTAAGATGAGAGTTATAAAGTCTACTGGGTATGTAATACTGCAAAGACTATACATGTACGTTGCATTTTATTTATAAACGCTAAAAAAATTATTTACATGCAGTGCAAACATTGTACTGAGGAATTACTGCGCGCAGTTTAATTGCATTTATAAGAACTCGGTTTTCTTTACATATTTTTACATATTTTTTTATTTGTGTCTTTTATACCACTCACTTATTTCACAACTAAAAAGATGTGATTTTTATATTATTACCATGATTAAGTTAGGTAAACGTTACCCTATTAATCATAAAAAATGAACTAAATTTTATTTAAAAAATCGTCAAAATCATCACAATTGTTGCTTTTTAACAATTTTGAAATGAAAATGACAAAATCCTTATAACATTTGATGATGTTAAGAATATATTCTTTTCGCCGATATTATTTGATCAGTTAATAATTTTCTGTTGAGTTAAAAAATAATTTTTCCTCTTTTCTGGGAAACAATCTTTTTAGTTGTGTCGAAATAACGGAGCGATATATTTTACGGTACGTAACGTATAATTTCTCATCGTATTTAACCACTGTAGTATTGTGCTAAGATGAAATGAAACGTTTCGTGCTCTTTCTTGAAAAAAGCTTCTGTTGTCTAGTTGGTAAATTTAAAGTAAAGCACTAAAGCTATTCTACACGATTTTCTCGCGAGTAATTCATTAACACTGAAGACTGAAGTTTTCCTAAGAATTCATTACCTTTACGTCAGTTTACATAATGTAATTTTGTTGCTTGTGTCAATATTCCGCATCTGCTGCCTGAAATTTTCTGCGTATGAATCGAATAAATTTGTAGTTGACAAGATTTTGTTGTGTTTCATGGCGATATATCTATTTATGGAACAAGTTTGCGATTTGCCATGATGAATAATACAACTCACGACCGTATTACCGAATCGGGTAACATGAATTAAAATATGTAGGAACGTATTTACTCTCCACCATTCTTGCACAATCCTGATTAATAGCCGGATAATATCGTTTAACCGGATGAGATCCACGTCGTATGTCTTCCAGTCGACATTTGCGGACTTCAAGTGCAGGAGGTTCGAAAAGACGCGGATACTTTGATGTGCAAATTTCTTAAATTGATCTTTGCCTTCTGCGTTTGAACACGCTCGAAATTTATCGGATTATCATTTTCTCGCTTTATCTCTTTATTGCATTATACCGGT
This sequence comes from Acromyrmex echinatior, assembly GCF_000204515.1. Next base: position 105,477 of record NW_011627109.1, on the reverse strand, counting down.
TCATCGTACAGAGTAAAGTAAATATTGTCGCATGACCCTCTTTTAATACGGTATCACAGAGCGTACAGTCATTTTGTATTTCCAGTCACGTTTGCGACAATTTGTACCGTTTCTCTCTAGGGTGGCTCGGCGAATCGTGATGTTGCACCCAGCAAATTAAACATTTATTTATATCATAATACAAAAACATATGTGACTGCACACAGCAAAATGTTTTCTATTTTTCCACGCGAAATCATTTTTGTTCAATTTATTTTTCTTCTTTACTTAAATCATATGGCTTAAATAATTAAATTATTAAAACTATGGTGCTGAAACTAAAAAGGATCTTAAAAAATTCTATTTTGTAAATTGCTACGGGATTCTCTAAGCATCACTTGATAAATTCGCCGTTAAATTAGAATCGTGAAGTATTTCTCTGGTGCTTGACACAATCGATGCGACAGTACAGAGATTCTAACGTTAAAAACTTTCGCATCTAGGTAATCTCACGTCAGTCAAGGAGAGACGGTACAAGCAAATTGGAGTCGGATGCTCTTAACTCTTCTTACTTAGAAGGGAAATCGGATAGACAGTTACGAGATGCAAATTGCATACCGTCGCATCAGAATTTATAAGCTTGGCCTGTAGTTGTTCCTTATCTTCCGTTTTCTTTTTATATATTCTCTTTGACAATTTGTTCTATATTTAATATAAATTACGATTAATTGATATTTGATTACTACATTAGAAATCATTGAAAGGTATTTTATATCGATTAAGAAGTTAATTACGCGTAACGTTTATTTTTTTAATTCTTTAGCACACTTTCTAGAAAAATTATAGAGGAAAACATAATGGAAAATATTTTATATTTGTGTTGAAACCGGTTCTTGTTAAAATTTTATGTTGAATTTTTAATATACCTCTGAGTGTTAATTTAATATTTATAATATGATTATGTTATTTGAACATTTTATGTTAGACTGAGTGATATTCAACATTTCTTATAATGCTAAAGTAACACAATTTATGAGTAAGTGAATAATTAATATAAAAATAATAATATAGAGTAATTGTCCCAATTACTGCCCTATTAATATGCTTTTGTATTTCAATAAGTTATAAAGAAAACTAGCACAAATAAATAAGAAAAAATATTTTTTTTTGTTAAGTTAAATTAATTAAATTAAATTTGTAAGAGCAATTTAATAATATTGATGCTCAAGATATCTTAGAAAAATCTTAATAATCTGATGCTATTAATATTATATTTGTTATCTTTTTATATTAATTTTTTACATAATATTTGTGTTACTTTCTAACATATTTATCTTGTGTAAAAGTAATAAAAAATTGATTGGATTGTTTGGGATACCTGACTTGTGTTAAATTTAACACAAATTTTTCAACGGTATATGTATAATCAAGTTAATAAATCGCACTATTATCATTGATCGTGTTTATACAGCAATGTAGATTATAGAAAAGATTGCAAAAGTGTTACGAAGTTTTATAAGATGTTCAACGTAATTTCAATAATAATTTCGTAAGATAAGTATCAAATTAACGGTAGAGAAAATATTTCGAAATATTTCAAAATTTTGTAAACCGGCCGTCATAGCCGACCTGTCTTTTTGCTCACGGCTAGTTTTCACTCTACACCACTTTCTACAAAGAGCTCTCAGCTTCCCACCGCGGTGCTTACTTTTAAGGTTCGCCGATATAAAACTCTCCAAAGTAGAACTTTGCTACATACAGCCAGATTGAAATGGAAAGTACTGGTGCGCAAACTTTCACGTAGATTTGCTTGCATAGTTCGTGCCCTTTTATAGCAACGTTAATATTCTTTTCAACGATCGTTTCCTAAAGGATGGTACGGACTTATCGCCAATCGCATTCCGATATTGGTTTTACAGTATATATGTTCATCGAGGTCTTTTTCTCGAATCTAAAATAAATTCGCTTCGTCAATTTGGCGTAATTCCACTAGACAACATTTAATGAATAATTTTTAAAGCAATTTGACAAAATCATGAATCAGCGACTTCGATGCTTACTCAGCAAGTTCCTTCGTCGGATCTCGATTCATCTTCCGCTTAGGTATTCCACCCTCGGGCTCTCTTATCCCGATCCACGAAGTATCCTCTTGTTCGGTCGACAGACGTCGCTCGATTTTACCAACTCTTTCGAATTTTACCCTTTTTATTCTCGTCTCGATTTTCTTCATCCTAAAGAATCGAAAATCTTTTCAACACTCCCCCGATAATCGATTGTTAATATCGGAAAAAATAGTTAGTCATTATAAATTTAATTTAATATCTATATCTATACATTATAAATCTATTGTAATGTCGCATGATACAAAAGCACGTATCCGATCGAAATTGATCAGTTATACGGATCATACGACATCGATCGTGTTGCAATCTAGCGCTGCTGGCAGGGAAAACTGATAGGAAAGGCGAGAGAGATAGGCAGATGAATAAAGAGCCTTGTGCGATTCGTCAGACGAACCGCAACAATGTATCTTTGTCATTGATTAGATGTAGACAGGACGATAAGCGAAAGACATCATCGCTGAACAATCGACCGACCGTACCTTTCTCCTTCGCTGTTTCTCTTTCTCTCTCTCTTTCTTGCTCTCTCGTTCTCTCGCTTTTCTCTATGTAACACAGTGGCTAGGCAATGACACCGCGCTTGGCTGCGCCGCGATGCGCCAACACGTTGCAAATTTGCACTGCCTTGAACACGGAACGCCGACCGCGATGCAACCACGGCTAATGTGTATCCGGGATTCTAGGGAGGGATTAGAGAGAACGAAAAACAGAGAGGAAAGAGGAAGAAGAGGGTGATGCGCTTCTTAGTGAGAAAGGACAGAGAAAGATCATTTTAGCCAGAAAGCATCGACTAACATTGCGGTAGAACGCGCGTATATATGTGTACTTTTCAAATGCATAATTTCTTTCCCTTGACGGACGTTCGTGCGATGGAAACTGTGGGAATCGTCGTGAGTATTCGAATCTTTCTTTCTTTTTTTTTTGTTCTTTTCCTTCGTGGTGATTAGACGAAGCGTGTATGTCGTAAATCGCGATTGCCAAGTCGTATTCTCTGCCTGATTGGTGCAGCGCTCTTTTTCGCCGATGGAGCGTGACTCCGATATTTATCTCCTACGCGCGTGCGACGTTAATTATAAGTGCAAGTGAAAAACGGAATTACATTACCTCCTCCGATGTCGAAGAAGCCTGCCAAAATACGTCCTTAAGCTTAATAGAATACAGTAGCTTCGATGGCGATGTAATAGTCCCAGAAGAGAAGGATAAAAAAGGTATTATCACCGGGAATATATCAGCGACAAAGTGTGACCTCTTCTAAAATATACGATCGTAATCGTAAAAATCGTGAGCGTTGAACTTTTTATCAGTTCGATCGAATTAGATTGTAATCAGAGTTGTCGCGAACAACAATAAATGTCATTTAATACTAATTGAATTAATTGCTACAATGCGTCATACCATTAGATGATTAATCAATATGCTTGACCTGAATTGCTGCGCACGCTGTCAATCGATCGCGATCGCACGTTGATATATTTTATTATGGCGCTCTTGAGCTTGATAAATTATAATTAAATGTCCATATCCGTGATAGACGTAGAATGATATGAGCATAATCGAGAAGACGGCGGAGAAATTACGGCGTACATACACAGGGCTGAAATTCGAGTTCCCAGACAATAACGCCTTTGTAGTTGCAAAACTGATGGAAACCTTCGCGCGGCAAACTATCTCCTGACCTTTCGGCTTCCTGCACCGCTAACCCGCTGCATCGCGGTGGTCGTCGCTATACTTTCTCCTTCGCAAACGAATTAAATACTGTGAGATGCTTTTGACATTCCCGCTCGTTGGCTGGAATGCTCGCCGTTTGTTGGGCCGTCCAGTCTGCAAATTTGCCGGCAGAGAACCGTGCACGATTCTTTTTTGTATACGAAACGTAGCAATGCAGAATAGCACCAGATTATTTTTGTTTCGTGCCTCTTTAATCCTCCGGAGCTGACACAAAAATTTCTAACACCGTCACTACACTGGGTCTGTGAGATTCATTTAATATGTATGTTGAGATTAGAAGGTATTAATTAATTTAAAAGAACTAAAATGCCAGTATTAAAAAAATTTGTATTTAAAAAAAATGAATACTAATTTTTTTTTATTTTAATAAAAATAATCCAAATTTACAGATGTAACATAAACAGTGATAAAGAAATTTATAATTGAATTTAATAGACCCACGTCAGCTCCGGAGGATTAAAACAACTAATTAGATTTATGAGAAAAGAATTTAGATACACGTCTCGTTGACCCTCTAGGGATGACGTGATCATTAAAAGAACAATTTTTTTACGGCTTTCGCTAAAAAATGTCTTGCAAGAAAAGAATATTGATATATATATATATATATCTCATCAAATATCCTTTTTAACGTATATCCATTCTAATAAAACTGTATTTCAGTGTTCGTACATTCTAAATACATTTTCAGTTCTTAAATATGTAATTAATTTACATACATTTTGAATTTACCCCGAATTTATTCCTAATTAATTAATTTCAAAGTGATTAATTTCAATGTTGAAAAAATATGCAATGTTCGTTCCTACAGGATTAAGGCTGTTAAATTTCATAAACAATATGCATTTGGACGGATGTCGCAATAAGATGGTATAATTACTGTCTAACGTTCTCGAATGACTTGACAAAAGCCTACTTGCAGATGACAGTACGATCGATTGTATCAGATGTCATAAATCACATCGCGATGTACTACGTTGTGCATTATAGATTAGCGTATGTGAATTACCGTGGGTGTGCAAATGAGGTAATAAATAAGGCGATTAAATTTTCGCCGCAAAGAAGCGCGTAATGACGCGGCGAATGAGCGTAGGTCTTGCAATTATTCATGGATCTCTCTCGCAATAGGTCGCGAGTCAGGAACGACAAATTATTTGCCCACGAAAATTATTTCGTGCCGCTCGTTATTAGAAATAGTCGCCAAAGTCTGATTAGTAGAAGATCATAAATCAATCTCGCATAAGCCTGACCGCATGCAAGAAGATACGCCGAACTGACATTCTCATTTCGACTTGAATCGCATATGCGAAACGTGCTGCTTGCATAGCCGATTAACGCGCGACTAATAGGCATCATTAACTTTTACCGTGGCGGAATATAATCGCCGTTCCCACTCGGATTTTATCTTCTACCTGTCTCTTTGCGGTGGATGCGCCGCGAATTGCTGCAGGCCCCGTCCTAAAAACTGAACTCTCGCGACGACGAAGCGTCGCCGAAGATAAAAGCGATTTGATTAAATAGATATGCCGGCGTCTAATTATCCAGTTATACCGCGTTCCTCGCTGTCCACAGATAGCCCACAGAGATTGTCAATATTACCGCTCCATCGAATCCGCACAAAGCGAAGGAAATTGAGAAACGTCGTAGGTCATCGTCGCGAAAGTTGCGTCGCTCTGTGATTAAAGCTGAAAGGCCTCCTAATTGAGTATCTCGAATTTCTCCTTTCCTTCACAGTTTCTAACGGCTAAAACAAAGCGTCAGCTTGGTTGATTATCAAGTTAATCGAAAGAATACACATCTAAATGTATTTAAATTTCGACGTGTAGGTATGTTTTGTGTCCTTAATTCGTATGCGAGCAGACGAGCGGAGTAAGCGTGAGATCTGCAGTTTCAATTCATTCGTACGAACTTTCGCGCCGAATTATATGCGTTTTATCATCATACGTGTCTGTAGATGTAGAGAGTTCTCCGCTTGGCGTTTCCCTTGCCGATCGCGATTATATCACACGGATCAATTTCGACCGTGGGCCTTTAAAAAAAACCTGTTTGCGAGAGACAACGCGTTTCTCAGCAGTGACGGTGCTACGACCGGAGGAGCTGCATCGTGAATGGCGATGGGACGAGCGGCATTTGTAACAATGATGGGTCCGCGTCGAACGACGAACGGCGAATATCCGTGTTAAAGCCATGGGTAATGATGGCGCGATCGTGGTGGTGGTGATGACGATGCCGGCTGAAAACGACGAACGCTGTTGATGCTCGGTGATGCACGCTGAGGGAGCCGAGACTCGGCCAAACATAAGGCGTCTTACGGAGTAACTGGATGCAGTCTCGATACTCGTCAAACCAGTTTTATCGGCTGCTACTTCCTTCGGGATCCGAGCGGCTGCAGCGTGCAGGTACGGTCGAGATGTGCGCAACCTCTTAACTGCGACTTACACCTTGCAACCATTACATTTCAGGGACTACAATGCAGGACCCGTAACATTGAATTCTACCAGCTTTTCAAAAAATTACGTCTTTCTATGCTCTCCGTGTCGTCGAGATGCGCTCCTCTTATAAACTCTCGTCCTTTATTCGGACCTTCCACGAAAAACTTCCTCACCATTGTGGCCGCTGATCCTCTCGAAGGCAATTTCGCTGTACGCAACACGGACGTAACACACACGCGTTATTCTTCTCATGCTGCTACTGCAGCCGCTCGCCTCGTTTGATCGACGAAACGCAAGATCATCTTCCCGAATGTTTAAGCTCAAACACAAAGAATTCACCAAAGTGACCAAACGCGGTATAACGATTATCTTTTTTATAATATGAAAGAGTTGATCTCTCTGTTAGCCACCTATATATAGCTGAGAGTGTCTGAATTAAAAAATTTTAAATGGACATTAAAGAAATTGTACAATGTATTACATCGCACTTCTAACTGTGCAGGTTTAAAGCAAAGAATATTGATGATGTGTCAAATTACTCGGTATCTATAAATTAGAAGTTTATGCAGAGAGTAGATATTTTAATATCTGTATATTTTTGTAATCATTATATTATTATTACTTTAAATTTCTTGCAAATTTCTTGAAATCTCACTCCAAGAGAATGAAAATATTATACAATCATCCTTTATTTCTTCACTCAAAAACAAAAAGTGATATTTCACTCCTTTGAAGTGAAAATTCACTCTAAAAAGAGTAAAAATTGTCTTTTTTTTTTTTCAAGAAGTAAACTGATTGTATTTTCATTTTCTTGGAGTGAGATTTCACTGCAGGAAATTTAGAATGATATTAAAATTTAGTATTTATCACAATTTAATGTAAGATAAACGCTATTTCTCTTTCCATTGTATCTTTGTACAAATACATTTTCTTCGATTGATAAAGTCTATCGTTGATTAATGAGCACACGCGACTGTCCTTCCTTTTGCATGATACTGGTCGGTCATTCCTCTGTAATGCCTCGTAATCGTACAGCATCGTAATTAATGATCCACAGGCGTGGAGCCGAAATTGCAGTAACTCAATAGAGCAGACCGGAAGGCAAACTCGAGTATGCAACGACCGATTCGTTCGCCGAAGCGCGGGATGAAGGGTTATCCATTATCATACGCTGCATACGTTGGCGCTTGTACATTTAGATACAGTCGCATTGGCGGTATACACAAAGTAAATTCGTGGCGTAAGGGGATATAGATGTATGCCTAATCGTGCAAATGATCCTCCAATATGAACCAACGCGCACCGCCGATGGGAGAACAAACATTGAACAACAATGATACGTACAATGGAAAACAATCGAAATGTGATTAATGAATTGATGAATTGCAACTTGAACTGTCGGGACCATCAGTCTTTATCTATCCGGTCGATAATGATGTACATCATGACCAAGTACGACAAACGAGAGCAACTTCCTTATATGCTTCTAGTTCCTTTGTCTCTTCTTTTTCTTTCTTCTTCTTCTTCCCGTTTTTTTTTCTGTTGATTTCTCCCCGTCTTACGATCGCAGACCGAGAAACTAAGGGCACCGCGATGTCGGCGACTCGAGAATCCCCGTGCGATGACTCATTGTCAATGACCGAACCGATTCGAACCGGTTTCGCGACTTCGTAAACGATGGTTGCTCCAGAATAATGATCAAGGTATTATAAAAAAATGTGGGTGTTGTGAGGCATTCTCTGGAGCACGCATATATTCGAAGAAAACAACGTGTCTGACGTTTTGTAAATAACTTTCCTGTTCAGTAAATCAGAATTTAAGAATCATGTCTCTTGTGCATCTCTATAGTAGTATCTCCTAGAAAGAATATCCCAGATGTAACTATAGACAACGTCGAAGTAACTGAAGTTTCGATATAAGACGTAAAGTTTTTACGCCATCTTGTCTCGAGTTATTTACTCATGTTCCATCGCGATAGTTAAGTTTTCTAACGTAACTTCTCGATATATGCATTTTTTCAATGTCTAGCTATCCATTCAGTTTTTTTTTTAATTTTAATATTTTGACTTTAGCGGTTTCATATTAAGGATATAGGATATTCTCTAACTTAAGTTAAATTAATTTAGTTACGTGAGTTCTTTATTTGTTTCTTAAATATATACTGGAAAAAGAGTTTATGGTTGCTCTATTTGAAAATTTCTAGTTGAAAATGAAGAAATAAAAATGTTCTGATTGAATCTATTATTATTCTAATTAAGGTAACCAAAATTTTGATTGATATGATCAGAATCTTCTGGAACGTTCATTTTCAATCACAAATTGTTCTCAGTGTAATAAAAATAGAATTTCACTGGCATCACCTACTGAATTATACATCATTTGATGCGTGATAAAGTCAAAAAAAGATTGCTTAGTGTCACGTTGCTGTAAATTAGTTACAGTGTAAAATATATTTAATAACGAGAGCGACCAGAGTTTCGGGTATGATAAATTTAGCCTCACGAGGGCACGAAGCTTGTAAACAACAGGAAACAGCCGGGTTGTACCGGCTACCATAAGTTCGTGAAAGTTCTCCTATTTGACCCTCAAAATCGCGTAACTTTCTAATTAAAACCTGAACTTCTCGCAGAAACTTCGTTCTACACGCATTCAAAAACTTCATAACGCCTGTACCGCCTGTTGTGCGTAACTCGGCGATACGAGGGATGGCGAGAAAGAGCAATCTGCTTTGGAAGACGTCCCGCGATGTTAAACGTTTTATCTTCCATATTGGTCTTTTTCGCACCGATCAGGATCGTTTGTGTCGCTATCAGAAAATACAGAGACTGATAAATGTAGTGGAATTGCATTTCGCGCGTATCAGCGTACCGAAGGAAGATCGTTTTCCCTCATTTCTTTTTTTTTCTACCACAAGAAATTTCTTACGCTGTTTGCTTTCTGTTTTTATAGCAAATAATTGCATAGCTGTTTCACGCGTTTCCTTCCAAGTTATTTATGGAGTTTCTGAAAGCGCGGTTATCGCAAGGCCGGACGAATCTTATTAACAGAGAACTTGGGCTCGTTATGGCTCTCCGCGTTCTTATTTGTTCTCCCGGAAGTGTTTCATCCATTTTCCGCGTTCTTACAGCAGATTGCTGTAGCAGCCAATAGACTCCGTGGTATCTGCCGCGATGCATCCCGACAGCTTTGGTATTATAGCCGAAGAAATGCGGCGAAATGAAGTGTTTCTAGTCGCACGCTTGTCCATCGTGGCTATTTTTCTTCTTCACTTTTTTTCTCCACTGTTGTTACGGATATCTCTATGATTTTTAATTTCATATTATTTCTAGTGTCATTTTTTAAATGTCATTGTTGTACAATATCATCTCCTCGTATCAATTACTCTCTCTTGCGTTATACCCACTCGAAAAAAGACAGTCGCTTAAATTTACAATTACGTAGAGGAAAACAATGTGTCACAACTATTCTTTCATTGTTCAATAAAGTGTAAATATTTCTAAATAATAAGTGCGAAAAATTTTAGAACATGCTCTTTGTCGAAAATTAAGGGGGATTTTTCATAAAATAAAATAAAGATCGCTAGTTTTCATCCTATTACAATCGATACGAAAGAATTAAAAAATATTAATAGGTATCTTTTTTACTAATAGAAAATGTCCACTAAATTTCAATTTTTTAACTTGTACAAAATTTAATAAAAGAGAAAAAGAATTTTGACTTTCCCTTTTGTGCAACTCTCGGTGTAATTCCTCAGAAAGGGATATATGTTTATGTGAAAAACCACTTGTAATTTTTGACAGAAAATCATTTCCTAAAATTTTTCGTATTTATTTATAAAAATACCCTGCACGTGCATACTGTATCGTACTAAATCGATATTTTTACACGAAAAACAACTGGATATTATCATAACCGGCTAGACAGACAAGAATAGACTGGATTCATCTAATGAGGGACAACTCACCGACGCGACGGTCTCGCGAGTCTTTGCGGTTGACGTTTTGACATCGGCAGTCACTGCTTATTAGCTCGGGGTCCGACCATTTTGCCGTTAATTCGTCTTAACGAGCCTAGCTAGACTTCACTGGCGTTTCGTAAGTATCCCCGCTAATAAGCTCTTTGTTGCTATTCCGTCAAGCATTCGTACGACTCGTAGACCACGTTTATCTCTCGCTTCGGTTTGACGGGGGAATTTGTCAGTGCGCCCGCAGATTCTCGGCGCGATAAATCCCGCTGTTCATTCACGGGTTTCTTAGTTCATTGACCAATCGCAACGATGAAAGATGCGTGTAGGTGCTCCTATATTAACTGACACTCGTATATCTCAAGCTTAGCCTGTATCGGTCGAGAATAATTAGAATCGGCTCGGGCGAGTGTTGGGAAAGCGACCGGTTACAGAATACGTAATATGTCAGTAAACATTAAAGTCGCTGATCGTGCTGATGCGATGCATATCAAAGTTTTTTCATTTTATTAATTAAAATTCTTTAGCTGGTATTACATGTCACGTATTGATCAGGAAAAGTGTTTGGTATCTGTGACTATAATTGCATGATCAAATAATTATGGTAAGGAGCTCCATTTTGGTAGTTATTACTGCTATAATTATGTTAGTAATAATAATTATATATTTATAGTTTTACAAAAAATACGTAACTATGTGACACTATAAATTAATCATTTTCGTTGCCAATTATATTTTTTTTCAGGCCATGTAGAACTAGAAATATAATTATTATTACAAAAATTACGGAGTAATAATAATAAAAAAAAAAGACTTTCTAACTATAATTATTTATATAAGTACTTACATAAGTATTTATACGCGTACCATGCACTTTTCTCTCAGTATATCTCTCTTACATACGGTGGGTACTATGAGTGAATCTTTTTTTAATGCAAGAGATGCAAGAAAGATCAAGTTTCTACTTCGGGCAAGTTTGTTCTTAACCTTTGAATACTTTATGTAATACTATTCATGGATATGAGTTATTGTATCGTTAATGACCATGCGGGATACTTCGTTAGAGACAGTCGAGACTTTTTCATGCGAAATGAAAGTTTCATCGCAAATCTAAGCAGGTTATATAAGATTCAATATTTGTCTGAGTTGAATTGCGAAACCTTCTCGGCGATTGCTCTTTATCCCAAAAGAGTGACGTCAGTGACTGGAGGAGACTTATTGCGCCTACGTGCATCACCGCTGATATCCGTGAAATAGCTATCGTAATTTCATTGACAATCTCCCGTCGCGCTTCGCTGATTATCAATGCGTTCGTAATGGGAATGCCACTCGCGCAAACATATCATATAAATACAAATTCATAAAACGTACTACATCGCTCATAATTTTTCGTAATCATACGTACGATGTCAATTTTCCTCTTTGCTTCACTGAACACTTGATAATCTTTCGCGCGATGAACTGTTGCCAAATCTATTCATGAATTTTCCACAAAAATGATTTATTAATAAACTCAATAAGCACAATCCTCTACACAATTCTATACTAAAAGAAAAATAAGATTACAATTATTATAATTTAACTATAATTTATAGCTTTTCGGTTTATAGCTAGCTGCAGGTTGTATAACATTTATTTTTAACAGAATTGATACAGACTTGATGCAGAATTATTTAATTATCAAAGCTTGAATATTGGAGAATTAAATGGTATGATATTTTGTACGTCTCTGTACATATTTTTTTGGTAAAATTACAATATAAATGTAATTATTATTGATAATGACCCGATCAGTATCGAAAATGACTGTAAATTGTATTGTACTGTTTTCAATTTAAACATTAAATTAAAAGATCCCTCGTGCTCTTCGTAGCTCTTCCATTATATTATTTATTTTATTTTATTCCCGCATTCGGCAATTTTTAGAAATTAATATCTCGTTGTTGCGGCAACCATTGTAGAATAATAGAAGACTTTTCGATTCAATTTTTCATAAATGATACATATATGCCGGTTCCTCCGGCTGGTTTGGATTCTATATATTTTATATATATATATATAATATTGTACATAATTTATTTGATACAATTCTCGACTTAACAAGTGATTGTTATATAGTGCTTCGTATAAGATGTTCGTTTGTCGAAATTGAATGGCATTCGGCAGAGGAAGTTGTAATAGATGCGCGCTTACGGCGTGACGACGGTACCGACATTGAATAAGCCGTTATATGTTCAATCGAAGCACATCTATAATAAGGCGGCATGTAAATCCAGGCCGAGCGTAGCTGCAGCGAACGCTGAATTTGACATTGTTCACCAGCGGCGATAGGTAGGGGCTGCTTCCCGCCACTCCCAACCTCTAAAGAGCTTTAATTGGAACCCTGTCGCTTCAAATTACTGTCACTAGAGACGCTCCAGTTCCTCCTTTTGGTGTCGTCGTGCATCCCTGTCGCGAGAGAGGACGGTATTATTTTAGCAGGAAGTAGGTTTATGGAACGTTGACGTCTCGAGGGGATCTTACTTCGATTCTGCAGAGCGATTATATCGAGAGGTTCTACCATTCTGCTTCTATGCGCAACCGCTTATACGCGATTCCCTTTATTCCTGTCATAAACAGCTATAAACTTACGTATAAGGCAAATATATATTTGCAATCCAATTTTCATACGCCCCGCACAACAAAGTTCCTTCGAGCACGTATTCAATATTCTGTGCATTTCTAATTGTATACAAAGTAGTTACATTAGACCTTACCTGAAGATTTGCATTTTGGTTGACAGAAAGCCAATGTTACGTATGAATGCAAATGTTATTCTAAATAATGACAAATAGAGTTTCTCTCTATATCGCTATTTCGCGCGGTATTCCGTAATGTTACTGTTCGCGTACGAAGACGTCGAACACCTTTCGGAGAATGTGAGGCCAAAAGCGGAAGATACGCAGGTATCGTGTGACAGCTGTTACGTGAAATAAGAGAGAGGGTAGATATTGATGCTTGTTGCAAGAGTTATGTATACCAATGCAAATTCTAAATCGCATTGGGGAATAGTCGCAGAAGGTTGCGAATTCCATACGAGAAATGCTATCCCACATAGTCGATCCTTTAATTTAAATCTGAACGAGAAATTTAGAATTATATGCAAATGTCAAGAATGGATTCATAGTATACATTATGAAAAAATTATCTTTTTTACATAGATGATGTCGCATTTATTTTTCCGATTTAAAAGTTGCAAAAAAACATTGCAAATAACATAGATTATCACACACAAATAGAAATAATTCTATAATTGTGCAAATGTCCGAGAATAGATTCATGATACATTGTGAAAAAGTTCTCTTTTTCGCATCCATTTTTTTTTATTTAAAAGCTGCAAAAACATTACAAATGACGTAGATTATTACATGTAAATAGAAATAGCTTTATAATTGTAAATATCGAAAAATGGATTCATATGATACATTGTGAAGAAATTTTCTTTTTCACATAGTTGATGTCGCGTTCGTTTTTCCGATTTAAAAGCTGCAAAACCATTGTAAATAACATAATCACATGTAAATAAAAATAGCTCTATAATTGTGCAAATGTCGGAGAATGGATTTATAGCTCATTGCGAAAAAAATTTCTTTTTCACGCAGTTAATGTTGTATTTATTTTTACGATTTAAAAGTCAAAAACATGATAAACAATGTAGATTGTCACATTTAAACAAAATTAGCTCTATAATTAGACTCTATTTTTTTTATTTAATTTCCGTTGAAACATTGTGAAGTTCGTTAATTATGTTGTTATGGCGCTTGTCCATATTAAAGGGTATCTCTACAATTCGCAAATCGCAAAACGTAGTTCGCAAATGCAGAATGAAAATTTGCATTTGGTGATTGGTTTTCATCTGTGTATATGTTGCGTGCGGTGATCGTCATTTACGAGCTACGTTTTGTGATTTGCTAATTATGTAGAAGCTTTTTAATCATTTTACGTATACATACGCGAAATTATAAAGATCGCAGCACAGACTTTTGCATAACGCATAAGAGAATCAACCAATCTTCCTTTCTTTCCATTTCACAGAAAAGAGGAACTTTAATTGATCGATTCTCTTATGCGTTATACGTTATGCAAAAGTCTATGCTGCGACCTTAAATTGTATACTTGTATTAAATATAATTAATTAATGCATATAATAATATTTCACTACCAAATGTGATTAATCTGAATATAAATAGCGCAGACAAATTTGAACAAAATTTGTATCTTGTTCAAATTCGATTAGAGTCGAACAGGAAATCTCGATTAGACGAAATGCCGCGGAAACAAGTATAAAGCATTGTTCTGGGATTTCGCCAGAAACGCTAGTTGTGTCTCTCGAAACGTACGTATATCCCATCGCACGGCTATGCGATGGCTTGCTATGCCTATCGTAATACATGCAATTGCAGGCAACCGATGACCACTACGCCGACGGGGCCATTTACGCGACAAGATCGACGGGGGCCAATCCTCGATAGTACCGTTCAGCGTGACGCGTGTGGGTGTCGTCGCTATGCGGAGAGAAAGTGGTGTGTCGTTAATTTATGTAATGCTGATTTATACCCATATCTGCAGTGATCCTTTTTCATCGGCCGCCGTGCAATGTGCGTCCAATGTGCATTGTGCGCGCATTGTGTCTCGGCTGTGCATCGTCGCCGGACCAGCGAAAGCAATAATGCGAATGGTCGTAAACGAGAATCGAGATCACAGCCATGATAAAATTGTCCGTAGAATCGTACGTATCTTTGAATTATCTATACGTGCGCCGTAAAAAAAAATGGGACTCCGTTAATTGTGAAAGGCTATGGCGACGAACGAGATTTTATTTGAAGCGAGGAAACTCTGATAAAGGAAAAGGCGATTCCCAAAAGGTCGGACTGAGGGATTTGAGATAGGATTTAAGATGGATTTTCCTGTAGATGGAGAGATTATGTCCTTTCGAATGATGCAGTCTCAAATTAGATTGTACGCAAATTCAACGTTCACCGCTGCATTCGGTGACTTCTTCACGGAAATATGACGATCCATCATGATGAAATTTATCAGAAATTGTATCTTGCTGCTGGTTACAAAACTGTTTGATTAACCGTACGTTACAGTTCATTTAACGTAATTACTCGTGTGGGATGTTTCTGTCACCTCAATATTATATCTCAATTTTTATTGTTCTCTTTGATAATTTTCAATTAAATAAAGATTGATAATCTATACATTTTTTTAGCTAAAATGCAAAATTTTTTTAAATTGTGAAACAATTTGCATTAAATATAATAATGTGAATAGTATTTATATATCTAGGTAATTTATAAGGCTGGGATAATCTGATTATCGCGAGTAAATGTACCCGATATTTTTAGCTTTCATGTGTGTCAAAATATAAATCAATTCATTTCTGTGATTAATTTCAACATAAACAACAAATCTACATTAACATATGCTCTTATTAAATAATAAACTAAATTTAAGTCAAATTGAATACATTTTGAATTAAATTGTTCAACTCTATTGTTTTAATTAAATTAACAATATATTGAGTAGAAGCAGTGGCGATTTATATACAATAAATGAAAAATAACTCAAATTAGGTGTATTATAAATTTAACGCATTGTAAAGGAAACTTTTCCGGACTTCATATTTCTGTTGCATTCCACAAATATTAATTTCATATAACCGCACATAGCTGTGTATTTCTCGACTGTCTCGAGGTAACTCACAGAAACGTCCGTTAAACGATTCGTTGCAAGCATCTCTAATCGCGAGGAAGTGCGTTTCCTCTCTCGTGCACGAAACATATCGAAATCTGGTCGTAACTTGGCGATCCAGGTGTAATTATGGGAATTCGTAGCCTCGTAACATAGCATCCTCGCGCGTTGCACCTGCCGTGCTAGCCTTGCTGGTTTCTCTTCCAGCCGCATCGTCATTCCTCCTCTTCCTCCTCCTCCTCCTTCTCTTCTTCTTTTGCTTCTTTCTTCTCTTTATTCGTATCGTTCCTTCTCTAATCCGCGTCCTTTCCTCTCTCGCTCTCGCTTCTTCGAGCCTTTGCTTGCTTTGCTTCGCTACGACTATCTTCGCTCATCACGGCACTACTCGCTCGCTCTCGTCCTTGGTCACTGCCTGCTGCTCGGGCTCGGACCCTTTACTCCCTTTCCCCTCGTCCTCGAGGCAATGCACCTCTGAAGAACATTGACCTCGTCTCTACGACTCGCTTCATGTTCTGTGGGCGAGCGGACCCTTACCTCATCCTCGCGTCCTGTGCCTTCCCGTCACTGTCTTCTTCGTCTTGTTCTTCTACTTCTATTTCTTCCTCTTCTTACGCCGCCAGGAATAAACCAACCTCGATGCGTACCCTTTCGACGCTCGCGGCTATCGTCGAAGCATCTCGATAAGCTCTGTACTGAGAAATTAATTGGCGGGTCTCAAAAGCGAGCGTGCACCGAAAAGAGGTACAAGTAGGACGAATCAACGAAAGTAGGTACAAATGAGAAATCGATTATCAGAAAATAACTTCCACAATGATGTAGAATAATTTTATACGTAATTTCTGTGTGATTTATTTTGATATTCAATATCGAATTTTTTAATTGTACTAAAATTACGTAATGAGAATGTGTGTAAACAGTATTTTGTAAGCATAATGAGATATACAGAGAATGGAACAGCGATATGCGGACTAGCAAGTTTCAAGTTACCTTATAGGAAAATTATTTATCGATATCATCTATTGTATTCGCTCGCACTGTTTCGTAACAGATTGTTCGCAAATGTATATGGATAATTTTAATAAATATATGAGAAAGAAAATATTAGTATTCATATTCAAACGAGGAGGAGAGAGAGTGGAGATGATTTCTGTGAAGAGAGTGAAAGCTTTGTGATGCTCGAATCGAGGCCGAACCGGAACGACTCATGGCTGACTAATTACAATCAAAGCTCTTCTTGGAACGGAAGGGGGAGAACAACTGGAAGGTGGAGACTGGAGACAATCCCTAATCGTCATTCGTGCGCTCGTTATCTCGAAATCTCTGAATCGAGGCGACTGGCAATGGCTAGGATTTACTCCCCGCAGGGGGAATTACCGGAAGGCATTCGGCTTGATATGACATTAAAGTCTCCATTATTCTCCATGGCGCATTAAGACGCGAGAATAAAATTGGGTCAAATAGTGATTAACCTCGTCGGACTACGTGAATGACCGGGCGAACGAGTTCGTCGAAAAGCTGCCCGGATTCGCAGGGTAGTGTCAATGAATACAATGCACAGCAGTTGGTTCCGTCTACACGGAAGTATCGACTTCAAAGTATCAGGGCGTCACGTGAACGTTGGAGAAACTTACCGGATGTGAAACCAAAGACACAAAGATGCGAGGCGCGCAGAAAAAAAGTTGTTATTTATTTAAACAAGTCACTGTTTAGATAATAAAGTAAGTACATTCAGGAAGACAATTATATTTGAATGAGAAAAGATATATATATTGATCATATGATCGCTATATTTAATAGTTATAATATTGAACGAGAATTTTATGCGAATTCTTAAAAAAAAAAAACATGTAATATTAAATTATCGATATTTTAACAAACATATTTCAGCTTTTTTATTTCCACAGTTTAGCATTGGAAATATTTTATTTGTATGTACTTTATTGTTTCTATATGTTAATTAATTTTTAAAATTATTTTTCAATATTTTAGTCTTGTTTTTTGGGGATTAATTTTGGGGAAAATATAAATATTGGCTGTTTTATATAAACGTGTAATTGGTATAAAACATTCTCTGTTTTTTATGCGCGTACAGTTAGAGTTACAACGTTGATGTTGTAAAACGTTGATAAGTTGTGCATCTTTATTTCTGCGTTTAACAATGGAAATATTTTATTTAAATCTACTTCATTGTTTTTGATATATTAATTAATTGTTGAATTATATTTTGATATTGCAGTTTTTTTAGGAAAATTAATTGAAAAATCTAAATATTGGCTGTTTTATATAAACGTGCAGTTGGTGTAAAACAGTGATAAGTTGCTACGATTTGTGCCAGTGGGAATAAATACATTTTCGTATGCCAGTTTAAAGCCTTTTTCCTCGATAAAAGCGCGCGATCCGTTTGTGCTTCACTGCTCAATAAAACTGCATTTCCGTTGAATAACGTGAGAAGTTCCTACGAGTTTTCTGACGCATGTTCCTTCCATCCAAAATCGGACGAGAATGTACAAAGCGTCAAAACAGAAAAGTACGTTTTCCGCGAGGCTGAAGATTTTATGATGGAATCGACGATGGAAGTACTATTCACACCTTTCTTGCACCGCAACTTCTATGCATCGTAGCTTTTGTAGAGCGTTTGAATTTCTTGGAAAAATGTCTGTTAGAACAGCGACGTCAAATTGATATATATTCTGTTCTATATTATTATAACATTCATCATTTTGTTAAAAACATCGATCAGAAGAGTTATACTTTGTGTCAAGTGTCGAAATCTAACATCATCATCTATAACTTTTACTTCGCGAGTGAGTGATATGATAAGCTCCATTTCATAATTGAAATTCAAAGAATGAATTTTTTTGTGCGCGTATACAGAGTGTCCCAGGAGGAAAGGTTAATATTTTAGGAAGTAATAGTATCGATCATTTTGAGCAAAAAAAGTTTATATGTTCTATTTCGCGAACAGCTTCCGAAATTTTCAAGCAAAAATTTCCAAAATTAAATATGCAATTACAAAATTACTGTCAAGAAAGAGATATTACGTATTATATTTTTTCTAATAATTTATTGTTCAAGTGACACATTTTTTTGTAATAAATTTTTAAAATTTCTTTTGTTAACGTCAATGCATTTTTCGTTTGGAAAAGAACATATGAGTTATGTCCATACAAACTTCTTTGTTTAAAATTACCGATACTATTCTAGGAATCTACTTGGTATTACAAATGCTTTAAAGCATTTGATTGATCAATCGGAAGAAAGAATTTCACTAATTGACTGATTAAAAAATGCTTCCAAGTATTTGTAGCATCAAGTGGACTGTAGCGTAAAATACTAATCCTTCCTCCTGAGACACCCTGTGTATACCGGTAGCTCGGAGATACTTTTCTTTGCGACATGTATCGCGTTTGTCGGCGAGTCTTCAAAGAGACAAAAATCTCATCTTAGTTTCGTTTGATAATTACTAGCCGCGGAACGTGAGAGCGCTTTGTGTAACGTTGTCGCTGAGAAAGGGCTCGTGTTTCGAACAACACGGAGATAATGCGACAGTGACGACGGTAGTGTCGTTGGGCAAGGAAGACGGATCTCGGTCGGGTGGGATTTCTTTCTGCGGACGCAGAAAGAAAACGCGTGCGAGAGAGAAAGAGGGACCGGCATACGTATGTATCTACGTCCGGTCGAAATTCCGGGCATGCTGAACGAAAAGCCGGCAAAAAAGAACGGAAAGTAAAACTATAACGCGACGGCGCGCGCTTGGCACGGCACCGTCGCGATAATGAGATTTATGGCAGCCGAAAACGTGGTCGCGATTACTTCGGATAACGCGGGACGGTTTATACCGCCATCGTCATCGTCGTCGTCCTTTTTCTTCTTTCTTTCCTGCACCTTTCGCTAAAGGTCAGCGAGATGATTTCGATTCTACGGAAGATAATTGCCGGTACACGCGCAACGACTGGAATCTAGATCGTGCGGTGTGTTTAAGTCGACGATAATAGGTAGAATGTGACAAACGGCGAGCGATAACAATGGAACTCGAAGAAATGCCGCTTTATCACAGCGTAATTCCATCAGTACGCTGACATTATTCACGTCCGATTGAATGAGTGGCACTCCGTCATTCTTTACGCCGCGCCGCGGCGATGGTATTCCTTTCCTCCTGCGATCCAACGCGCGAGTCTCCACCTAATTATCTGTCCATCTACCTTCGCTATCTCCTCAATCGTTTCCATCACTCGAGACGTATACAACTCCGAGGCTCGGCTCCATTGTCCGCGGCCGATAGGGCGCAATAACTCATCAGATGTACTATGACCGTGTGTTCGCTAAGAGAATAAAAGGTCCGCAGATACAGGTCGGACCTAGGTATGATATTTATACTTGTAGAGCGCTTCACCAAGAGAAGAAATGATCAATTGACATTTTGTAACGCGAGGCATCGGTTTCATCGATTGCGCAAGTCTCTCATCGTGACTATGAGAAGGGATGCGAAAATAATTCTACAGCGTCGCAATGTATACCTCTGATCTGATCGATGCTCGCTCGTTTTTCTTCGAAACGATACTACTGTACGGCGAGTGTTTCTCGTTTCTAGGAAATCGCAATCGGAGATTTAGAATGGTACATCCAAGTGTAGTATTACATGATTTTTTAATAAATCGCCTAACATGGATTATTTATAATCCGCGCTCTACTCTCAATGTAGCTTTCGAAATTCTTTTCATCTTGCTAAGATTAAGTTCTGTGGACGGAAGTTTCTGTGCCTCTGCCCAATTCTCTATAATCGCTTTTGAGCCGATCAAAAGTATATCTGTGATCACGATGGATGCGGAAAGTCGAGGCTTTCCCGCAGCTTCTAAATCCTACAAAGCTTTTGCGGCATATCTGAAATTTAATCTTCCGAGCCAAATCTTCACAAAGACAGAATGTAACAGCTAATATCTTTCTCCAGAAACGGAATATAATATATAGAATACAAAAATATTCACCGAGACAAACAGGGTCCTGAAGAATGATTCGTTATTTGCATTTAAAAATTTTCAATTTTATTGGAAATATATTTCCATAAAATGCAGTTTCTCTCGACGCCTCGTTTCGGTATTGGACGCCTCCTTTCTCCCACGTCACCGCGTCGTCGCACGATTCGATATTAAAATCCGTAAAGACGATTAAATCCGATATAAAAAGACCAAGGAAAGCTGCCTATTTCGCCCATCTGCTGCCGCGTTATATCGCGTCGTACCTGTCGTCTGTACAGTGCGGCGTCGCGTCGTGGAGCTGAATTTCGCGTTCCCCGAGCACCAACGAACGGTGTGTTGCCGCTGCTTTCCAACGTTAAAGTCCCAATCAAGATTGATTGCGCAAGATGAAACGGAATCTATTTCGCGTTCGGCGAGATTACTGCAACGAAGCGCCAGCTTGAATGCCAAATCGCCGGTAGGTTGACATCCCGATTCCCGATTCCCGATAGAAGTTGAGGAATACTAACGAGGCTCTACAACCGTCTTTAAAATGCTCCAATCCATGGTTCGTATTTTTCTCTCCTTTTCCATGATCTACCTGTAATCGCAGCCGTCTCTGCTCTTTTCCCAGCATCCCGACATTGACGTCCATCTTTCTCCGTGTAACGTGCTCTAAGCCGGTTACGAAATTTCGTCGAAATGTCCGCACGAATCGCTTTTACGAATCTCGCTTCACCGATCACTCGACGGACAAAAGGATTTGCGTGCACGATGTTCAGGATATTCTCTCCGTTATCCATCGTAGGATTCGAGGATTCCGTACTTGTTACGATACACTGACGTAATACGGAGACCGGAGACACCGAGGGATTTGATGCATTAGCATGAAACGACATTGACGAAGCTTCGAAATTGTGATTTTTTTTTTTTAGCAAAACGTTACAAAAATATAAAACTTCGAGATCTTTTTTTTTTCTTAAAATTAGATGTATTGAATTATTAATTAATATTAATTAATAATTAAATAATATTAAAGTTTTTGTGTATATATAATATTATATTATGGTTTTACATACAAAAATAATTTTGAGTGAAAACACATAAAATGTTTTATGTTAAGGTTAAACATTGATAGCATACCGATAATTAGCAATGATTTTATAGACATTTAGAATGGATCTGACATTGTACAATAACACATTGGATTAATAGAGGAACGATTTATGTTTTAAAAATAAATATTTTTATACAGTCCTGAAGGACATTACAGAAATCAAAAATATCAATATAGAGAAAGATCGATCTTGTCATACACGCCTCAGACAGAGTAGCTGGATCTCGCTACAAATGCGTTTCCGAGCGACGGAACTTTGTCCAACTCCCGTGAAACTTCTCGATAAAGCGAATTCGCGGTGCAAAAAATTTCAGATAATTGAAAACGTGCCGTGTGCAGTACTGCAAATGTTTCACACTACTTCCCATACTTTTTTCGTTGATCAATTATAGACATATTTTTACACTATCAGAGAAATTTCAAACATAGAAGAACCATATTCTGCAAATAACATAAAACATTTAGATTAATTTGTCCCAATTTCTGTTTACATGTTCACATTTCGAATATAAAGCAATTTGAAACAATATAATCACCAATTATAATATAAAATTAATTAAGCTTCATTGTTGTTAGAAAAGGTATACCTACATATACCATTGTACTCCTATTATTTTATTATATTGCAATTTATATTGATAGAATGCAGAATGTAAAATTAACATCTTTATGATTTGTTCATTTACAATGATTAAATGAATTTAAATATGACATTTATAGATGATTAAAATATTTTTTTAAGAGCATAGTAAATTAAAAACATATATCGCAAGTGTGACGTAAATATGACATTTGAAAAAAAGAATATTTATATTGCTATCAAATATTCGTAGTTTTACACGAAAAAAATGACTTTGCAGAAGTATCTAAAAATGTAGCTAGATCAGATCTGAAAATAATTTTGTTGGACCATCAAAGTATTACGTAGAAAAAGTAATACTGTAAAAAGTTTTGATATTTTATCAACCAGCGTTTTACACAATTATTTTCTGTGTCTAGCTATTCTTAAATACTTAATAAAAACCGTTCTTTCTATATATTTTTAGATAAAGAAAAATAAAGAAAATTTATCGCTGTCATCTCTAGGAGTGAGACATTTATGTTTTCAGTCTGCGATCTACGAACGTATTAAAAACGTAATGAGTGCCGTACACCCTCGGCAAGCTCTCTCAGGGTAGATTAAGGTTTAACATAGCGACGCGCGGTGCCGCCGGCGCGAGAAGTTTCTCGATTAATTAATCGCAACGGCGAGCAACATAAATTATCTTGGCTTCGTGGCGTTTGCAGACGTATCTTAATGCATGAGCTGCGCTCCAAGTTGCGGTAACGTTAGTGTAGTTGCAACGCAATGCGCCGTTTAGCCGAGTGAACCCTGGTAGCCATACTCGATCACGCGCGAGAACTAATTCGAGGTGTCGACTCGGCGACCGCTCAGCCCGGCCGCGTGAAAAACCGCGTGCGCAATCGGGACATTTCGCATTATTCGACGTACCTCGCCGATAAATATCGCCGTCGCAGGTCCGCGGATACGACCATACCGGTCGTGGCACGTCGGGATATTTACACGGCGGGTCGATTTATCGCACCGACCTGCCGAACCGCCCCTTCCTTTTTTTTTTTCATGGCGAAAATTGAAATATATTTCCCGCAAGCCCGCCCAATTTTATTGTCCAATTTCTCGTCGAGTCCTTCATTCAATACGATCGATTCGCACATTCATAGCAATTCGTTCGCAATGCGCTGTGATTGTTATTCGCCGTGATTGTTATCTCGGCTTTTAAATCGTTCAGATTTCACGAAATTTTCACGGTCTTCCGGAATTTTTCTCGAGAAACTTTTATGTGCACAGGTTCTTACTTCTCTTTATTTTATGTGCCAAAGAGTCTACATGGTCCCTAGATTCTTCTACGGTCCTTTCTAAAGTCTCCTGATCCGCGGTACATTCTAGAGCTCTCTCGAGAATATGTTCCGGATCTCTACGGAAATGTTCCGGATGGTCCTGGTCCGACGAACAACGCGTCCAGTTTTTACGTGATCCCGAAATGAAAGAGACCGCACCGAAACGAGAATTCTCGAACTTGGCAACGAATCGGCGCTATATATTATCATGATAAGGGTGTGATTACTTTTCCGTAATTAGATTTCGATTCGGCCGTTATAAAACGTGATTAATCGCCGAGGTATTTCTTCCGGAAACTGGAGAAACGGTTGTATTATTGCTGCACCCGGCATATATTTCACGATTCACAGCTATCTTACGTAAAGCCAAACGGCCGCACGAACCGAACAAGAGCGTGTTTTTCGATTTAATCGATACAATCTCCGAGCAATCGTTTTCCTTCGGTATCAGACGTTTGCGTATTTATTCGATGGAAATTAAAACCGCGGTTTGTTGCAACTGTTCCAGATCGAGGTATCTAAAATCGGAAAACCGGAATAGTTCTCGTTTACCTTCGTTCACGTCCGCTCCTTCGGCGAGAATTAATATTTGATTCGCGTAAGCGAGATAGAATCCCGTGGTGTATCCTGCGTACCATACTAACACAATGCGCGAATCGATTCGTCGATCAGCAGTGATACGCTTTGATTTCGGCTCGATGAGAGATGACTGATCGATCGACGCATATCGACGTTTCGAAATCGTTTCGTGTTATCTTGTCGGTGCCGTTTTCCTTCGCGAATTCATTCCTTCAAGGAAAACGCACGTACATATACGACTCGGCTACGCCGATTAATTACCATAACGCTCAAGGCTAAGGCGCACTCACCGTGAAAAAGCTATCGCCGTTCCAATTTTAAGCACATTCTCATTCATGGTATGATACTATGCATCGTGATATGCATAATGATAACGATAACGGATCGTTGCAATTTGCTGCCACTTAGCTGTCATTTCACGTGGTCATTTCTACGCAAAAAATGTCTGCGAGTGCAGCATATTATGATTATACTTGACAGGAACATGTGTTAAGCCGATTTAGATTGCTGTGTCAATCAAAATTCAATCTCCCGCGAGTGAACAGAAAACTACAGCTTTTTCGAGACCGTGGTATATTTCTTTCTCTCTCTCTCTCTCTCTCCCCCCTTTTTACTTTTAAACCTGCTTACATTGGGCTGAAACGTGTCTGTTGTGATATCGCGTTCAGAACTATCTGTCTTTCCAACATATCGAAATATTGCTACATGACGTCAGTGAAAATGTACCGTACGTGGATGCGTGCGAACGTGTGCCGCATGTAGGTATATACACGTCTCCTCTCTTCAGAACACATTACGATGCGATTCGCATCCGCGAGATACACGTATCGGTGCTTATGCGGTGCTTTCAGAACTATCAAGCGACGAACTATCTTCGATGTATCGATTCTATCGAGATGGATGAAAATCCAACATTATAAAAGTATCTACGCGAGGTATTTATAATATCGACGCAGAGCGCACGAGGCTCACACTCGAAATAATTACTTGCGTAATAATTATGAAAACTTTATTATTGGAGCCTATGAGCGTTGTACTGTTATAATGCGAAATGTAAACGCTCGGATGATCAATGGCGAACATTTACTTACGGTACACAGCGGGCGTCCGCCGCCATGAACAATAGCGGTGTCTAATAAACTACTCCACATGCGTCGCTCTGTAACGCATACATTTTCCACGTCAGAATAGCTCCTCCCGAGGCCCTACTCTAACGAACATTACGATGTACGTGTAATACATGCATTCGCAAATCGCGCGTTCTGCCGAGAAATGTATTCGATGCTTTTGCATTTAAACCCCGCCCGGTGTTGGAAATGCTTTACCCTGACTCAAAGTAATCGTATGCACGGTGAAATTGCACAAATGTTTTAGAATTTACGATTATGGCATACCTACGTTATTACGCAAACTACCGCCTGATACTTGCTAATTATATTGCCCCTGGTAATAATTATTTTACTGTTGAATATATACAGATTTCTGGGTTTGTCAATTATGCGAAAACGCTAAATGAATAGGTACATCGCTGCAGTTAAGCATTACTTCACTTATAATTATTGTCCTTTATTACGTTTAACGTGTTTTAACGACGTTCTTCGTTATAAATTCTTGTACATCTTGTATTTAAGACGAAGATCTCGGTCAATCATCAGTGCCACGCAATAGAGCAATACTGCGGATTTTCCCTGAAACAATATCTTCATTCTTGCTGTAGGATTTCGGTTACGCTTATGAGAATGTCCGCCGTAAATGTATGATGTACATAATGGAAATGTTTATTCAGGCGCAGCCTGATTTGCACACGATATCGTGATATACGTGACACTAGGAGATAACCGGCTAAGTATTGTATACTTTACACCGTTGAGAAATTGCTCTTGTCAATGTAACGGGGTCATATCGACGATTTAGATACGACGTACGTAATAAGCAGGTGTACTTACATTTTAATTATGAGAGGAAATAGAACACCGAGTTAATATTTAATCTTAATTACGCGGAATTATTTATTTATATATATCATGTACGTGTACTGATCGGGACTCTGCGTTCAGCAGAGAAAGCAGCTTTGCAAAATTCTCTGATATGATTGGTTTATATATTTAGATCTAGTGAGGAACTAAGGGCAAGACCAATCATATTAAAGAATTTTACAACAGTTGCAAAGCTGTTTTTTCTGTTGAACGCAGCCATTGTTTAGCATAATATTGATTTGTGCAATATTTGAGAAAAGCATCGGATGTTACCAACAGAAACGTGCATGAGGAACATTTCTGTGAAAATAATATAGGCTATCAAAGTATTGTATATTAAAAAAAATAATTGAAAATGAACGAATCGGTAGATTGTTCATCAATCAGAATTCCGGTCATCATAATTGGACGACTGATTATCTTGACTAGAATTTAAATGTAAAATTCTGATTTGTTCATTATCTAATTCCAATGAATGCAATCAGGTTCTTTTTCCTGTATAGATATATAAAATTCTGATTTGTTCATTATTTAATTCCAATGAATGCAATCAGGTTCTTTTTCCTATATAGATATTTCATCGTTAGGATAAGACATTCGTGGGACATTCGACGTGCGAACAGGCAACATTTCATGATTAATCGTATAACATGTAAAAAGTCGCGCGTAAGCACAACAACGTGTGAAACATTATGAACATTAATCTTTGTTTTTAACATCTTTTTAAATTTTTATTGCATTACATTATATTTATTACTGCGATCTTATAGTAAAACTGCTGTGATACTGAAGAATAAAACGTTTTTATTAATAATACTTTCTGTCGTTCCATAAAACGATATTTTTATAGAAATAAGCGTCCATGAGAAAGAAAAAATGGTTGCCAATTGCCATAATTTAACTATAATTTGTTATCATTTTCATTGTCAACTATATAATTTTTAGAATATAAATATAACTACGCAGCTTTGGCTAAAAATATTAAGTACCTTGTAAATCATTATTTAAATCATTATTTAAAGTTTGTTATTTGCTACCTAAATATTCCTTTGTTTTAGAAATCTTTTAAGCTTATGTATAATAAACGATAACCAACACCTACATAAAAAGACAGATAAAAAATCCCAGATAAATGAAAAGAATATAAGTGCCTAATATTTTTTGCTGTGTTATTAAAAATATTACATGTAGAGAGAGAGAGAGAGAGAGAGAGAGAGAGAGAGAGAGAGAGAGAGAATAGTAATAACCGAATAACTCTAAAAACAGACTTTCTAATCATAATTATAATTACTTTACGCAATTATAGTCACAAATATCAAATACTTTTCTTGTAACGTATTTCGTATTACCTAATAACTTTGAAATAAGATATTTAGCATTATTTACAATTATTTAGATACATGGAAGTTTAATATATAGGCAGCCAAATTGTTACAATTACTTGGCTTGAATATAATCAAAATACTTGGCCGATTAAATGCCTCTAATGAACCACTATCGACACTATCTGTATCGTAGCATAATTTATAAGCAACTTTTGAGAGACTCTTGTCGTTCGTTTGTCCACTGAGCGAAACGCATTAGTCTAACTCCTTCACAGCGTGGTTCTCAAACTTTGCTTTTAGCTCAGTTATACTTCCATTGAACAAGTGTTCGACTACGGAAAGTAGAAAATCCGGCACGCTTTCCTGTAACTTGCTGTAATTGCGCGTAGTTAAGGGCTTGAAACAACAAAGGTAACGTGAAAGCTTCCTCGTTTCGGTTTATTTGTCTTGCATTTAATGCGACTGTTGAAAAAATACTAAAAGAACAATAAAGACATAATATGATGTATAAATAATTTTAAATAATATTTGCATTTCACACGTTGCACACGTCTCTATGGGCGATTTTACATATTGCATTTCGCGCATAAATGTAAACTTATAATATAAATATGATTATTGAAATTCATTAATTGGATAATATATTATTATTAACGACTATTTATAATTAAGCAGTGGCTGCATTATCATTGATATTATCATATTAATATATTTTACCTGTTACTTTCAAGAGTTTCTCTTCGTTGCCAAAGCGGGTTATTCACACAAGCGTGAGAGAATCGATATAAATACTTGATGCGGTTAATTATGCAATGCAACGTATTGTAATTAATTCAGGTAGTATTTCGTTCCACGCGACTACGTTGAAAGTCTTTAAGTGAGCCGAGTTACTTGAACGTCTTTGATTCTCGACTTTCCGACGCGGCGAAATCTTCTTTCCCTTCCTTCTTTTTCCGCTCGATCGATTTCGAACCGAGAGCAAATTACTCTGACGTAGTTATTAATGAATTGCCGCCCTTCCCGCTGCCGCCACCACCGTGTATTTAGCAATTCCGATAAATATTCCCATTTCTCCCTTTACACCTCTACTCCGGAATTTCGATCCTTAATGAGGAATTGACTGTCAACCTAACGAGATAGCCATCGGCAATCTGCAGGTCTTACGTTGACCCCTAATTGAACCAACAGAATTACCGTCGCGACCCGAGAGCTTGTTTCGTGCTAATGGAACTTTTACCGATTTCGTTAAAGTCGTTCAGTTTTAGCGTGGCGAACATTTAACCATCTTCAAGTGTATGCACTTTGAGTGCACCTTGCGTTTGTTCGAGTCATCTCGACTGATCGGTGATTCCACGATTTCACCTTACGTAACTCTCTATCCTTATGAAATCGCCGTCGCCGCCGGCCATGCCACTCATAATTACGCGAGATTTTCGTTGGTCATATATTTATTGAATTAAATATTCAAATCTTGTAGAATATTTAAGTAACGTATATGTGTGAATTTACGTATATATGAAATATTTAAGTATTTGCCTTGTTCGTCAATTTGCATTATACATCTGCAAAATTGATTACGGTTATTATAAATGCAGCATTTTTAGTGATAATATTAAATGATAGCTTGCAATAATTCAAAACATTTATTATTTATTATCGCAACAAAATTAAGTGTACAAAGAAGCTCTCAATCAATTTTTTTCTCTACTACATGTGACGTACGTTAAAATTAAAGCAACGAGCATTTTATCATAATAATACTGTAATAAATTTGAATATTTGTCATTATATCGCTCCTTTACTTTAAAAGTAATACAGCAAAAAAAATAATTTTCTCAGAAAAGAAAAAAATCTATTTTTTATCTTAACTTAAATCAAATAGTGTGACAAAAAGAATATATTCTTAATATGAAATGTTATTTTCGTCAATTTTGTTTCACAATAAAAAAAAACTATTTTTTTTTAAGTTGTGATGATTTTTTTTTAATACCAGAATCGCCGACAGCACCATTTTGATTCTGCTAATCATTTTATTTTATTTTTATTTTTGTATAATATTAGATATATATTACATAGAAAATCTGTGAACATATTACAAATAATTCTAAGTATTTTAATGATGTAAATAATTTCATTATTTTCACAATCGAAAGTAAGAATAGGAAATCAATTATCGAATTCAATATTTCTAGTAAGTTAGTTTATTTTTGATGATTTACCTAACTCATTCATAATAATAATTTAAAAATTATGTTTGTTAGTTATGTCACTTTTGAAATAAGGAAGCGATGTTTTATAACATTAAACGATTAGGGCTGCATTTATGTTGAATGTTTGAATGTCCCGATCTAGCCTGTCTCTCCACCCTAATGAATGCAACCCTTTTTGTATCATCATTTTAATCATGTTATTAATCATATCTTGTTAAGAAAATAGCAGCTTCACGTGCTAAGTACGTATATTATACTTTAACGACAGTCATTTCAACGGCATTGTTTCAACGGTTCACAAAATCGTATCACAGAGATTGTTTAAATTATCTACAATTTCTTTATTCTTTTTTAAGTTTTAGTCTTGGCGCTTTGGCTCTAGTTCTGTAAATAAATGCGTCATTGGAAACGATTAATAATATACACATAAATCGCTTTTAGATTCGTTGAATTCGAGAAGTACCGGAAGATCAGAGAAATGATTGCAAAGAGAGATCGCAGAGGAACGAGTTTGTGTTGATTAAATATGGACCCCTGCTCAGCCCGATTTGTTTTGGAGGAGCAACTGCCCTATAACAGTGGCTTCTCCATTCAGCGTGATTCGGCGTGTATTGTGGGGCTTAAACCGGTTAAATATTCAACACACGTGCAGATGCTACTATTTGTACGCTGCACGTATGCTGTTCGTCTTATCGTAGTTTCGAAAAAAAAAAACAACTCATTCGACGTCCGATGGTAACAGCGTGCACCCTCTCGCGAATTTCTCTCTCGCGGTCACGTTCGCGGTTCGTTGGACCAAAATCTATGCCAGAATTCCGAAAACCATGAGACCTCTCAAGAGGAAAAAGAATCATTTAGCGTCAGAATATCAGACGTGTCTGAATAGTAATATTCAAATATGACTTCGAATTCCATGATTTACCTTCATGTACTGAATAGATTGTTGTAAATCGAAGAGATAATTTCCTCCAATCATTTTATTAAGCAATATTCTGATTTTTATTTGTTTAATTTCCAGAGTTGACATCAAGTTACTGATGTTGAGCTGTAAAATCCATTGAATTTATGTTGATACTAAAATATATTTTAATAAGAATAATTCAAATTTACAAATGTAACATAAAGAAAATTAAATTATTTAATAAAGAGATTTATACTCTCTAAATCAGAATCAGTGGATAATCATTGGTTACTCAGTGACATACTTGACACTACGCCTATTAACAGGCATTGGTAATTAGTGAAATTCAAATAAAAAAGAAAGAAAGTTTAAGCATTATATGTATAATTAAAATACGGATATTTGCACATCAGTTTCAATCTTCCAATACCATACATTGAATTTACTAAAGCAAGATTAGTTGGGTTAGGGATTCATATTTCATTCACTGATTACTAGTGACATATTTAGCACTGATTCAGATTTAGAGAGTAATTGAATGTATACATCCAATAAACCCACCGTCAGCTTCGAAAAGTTAAAATCATGTTAATTAATTATGCATTTATTGAAGCATTTTATTCTTTCTAATAAGTTTTTAAAGAGTAAGAAAAATACAAGTTTAATTTTAAAACGTCCGCGTACAAACTTACATTCGAAACAGTATTGTCAAGTTATTCATCGCCTAACGATATTCGAATATCTCTCTCAAATACCATTTATTTCACTACGCGCGAAAAGCGAAAAATTTGATTGCTATTCCACCCTTTATTTCGTTTCGGCTTCGATACGCGCGGAAAGGTAGAATGAAACAAGCGGTTCGCCACAAAGTGTAGTATTCTCCTTTGCATTCCAACATAGCGTGAGACGCGTCGCTCGAATACAAAAGCTAGACGGACGTCCGCGCGTCGGGATCGATACGATTCGAGAGTCAGCTTTTCGGACGCCCGCGAGAACGTGAAAATTAAGAGTTCTTACCGTACAATCCTCTCTCCCTCTTTTTTTTCTTTTAACTCCGTAATAATTTAGCAGGGTTAAACATTCGTTACGCAGATAACTTCAGCGTTCCGCATGGACGAGTGGGTCTTACGCGAGCTCGCTCGATAAAGGAACGATTAACATAACAAGCCAACGATTATGTACTTCCCAACGGGGTACGGTACTATCCAGGTCATCGTGATAAAAGGAAGGGCCCACCTTATCCATTCTGGTCTGAGGTATCCCGTACGTGCGAGCCCGTCCCTAATGCAAACGCCGCGAGAGAAGGCGGCCGCACCAACGTAAACCCTAATCTTGTCGGGGCCTCCGAAGGACGGTATGCAGTTGGCGTAACGGCCAGCTAAATCCGAAATGGCGTGACTAACGATCCGGTGACTTGATATCGTGTGCCTAAACCCTACGTTCATCGGGAAATCGGAACGGTCAGACTTGGAGGTACTCGCATCGTTTCTCGCTAGAATTTCGTACTCAGTAAAGGCCGACGTAACGTCGCCATTGCCAACTTTATCTTTAGCGATTATAAACTTCACGAACAGCGCAGTCGATCGGTATAACACCTCAACACGGTCATAAATATTCCTCGTAAAAGAATTACGGTCATCAGTGACGTTACAAAGTGGTGATTATACACGTCGATCGGAATCTTAAATGACTAAGCGCAAAGAAAATTCCAAGAAAATTGATTCAAATTTAAAATGTGTTTTCAAACGTACAGTAATCAAGGAGTAATTTCTTGTGGTGCTAAGGATATTAATTTTCACGAAGTAAGCATGTTTTTAACGATACTGAACGTACAAGGCGTAGAATTTTGCGCAATCGTTCGATCGCTAAATCGACCAAGCAAAGATTTTCCATATTCCGCACGTGATCCAACGTCCGTTTTTGTACTACCGCAAAGGACGACGTGCAAGTGTGCAGGTCAAAATACGAATCGAATGCGGGCTCTTCGACACGAGCACTTCGTGATCGTCGATTAAATTCGCTTTATCGAAGAATAATTGCGAACGAGAATATTGGCTGTGCCGGGATTACAAATGGTCGCGGCGCGGACGAAATGCACGATCGGGCGACCTTCCGACCTATTTCGTCGACAAAAAATATTCTTTGGCCGGACTTTTTACTTCGTTTCAAAACCTGCTCTTGCTATCGACAATACGAACAATCAACAATCTATTTGCACAATATTGTTTCTCCTTTGCGCTAGAATATTATCTGACTGAACTGAGCAAATTGAAACGTCGTCGAATTTAAGCGTATTAATATCCAAAACAAGAGTATTCCCATTTCGTGAAATGCAGTAAATTTTATTAACAACCTCATTTCTTTTGGGTATTATATAGTAAGCATTGGAATGAATTTTGTTGGAAATGGTATGCATCGTTTTTTAATCGAATAATCTCGCGTAAAGTCTGACGCAAATACGGTCTGATTGCGTTTCTGCATTCTTCATAAATTTGCAGTTCTATCTGAATTTTACCTTCCTGTGTTACAGAGAAAGCCCTTTGTTGAATTAAACCGTTGGCTCTTATTCTACGTGTTCGCAATCCTCATTATTCGCATGTTAGTTACTCAAGTGTAACTAACGAATACATTGTATGAAACTAACGTAATGCAAAGCTGTCTGTATAGGACGACGCTCGATAATACCGTCTTTCTACTTTGCGTATCTCATCGTAAACGTTCACTTGCAAGTCCCATTTTGCTAGTTGTACATACGTACATCTTTCACGTTCCATCTAATTCCTCACTAAGATGACATGTCATAGCGAATGTAATATATCGAATGCCGAGTTTTATTACATTAGGGAAATATACCCGGCATGCTAAAACGTCGCAAGACGAGCGTTTGCTGAGCGAGTGCACGTAATATGACTGCGTGAGCGGCATGAAATTGCAATTGAGGTGAAAAAATCGTCAAGAAATTCGTTCGGAAATTCTTTTATCTCGTATCTAGCTCGACATATTTGCCGAACAACTTGTTTTAGAGCTCCCGAGAGTGTCATTAAAGCAGAAAATAATACATCTTCGTATCTGATATCGAAAGCAAACAGGTTGCAGATAACAGAAAAAATACAAGACGTTTCGACGTGCTTGCCCAGCGCAATTCTTTCTTTTTCGCGGGGTCGAAATAACAAAAATAATGGGCAAAAATAATGGGCACGACGCCGGAGCAGGTAAAGCGCGGACCACAGGAATTTAATATCCCGTCGAGCCGCTGTCTACGCGCACTACCTCCGCATCTCTGAAACCCACGCAACGAACGAGCGCTATCGTCGTCATCAAATTTATATTTCACTCGGTAAAGGACCAACAGGTGCCATGGCTCACCACTGCCGACGACGATAGAGCAAGCGCGCGTCCGGAAGGATCAGCTTTCGCGCGAACGCAAGACGGCAATCATTATAAATAACCCAGCTGCTCAACGTCACTCAGGCACAATGGGGGTTTTATTGGATAGGAAATGGCAACGATAAATAATATGGCAATAATAAAAATCTGTATGTACGAGCTTAGGAGGTCCTATCTCTTCAGCGCAACGTCTCTTGAGCGCGACGCCATTTCCGACGTACGGAACGAATCGCCTAATACTGTGCACGAGCGCGGACAATGCGCCGCAGTTCAGAGATCGATATGTCTCGCGGTGATATCGAGGACAATACTAAACGGCCAGGCAAGATCCAATCGAAAAATCAGGAAGCAATCGCTGGACGCGTATCATTCGTCCCATGTCGAATTAGATCATGGATCGGTCGGCTCGTAAAAGTACAAGAGAAACGTGAGAGGAACCTTTCACGTGTTTCGTTTCCAGTTGGAAGCCCTCTAGAACAGAGATGAGTCGGCAAATTGTACTTCTGATCTTCTCCCTGGTGCAATGACCACAGGAACTTTCGCATAAAAGTTTTACATTACTTTGAATTCCTATTCCGTCGCACTTGCGCATGTCGGTTAAATAATAAAGTAAATGTCAAAAATAGTAAATACATTTTAAACGATTTTAGTTTTACTTGAATCGATCGTTTTCAGAAACTTCATAAGTTGATTTTTGTTCTAATCGAGATGTTTTAGAAGATTTAGAATTAAAACAATTTCCTTCAGAAATTAGTCAAGTATTCTTTTCCCAGATATTGAGTCTATAAAATTGTCATCCATTTCATATTATAAAACGGTGATTTACATTTCTCTTTCATTGAACTTTGTAAAAATACACTGAATAATGAATTACTATAATATACTTAACGTGGAATTTAATGTTACGAATTCGTTTTTTTGAAATGAATTGTATATATTTTTTAACAAGAAGGTTAAATCTTTCTTAGACTACAACATGTTATTTTATAACATTTTCAGAAATCCATTATGTTATTATACAATTACGGAATTTCCTAATCCTATGTTATATATGAAAATGCTTATTTCTTTCAGAAACCAATATTTTCAAAATAAATTCTTTTTGAAAAAATATATATAGTTATATATAGTTATAAATATATACATAGGATAGTTTTAAAAGTGACATGTTTCACTCATTAATGTATAAGATAAACATTTTTTAATTATTTTTAATTAGTTTTGAAGTACTACAATTGTAAAAACTAGAATGTTTTCTTCAGTTCTCCGAAAGTTTAATTTTATAGAGTTTCTAAAATAACTGATTCAATTATGTTGCAAAACAGTCCGAGTCGATGCGATATTCAGACAAAAGCTTATTCTAACACGTATGACTGACTCTGGCTGAAAAAATAAATACGTAGAACATTTTTTATTTTCTTATTTTGCGTTTATTGAGTCCGATGTATGAAGCATTGATTGACGAGTTGTGGAAACAATGCGAAAGCAATATCAGTAAAACACTGGTAAAAATCATACATGAAAGAGCGACGACAGCTTGCCGTTCGTGAAATGTCAGACGAAAGCGTAATATTGCACGTAGTAATAGAATAAGTTTCGAGTGTCGGTATGCTCGTTTCCGATATATTGATACTTTCTCACTATATAGAAAATAATATTCAACGCAAGTATATTTACATTGAACTCTTAAATCGGATTAACTGCGATAAATTTATCCCGATAGAGATGAAGGTATTTGATCAATTTTGCTATAAATTGAAATATACACTGTATAATTTCAAACTGTTGCATGGAAAAATAAAAAAGAGAATTTATGATTAAAATCACAAAATAGGATAAAAATTATAAATTTTGCAAATACACGGCATTAGTATACTCTTATTAATATTCTTATTAGTATATTTATAATCGGATAAATCAATATTGTTTTAAAAACGATTTCCTAATATAATAATTAATATATTTATTACTTTCATATTATTATATTAATATAAATATTTAAATTTTATGTTATTATAACAATTTTTAAACTATAATACAATATTGAAAATGAAACTTTAAGTATTCTATAGGAGGAGAAGAAACATTCCAATCGACACAAAAGGTAACACAATATCAATGTATACTTTCACACTCAACAACATAAATGTAATATAACAAATAGTATTACAAAACAATTACATTGTTGAGTGCGAAATTAGTGTTACATGACTTTTAGTATATCGACTTTAGTTAGTCGACTGGAATATTATTAAAAAATGTCTTGCATTAAAAATATGCAATTGAATTATTTATTAAACATGTAAGCTTTTTAAAAATAACTCTAAATATAATCCTAAAAAATTGTTTTTCAAATAAGTACATGTGTACGCGCACCATATATATATATATATATGCACACACATACACACACACATTTCCTCAGTTTTCCTCAGTTCTCTCGAGCACGGTTTCTCGTTGGTTGTTCGGCTTTTCTATATCTTGTAGCAGGGATAAGAGAAAGAACAACGCCTGTGCCATGAACCCTGGAAATAAATCCATTACGTGTCGTGGAATCCTACGGCCTCTCGAATGGAAGCCGCATAAAGCCGGTCGGTTTTGTCCTTTCCTGTTGAGTATCGGACTTTTGATGGTACGCGGGTACCCACGCTCACTCGCCTGCTCACTTGATGGTCTACCTCATTAAGATCACTCGTATACCCTATTAACGCCAATGTATGCTCATAGCCTTTGTTGATGAACTGGTTTCCGCCGCGTCACTAAATATGGTCGCGCGATTTAAGGACCGTAATTCCAATTCATTCGGAATAATCGCCACAGCGAGTCATATCTCGGAGAATCATATCCGGCGCCAGAGGGAGGATCCTCGTTTTCCGCAAAAAGATGGCCAATAATCCACAATCACACTAGTGATTGGCGATTACTTTTCAACCAATCGGAGCAAAGCAGTCATCCCTTGCTTTGCTCTAATTGATTGAAAAGTAATCGTGTTAATTACCAATCACAATCGCGCAATCGCTAGTATGATTACGATTTTACGCTCGAATTCATCCATTCTATGATCGTAGAGGATAATCGCTTTGACGATTAACTGTGGAGCGGGATATAAACATCGATTGTCATGAAGAGTCAAAGATTGACTTTATCGGCGCGAAGGAGAAAGTTAACAAATCGATTTTCTGCAACGGGGCCGGCAAACC
This sequence comes from Acromyrmex echinatior, assembly GCF_000204515.1. Next base: position 67,969 of record NW_011627109.1, on the reverse strand, counting down.
AAAAAGCCAACAAAAGGAAAGCGGAATAACGGGATTCGATGAAGCGAAGTGCGATGTTACCCTCCACTTCGCTCCGTTCGCTCAGCTCTGATTCAGAATCGCGATCGCGTGGAAACACATAAATAGCAGAGCAACGTGACGTGTCGCGCTAGCGCGAGAGAGCCATATCTCGTCGGATTGATTTAATCGCCAGCGTCCATTTGTCAAGGACGACGTCCGCATGCGGGTGGGCCCGTTCTGGCCGCGTCGGTCCTGAAGCCGATGAACGAGGACAGAACTTGTCCTCGTTCATTTCACCAAGGATGCAACTCGGTCGACATTGGTACGATCGTCAGCGCGATTGTTCCATGCAGTTGCATTCCACTTTGAAAGACGAGACCATATCGTGTAATGTCCCTATTCGGCTAGGGTCGAATGAAGTGGAAAAATCTGGGAGAGACGATTTCGGAGATACCAAAACGATTCAGCTAACAATGGTCTAAAATTTTTACCTACTCCCTCATATCCCTTTGTTCGAAACAGTTAACATGATTTTAGATGACAAGATTTTACAGAATCATCTGATTGTAAGATTGTTTGTTTTGTCGATAGTATCATAAGAATGACTAAGCGAAGATACGAATCTAAATACGAGAATATGTCGCTCCTTTATTTCGAAAGTGATACAACTTGAGAATTTTTAGAAAAAGAAGAAAAACTACTTTTCAACTTGATAGGAATTGTTGATTATATCAAATAATGTCGGCAAAAAAGAAAATATATTCTTATCAACTTGGGATTTTTATCATTTTCGTTTCATAATCCTTAGAAAATCAATTTTTTTACCAAACAGGTAAAATGCGTTATTAATGAATCTTTGCGTTATTAGTGTGTAAATTATGTTTAAGACGATAACATGTAATTTACAAATAATTTAAATATCATATATAAAAAGAGATCATTGATTTCGACCCACTTTGTTTCTGGACGATATTTCTTAAACAAAAGTAAAAAGTAAAACTTTAGAAACATAAATACATGAAAAGTGCCTTCTATCAGGTAATATAGCAGATTTTATACTGTTTGCAATTTTATAATAATTAACTTTTTCTTAAAATGAGTAAGAATGAGCGTCTGACAAAATAAGTCGAAAATAGTAAGTAGTAATACATTATATTTCTATTCTTTTTTTTCACAGAAGTCATCTATAATTCTATAAATGAATGTACAATATATCAAATTTTCTAGAATCTTTTCACTTCGATATAAAACGTTTTTTATTTATTTATATGCATATTTGATGTTGTTCCGCAAGACACAAACATGTAATGTAAGTTTCTTTTTTAGGATTTTCTCATAAATACATGATTGCCTTCAATTCCGATGGAGCTATTTGATACTATAACGCAACATTACAAAAAGTTGAGTCAACTTACAGTTTGTCTTACAAATATTATATATGTATTGGTTTTACGCTGGCACTTCGATTTTATATTTAAAATCGTGTTTTGAAAAAATAAAAAATATATAAATAAAACTGATTATGAAACTATATACAAATATATAAAACGATTTAATATTATCAATAATATAACTACTATTATTTAAACTAACGCAATTTGTAACAAAAATTATAAGAATTTTATTTTTTTATTTGCAAAATTCGTTTTTATCTAATTTTGTAGAAACAAGCCACTATATGAATGAGTTTTTACTTCTTTAATCATCTAAACAGATCATGTTTTTATCAGTATTAATAAAGTGCATAATTAAATTTCCGAGAAATAGGGGTCTTTAGAAGATTTATGTCGATATCGGCGACTTTCCTCTACTTATCAAATGAAGTTAATTGCAAATTTCAATTTTGAATTTGAGACTCTTTCAGTGCGATAATTGGTGAGGTCGAGTATAAATGAACTTTTAACTTTTTTGAGTTGTGACGATTTTGACAATTTTTTTTAAACCGTTCTTTTTGAGTTATAACTGTTACCCTTTTGACTAGTGTTCTACTAGAGATAGATCACTTTGCAACCGGAGATCCCATACTATCCTGTCAATCAATAACTATTGTCGAAATTTCCGAAATTGAAACTTTCTCTTCGTACTGCTCTCTCTAAAAAAAAAAAAGGTCATCATATTCAGCTTTTCTGCCGGAGATTACCACATCTTGCTGGAGATTGATTGCTATTATCAAAGTTTGTGCTGTTTTGTAGTGCGTTCTCTAAAATAAAAAAATAGTGGTCATCAAATTTAATCCTTCTACTGGAAATATCTTTCCAAAATCCGCACTGAAAAAAAATATCTGATTGATTTAATTGGAATTCTAGTTGAAAATAGACAAATCAAAATTTTTTTATTTAATATATTATATGTTATATATTATATATAATATAGAAAATTAAGAATCGAAATTTTGATTGATATAATCAGACTCTTGCTCATTTTCAACGAACCATTTTTCTCAGTGCGAAAAATCAACGCGTGCATTTCAAGAACGATTTTGAACGACTTTTATGAAGTTAAACTAGTTCATTTTAAACGTTTTTTTAATTAAATCTTTTGAAGTAAGGGAGCGATATATTCTTTTTTCGTCTTGCACGACATACATACCTATTGAGAATGTTTGCGAACGAAATTCTAATGCCACCGTTAAATTGCGTCGATGCAAAAACTGCAGCGAGCTCGAAAAAAATTTGCATTACGATACGCGCGGATGAAATAAGAAAATCATGGTCGAGAATCGTATTTGCATTACTAGATTACGGCGTTCGAAGGTGCCGGCAGTTAGAGCGCCGCTTTCGATGCTTTTTGTCGCATGCTCTTGGTATGTTCTCCCTTTTTCTTTACTTGGTCTCTCTCGGGGAAATGGTATAGTAATGATCGTGCACGATCCTCGCCGTTGCTTGTTTTCGTCTTCCTTCCGTCCGGACTTTAAAGCTGCGCTGCAACGTTTTGTTGCACTCGCATGAGTGCCTCGGTGGATGCGTCGCGTCGTCTCAGCCGCACTTCGTCGAAGTGGCTTCGCTAGTTCTTCATTTGGATACTCAGCAAGCCGCCTGCGTTACATGATTTGCGGCTGCATCCGTCGTATGTAAGGATGAAAGATGGAGGTATATCCTCATGCGATGTACGCAGGTAACTGGATTGCCAACGGAACACGGAAATCCTCTTTCTTCAGAAAAAAAATCTCAAAACATCTCAGATTGCATTCTGCATGATTTTTTACAACTGCGGTATCTGTTACATGCTCGACTGACTATTTGATATTTATTTCCTTTTTACAATTTCTATAATTGTACACACGCAGGAAACAGAACTGCTAAACGAAGTTAATTAATGAATCTTATCAGCGCATTCGGTAAGTTAATTACAAGGTAATGATCGGATTTATGCCAGCTTATCATATTGATGAGTAGGTTTAATCCTGATGAACCCGCATTTTTCGAAATGTGATAGTTAGCAAGCAAAAGTAGTACCGTTTGCGTGGCGCCAAGGTGGTGTCGGCATGTTACGGTATTCTCTTATCGAAGACGCGTTTCCCGCCTTTGCAATTACGTGGTCGAGCACGAGTCGAGTGAGAGCGACGTTATTAGCATCGGAAATGACACGCATTAAACCTTGGGACAATTCGAGCTCGCAGAAGTGTACGAGAGGTTGAAGAGAGAAAATGGAAATAACGTATAGAAGCACGCTCCTTGTTCGCCGGTCCCGCGGTGCATTCGACATTGTCAAACTTTGTACATTAGACGCTGTATATTGGAGTATAACGCAATCCGCCAGACCTTGCGCGAGCTGCAAGAAATCCTATCTACGTAACGGTGCAATGTGCAATAAACGGCTTAGAGGAAGTTCGATCTTTTTAGCAATACCCATCACTTCGAAACTGTTGCAACGACCTTTGCGACTATGACTCCGTCGGGAAACTTGGCCCGCTTGTCGAGGAAATGCTCTTCCGCGAGCTTTTGGCGAGTCTCTATAAAATACAAAACAAAACGGGCTGAGGAAAATACAGTCTATAAATCACGGAAAGATAAGTGTTGCTGAAACTCACTCGGATAATTCCGTTCAACAGCGAGACGCTTTTACGATGTAATAATAATTCTTGCTAAACGAGAGTCCATACTCGAATATGGAATATTCATGTATTACGAATAAGATGGCTTCTTTAAACAGACATTTGCTCAGTGAACTTGTGAATAATGTTATATAACTGGGTACTTAAACCTCGAAGTTGATAATAAATAGGTATGTTTATTCTATTATTATAAATGAATCTGGACATTTTATCAATATAAATAAATATAGATTATTCTTTCATAAGATTAGCATTTTTTGTTTCGTATCACACAATTCATCACACAATTTTGACCTGTCTACATATATTTGATGTATATCTGAACGTGTAAGTATTTATCAATGTATCTGACATGTTTTATTTTTGAATAAACTACATTTTACGATTAACATCATTTATGACTGATTATGCATCTCATTTTTAACTTTTTGCCTGCAACTAGGGTTAATTTAAAGGTTTATTTAAAGCACCATTGATATTTTGATTATGAATTTTAGTACATAAGTTTAAATCTATAAAAAAGTAAATAAATCTGACTTTTAAAAACTTGATTAGAATATCCGAATTTGTTCGAATTTTTATATAATCTTGAACAATAAAAAATTGCTTTGTTTCTTGAAAATCCTTATTACGGACAAATCAAAATTCATGTTGCATGCAGAGGACTAAGTTATTACGATAGTTCTTATTACACTTAAATATGAAGGTGCATACATATATTTATTTGCATCACTGATAATTATATTCAATTTATGTATTGAGGAGGACTCAAATCAGGACTTAAATTAGAAATGTTTACTTTTATGTTATACATGTAATAAATACGTTCATTCTACCCACTATAAATATCTATAGTATATGTATCTTTTTTTTGTGAACGCATAACGAAAGATGAAATACTGTTACGTGATCGATCAGAACGTCTCTCTTACATTAATCTCGCTTAATTTCGCTGACTCATATAACTGCTCTCGCACGCACACATCGTCTCTATCACCTATTATTGCAATTGGCTGTCACCATCTAATTCGTATCTTGACTGCATTTATGCATTTATGTATATTGTTGTGTGTTCTACAACGCGTACGTTGATTCTTAAGGCTTGGTCTTACATAGAAGAAAATGAATCAGTCAAAGTCTTTATTTCCTTCTTTTCCATGAAATAAAAGACTCTCATTGATTGATCGTCCTATGTCTATCCATTACGCGTTATGCAAGAACTTGCCCTTACTAGCAATTTTCTCAAATTATGATTTGTTCTATCACTTTTATACTCGAGTTATATTTTCCGCGAGTTATATATCCTCTGATGATATTGTTGTTTTTCGATTTTTTAATTTTGTAACATTTTGAAAGAGAAAAAAAATTATTCAAAACTTAGATTAACGTTGATGAGAATGTAAATAGTAAATACTTGGAATGCGTGTTGGCCTATTGAAAATACTACCTCGATACTAGTATGTATTTTGAGATACTCTTAAGTAGATATCGCGGATGTGGGACGTGTTGGTAAGCATGGCTCGCCCTTCTTCGGCAAAGATAAGAAACGCTATCGTCCGATAAAAAGTCTGGCGTGTTCCCAAGAGCACCTAAGACGTAAAATTGGCGTATAGAAGTGTTGATAACGGATCCAATCGAGTATATAAATTACTGATATGAGGCAATTAATAATAACGAATAGGTTGCTTTAATCTCGACTTGAAATTGAAAATTTATATCTCTTAAGAGACTTGAAAGCTTTCTGAAGTGCTTTTTACTCGATAATAAATAGCAATAACTGGTTCACATCATCTATTCTTTCATAATAATTTTTTTCCAAAACTAAAACGACAACATTCAAAAAGTTCATATCAGAAGAGCTTAAGCATTTTTATGCCATCAAAAGAATGGTGCTATCTTGTGCTATTAGATAATTCAATGTGCACTTGAAACAGATATTGCAAGCTCTCGAGTATCATTACGATAAATAGATGAACAATAATGTTCTTTTGTAGCGTTGAAGAGATAAAAGCCAATGGAACGAATTCAGGGTGATTACGCTGCGCACGCAATCGCAGACATTAATCGGATTTGTCCCTTTGTTTCTATCTTCGTAAAGGGATGGAAGGTACAAACGTGTTGGTGCCGCGAATACGTTCCAGAATAATTGCGTCACCGTCGAATATTTCGCATCGCTGCTCGAGCATCGGCTGCCTTTTTTTGGCTCGGTTGAGACGAGGCGGCTAGGCGTGTTTGCTCCGTAAACTGACAAAATTCGTTACAACGGCGGTGCGGGATAGAACATGTAGCTCCAGTTCGGCAATTAATTCCGTCCATCGTCCGACTGACCTCTTCGTGCGCACTCTGCGGTCGTTCGTCCCTCAAATGAACGCGCGATCGTTTGCGTTATTTCGCATCGAAATACCAACGGCATACGTTGTTTTCGCTCGTCATCCGCTCAGCCGGGCGATTCCCGCATTTTCTCGCCGACGATTCATCGAACGCAAAACGTATGTTTATTCGCACGAAAAAATATTCGAGAATATTCTCGAGCGATCTGCCTGGCACCATTTTCTTTTTGTCCCGTCACTATCTGTTCCCCGATCGTTTTTAAATCCCCGCCATATCTTCGCGGGACCGATGCTCCGTTTTCTGCGCGCGGCATCGCAATTCACGCTCGATTTAACTGGCAAAACGAGTTTCTGCGCGAGCATTGTCGCGACCTCTGAACGCCATAAGACCGCCTTCGGGGCACGAAATCATCCCATTCGCCGTTCTCTCTACTTTTCGTGGCGAGTTCAAAGCCGTTTAAATCTGATAGAAAAGAGAAAAGAAGGTGATATAGGTTAAAAGAGAAGTACGTAATTTCGCTCGAATGTTTTTGCGCCGCTGTGCTCTGCATCGCGGTTCGTTGTTTCTCCAATTCAGCTTCGGTGTCTTGACTCCTTTGAAAGAAAGAAAGCCCCACGGCTTTTGGGAAACCATCAAGTGCAATCTGAGACGTCCATCGTGATTCTCGATATCCGCATAATTTCACTTTGTCACGGTAGTCATTCCAGCTAGATGAACGTTTCGCATGCGGCGCCAAACTTCAAGAAAGAGATTGCGGAAGAAATTGTGCCGACGTCTCTCCGTTTATTTTCTATTCGTCTATCTGTCGCTCTTAGATATCTCGGAGTGAATTTAAACGGATATGAAAGAAACGTGATTTTATTTACGTATGCATGCGGCATAGAGTAGACTCGCGTAGACTCGAGTCTTTCTACATATCCGGCCTCATATGCAAATATATTTGGGAAGATTGCAACGGGATTTCCTCTGGACTTGACCGTGTAATGCTGCAGTATAAATCCGAGGAAAATGTATTCCATAGTCGACACGGTTGCTGAAGAGCATATTTCATACGTTGGCAAACGCTTACATAGTGTTGTGTATGTCGATTATCATCTTCGTCGCTATATTTAAGATATTGCGTGCGCGAATGTGTTAAACGCTACTTGTAAATTTGTCGAATTAATTTATATTTCTTAATTAAAGAAATATTAAACTTGTTTCTTTTTCTTTTTCGTCTGTTTTGTAAAATAATAATTATTCGTTGTGTAAGGCAAGTTTTGAAATTCTCATAGATTGCATTTTAGTTTCGTAGTTCTTTTTTTAATTTTGCATCAAGTTAAAATATTAAATGTGATTTTAGCAATCTTTCGTTATGCACAACATTGCAATTTTCGATTCGCTTATAAAAGTAAAACGCTTTCATTTATAAAAAGGATAAATCTCATTAACGAATTAAGAATGGAAATGCGCGAGACACTGTTAACGATTAGTAACGACGTTCAAGGTTGAATAACAAGGTTTCAGACGCGGTAGTAACGTTTTCATGCGAATGTTCAGAGGCGCCAACTTGGCGCGGACTCGTTCGCTCGCCTCGTTTTACCTACTTGCATGCATGCGTTCTCCAGGTGCATTATCGCGAGAAGGTACAACGCAGCACGCGGGAATTGCGGGTAGAAGGAAAATGCGCCCGGTGTTTAAGCGCTTTTTATTACGCCGGTTACGAATCAGTGGCTACGTAATTGGCTCCGAGTCCGCGTGAACGTTTCTCTCGCGAGCGAAAACCAGAGGCGTATTCTCGATGTTCCACGTTTTATAGAAGCTAAAGGTCAATTTTCTTTCTGCTTGTCATTAAAGCGGACGCACTCCGTAATAATAACCACGTCGCCTCACAAATTTCCGAGTGAAATAACTCGGAGCGTTGTAACGGGAAAATAATTCCGTCTCTGCAATTTCGCGATTCACGAGTGATCCGAAGCTCTCGTCTTATCTCCAAGAGATAATTATGCGACCGGAGCGCGATTCCCGTGACGCTTTGCAATTGCACTTATTCTTATTTAAATCATCACGATCTTTTCCACTTCTGAGCAGAAACAAGCGTCGGGTAATTTAAAATTAAATATTTTATTTAGATTTTTATTTGCATATATCTCGAAATCTTTTAAATGGAAAGCGGAAAACTAGCCGTAATCATTCGAGTTTGTGATGCGTTTTCGTTGGCGTAATATATCGGTCCTATTCCACCGACGGACGTATCGATAGCAGCGACATCGAGCTGTCAAATGCGCGGCAACATACATCGGTTCGTGCAAATGCGGCCAGAAACACCGTTGGTCAAGATTAGAGAGTATACGAGTGCAGGATACTGGAAGATAGGCAAAATCCTAGTACCCTCCATCGTATCTCACCTGCATCCTGACACGAGTCGTTGATATTGCGGCTTTAGAGTCCTGGGACTGTCAGATGGTGGAGTGATTGGCTAGGATTTATGAGACACTGCTAATCTAACTTAGCATACCTTTGAAAAAAATATCTTTCTATCCTGACAGAGAAAAAATTTTTTAATTTTATTTTTATCGCTTTTGCTGGGATGAATAAAATTTCGTAGTTGCTGCTAACCAGTAAATTAAGTTTGTAATTCGTACATTGCTATGAAGGAAATGCATATTTATTTAGTAATCGAGATACTAATCTGACTTAGCATTCTTTTAAAAAAAATTAATATTTTTGTATTTTGAGAGGAAAAAACTTCCTTTTGTTTTTATCACTTTTGCTAAAATGAATAAAATTTTGTAGTTGCTGCAATCAGTGAATTAAGTTTGTACATTGCTACGAGAGAAACGTATATTTTTTTTAGTAATTGAGGTACTACTAATCTGGTTTTTGGTATACTTTTGAAAAAAATATTTAGTCCGTAGTTCCAGGTTCAAATCTTGTTTAACATTCTCAATTTTAATTCACAATTAACATCTGATGATTAATATTTTTTTATAAAAGTGCCTATCAGCATAAAAAATTATTAAAGTGCTTGTCAATTTAATAAGTGATATATTCCTATTCTGATTCTGTTCGTAATTGCATTTCAAGACCAAAAAAGATTTGAAGCGCAATTTACAGAATTGGATATATATTACATATAAGTTCACCCAGAAATTTTTGTATCTGAGAGAGAAAAACTTTCTTTATTTTTATCATTTTTTCTAAGATAAATAAAATTTAATAATTGTAATCGGTAAGTTAAATTTGTATTTTGTTCATTACTAGCAAAGAAATGTATATTTATTTAGTAACTGTTCAATATAAATGTTTCTTCAACTAAAATATTTTTGTTATCTTTTTCTTTATTTTGCGCATTTGCAAAAGGATATTTCTGATTGAGATCACAGACATATACATACCTATATGCAAAGTAGAATATTTTACTTTACTACGAAGAATAATTTAACTTGAATCTTCTACAAGAAGTGGACTCGATTGGCGTACTCGATCGAGTGCTGCAATGTCAATGGAATTTTAATTCGCGTTTCGATATACGTGAATATTCTATAGCACTCTTTCAGGACAATCGCATTTCACCGAAGCGACGTAACGAATACATAATTGCATTTGATTGTCCCTTTTACGTTCACTGGAATTCCGCGAAATGGACAATTGAGTAAAGTTAAGAGTCCCATCAATAAATAATTGATTCGGATAGTACGGTATTCGCAACTTCTCACACTCCAATGATTTATCTGCCGTTCCGTACGTCGATCGTGTCGTCGATCAATAATGCACAACCGGAAGAGAGTTTGGTCTCCATCCGTTCTCTCCTTTCGTTCGTCCTAACTTCCTCCCCTAAAGCTAGTCTCGTCTTTGCGCTCGATCGGGTGGAAGTCGGTAGCTGTCATGGAAGATAATCTTGGATCTTGTCGTTTGACTGTATTTGCGTACCAGACTACGAGCCTCTTCCACCTTCGCTTAACTCATCGCTTAAACTTTGTTGCGCTGTTTACTGTTTCAGGTGACCGCCGCCGATACGCGAAACGGGGCCGGAAGTCTCGTGCCTCGCAGTGGCCTTGTTCTGCTGGGCGAAAGACAAATCGGGCGGAAGCGTTCGTCGACAAGGACCGACGATGAGCTAGCGACACCATCATGCATAGGATAAAGCAGCGCGCGCTGCACGCCTGGCCATGGTTGTGGCTGTGGCTGTTCGCGGCCACGGCAGGCTCCCCGTCTTCCGACAACCCCGTGCCGACGACTCTTCTGCCATTACGTGGCGGCGGGGATGGAGGCGCGGGAAACGACGACGGCGATGGCAATGGTGGCGGTGATTCAATGAAGCCATCGATCTCGTCAATCGACACCGCGACGACTTTGCCAATCACGCTTGACGCGAGTTTTTCTTCGGAACCCGAGTTCCGTTTCACGCAATCTCGGTACAATGTCTCCATTCCTGAGAATTCCATCGGCAAAACGTACGTCGTGCCCGAGGAGAGGATGGGCATACAGCTCGCGTCCGCTGACAGTGACGTTGACGTAAAGTTTCGCATAATGAGCGGCGATCGCGAGAAGTTCTTTAAAACGGAGGAGCGCACGGTCGGCGATTTTTGCTTCCTCCTGATAAGGACTCGAACCAGTAATGTCGATGTGCTGAATCGCGAACGCAAAGACCGATATGTGCTCGTAGTGCGTGCCACCTGGAGTAAACGCGACAATAGAAACAGAGCAATCTTGCTCGAAGCGGACACTACGGTGGTAGTAACGATTCTCGACACAAACGATCTCAATCCACTGTTCTATCCGATCGAGTACGAAACCACCGTGACGGAGGACACGCCTTTGCATCGCAGCATACTCAGGGTAATCGCCGAGGACGCCGATCTCGGCAGAAACGGCGAGATTTACTATAGCTTCGCCGAGGAAACCGATCAATTTGCCGTTCATCCGGTCAGTGGCGTAATAACGCTCACAAGACCGCTCAGGTAAGTGCAGTGGAGCATATTTTTTCCTAATATCTTAAATCTATAACAAATAATAGAAAGAATCTTATTTTCGGTCCAAGTGTCAAGATTATTATGCACTATACTGTAGTTATTAGGAACAATGGTAACTCAATCTCTTGAGTTAACATTTTATTATTTTTTATTTTTACGAATGTCAGTGTAAGTCCAATCTACAATATTTTTGTGATTTCAAAGTAAACAAGATCCATATTAATATATGCATATATATATACTTAGTAAATAATAAACAAAATTTGAGTTAAATTTGATGCATTTCCTTGAGTTAAATTATTTAATTTCATTGTTTTAAATTAACAACATTGAGTAGAAGCAGAGTTACCTACAGACATGATTAAAAATAATTTAAATTAGATATTATTTGATATTATGAATTTAAGTGCAATATTTGCTCCAATTAAAAAGGATTCGTTCTATTATTTAATTTACTTACGTTGGTCTAATTTCCATTTTATAATTAAATTTGTTAATAATACGTCGGAAATAAAATTCAAACATAGATTAAAACAAAGTTTGTAATCACAACGTGTTTTAAGCAATTCAAAGCAGAAACTTTGAGAGTATAATTTTACTTAATTCGAACGGGAATTTAATGAATTGTTCGATTGATTTTCAAAATAATAAAAGTTATAAATTGTATGGATACCTGTTGTATATCACATGATTTAATTTTAATTTTACTATTTTTATCTCAAAAAAAGATTTAAATTCGAACTACTTTAGTACCAAGAAACATATATGCATAAACTTTTATGAATTTTTCAGATTAATTACGATTATTTCTTTCCCCTGCTTTGCATATTACAAATATTTATCGTGTACAACTTTGTGGCTGTTAATTTTTATTTGTACATTCCGTTATTTTAGCGAAGCTCATTAGCATGTTAAATAACCTCTTCTTCTTCACCTAAACTATCCATTAGACTTGTATATGTCAAAAGCAGTTAGCAAACAGTTGGTTTTCTCTGTTAGGTACGCGGAACGCGCCATACACGAGCTGGTAGTCCTAGCGAAGGATCGCGGCGCTTTGTTTCGCAGCGCAGGTAGTAGCCGAGCGAGCACCGCCAAGGTCACGATCAGGGTACGGCAGGTGAACCTGTACGCACCGGAGATTTACGTGCATCAACTGCCCGATATCGTCGAGAATTCGAACGCCGATATCTACGCGATTGTGCGGGTGATCGACCGTGACGATGGCGTGCACGGCCAAATCGCGAGCCTTGACATCGTGGGCGGTGATCCGGCCGGTCACTTCAGGGTGCGTCCGGCCGGCGGATCACGCTCCGGCGAGTACAACATCGAGGTACTGCACCTGCTTGATCGCGAGACCGCGTTGCAGGGTTACAATCTCACCCTGCGCGCCATGGACCGCGGGGTGCCGCAGCGGTACAGCTACAAATTTGTACCGGTGCACTTGGTCGACGTGAACGACAACGCCCCGGTGTTCAGTCGTGAGATCTACGAAGTCAAGGTGCCGGAAACGGCGCCCATCAACACGCCGATCATAAGACTTAAGGTCACGGACGCCGACGAAGGGAAGAACGCATTGGTATATCTCGAGATAGTCGGCGGCAATGAGGGTGGCGAGTTTTACGTGAACGCCGAGACTGGTATGTTGTACACCGCTGTCAATCTGGATGCCGAGAAGAAAGCGTTTTACACGCTGACGGTTTCGGCGATCGATCAAGGTAACGCCGGCACCAGAAAACAATCCTCGGCAAAGGTGAAAATCAACGTGGTCGACACCAACGACAACGATCCAACATTCGACCAGCCAGAAATGGAGGTGATGATAGACGAGAATGAACCGGCCGGCACGTCCGTCGTGCGAGTTACCGCGAAAGATCGCGACTCCGGCGAAAACGCCTACATATCTTACAGCATCGATAACCTTAAGAAAGTGCCGTTTGAAATCGATCATTTCTCCGGTATCGTCAAGACCAAACAGGTGCTGGACTACGAGACCATGAAGCGGGAGTATTTACTGCACGTGCGGGCCAGCGATTGGGGCCTGCCCTATCGACGTCAGGCGGAGATGCAATTACGAGTCAAGTTGCGGGATGTGAACGACAATCGGCCGCAGTTCGAGCGGATCGATTGCAGCGGTCACGTGCCGCGATACGTGACGATCAGCTCTGAGATCATCACCGTGTCCGCGATCGACTTCGACGCCGGGAACATCGTCAGTTACCGCATAGTGTCCGGCAATTCCGATAATTGTTTCGCTCTCGATTCAGCCAGCGGCGTTCTCTCGGTCGCTTGCGATCTGTCGGACGTCAAGACGGCCGAGAGAACTGTCAACGTTACCGCCACTGATGGCACACACTTTGCGGACGTCAATCCCGTGCACATACATCTTGTGAATGCTAAACGGAATCTGGGCTCAGCGAGAATCCTGACAGATGAAACCGGTGCTTTCAAATGTCACGACACCGGCGTGGCGCGTAGACTGACGGACGCGATCGCCTCGGCAGAGAAGAACAACATGCCGTCGCGGGACGACGAGTACACCTTGATACCGAGTCGTTACGGTGAGAACGTGCACGCGCCCGAGTTCATCGATTTTCCGAATGAGATACGAGTCAATGAATCTCTCAAGCTCGGCACGGTTCTCGTGCAAATACGCGCTCGTGATCGCGACCTCGATTATAATGGCAAGCTTGTCTTCGTTATATCTAGTGGTGATCGCGACTCCGTCTTTGGCATCGATCCGGATACCGGTGACTTGAATACGATCGGTTATCTAGACCGCGAGCGGGAGAATGAGTATTACCTGAATATAAGTGTATTCGATCTGGGCAAACCGCAGAAATCCGCCTCGAAGATGCTACCGATCACTATTTTGGACGTCAATGACAACGCGCCCAAGTTTGAGAAATCATTGGCAAGTTTCAGAATCTCCGAGACCGCGCTGAATGGCACTAACGTATGGCGTGCTAACGCCACCGACGCTGATCTCGGTGACAACGCTCGAGTCACTTACTCTCTTGTGACGGAAACCAATGACTTCCGTGTGGATCCTGTGACGGGTGTACTGAGCGTCTTCGGCAAGCTCGATAGGGAACGACAGGAGATATACGAGCTGAGGATTCGCGCGCGTGATAATAGCAACGATACACCACCTTTGCATTCGGACGCGCTCGTCAGGGTAACAGTCGATGATGTCAACGACAACGCGCCCACCTTCGCGCTATCGAATTACAACGTCAAGATCCGCGAAGATGTGCCGATATGGACCGTCGTGGCCGTTGTTGATGCCACGGATCCCGACGAAGGCGCGGGTGGCGATGTGGAATACTTTCTGTCGGACGCAATGGAGAGCGAGGGCTTCTTCAAGGTTGACAAAGTGTCGGGCACAGTGAGAACGACTCAGAGCTTGGACTTTGAAGAGCGACAGGTGCACACGCTGACGATAGTCGCGCGCGATCGCGGTGAGCCGTCCTTGTCTTCCGAGACGATGCTCGTGATCGAGGTGATCGACGTGAACGAGAATCTTTATACGCCAGTCTTCGATGATTTCGTCGTGTCCGCGAGTGTCTTCGAAAACCAACCCATTGGCACCCTCGTCACTACTGTTCGAGCGAAGGACGTAGATCCTCCCGGCGGAGATTCAAGGATCGGATACAGTATTCGTGGAGGCGACGGCGTCGGAATTTTCTCCATCGACAATGAAGGTGAGTGATTAAAATAGATTATTTTAAAACAGTGATGCGCAATCTATCTGTAAATTTTTTCTCCATTCGCACGGAAAGAATCATTTTTCTGAAATATTTAAAAATTTAGCGAGATTATGGCGAGATTTGAAAATAATTTGGACTATTTCAAAATAATTATGTAGGACACTCAAGCTGAAGAAGTTAGAATTCAATATTCTAGCAACCGGAGTGTCCTATATAATTATTTTGATATTTCGACAGAATTATTTTCAAATCTGTAGTTAAATTTTTAAACACTTCAACAAAACTTTTTATTAATTTTTTTCATTTTTTCATTCGTCAGCTTTTATAATTAAAATATAAAACATAAAATAATTTCTTTTTTTTTTTTAACGCAATAAACATGTGGCTCGAAAGATTTCATCTATTTCTAAAAATGAAAAAGGTTGCATAACTGATTTAAAAGGTTACATAACATAAGATTTAAAGAATAAGTGAACCTTTTAAATTACCATAATTCAAGGAACTAACGAAAATCTTATTAATCAATAAGATGCGCAATTAGAAAAATTTTGTTCACATTTAAAAAAGGAAAATAATTGAAATAATGAAATTAAAATGAAGAAAGAAAGACTGCGATTTTCTAGAACATACTGTTGAACTTTAATCGATATTGGCTGTAAGCACTCTTTGGCAATAACTTCTACGTCTATATATGCTCCACGTAAATCGCCGCGCTCATATTGAATCCAAGAATTTCCAATCAAATATCGCAAGATATGCGCTTCCTTTGAAGAAGGAACGAAACGAGTATCTGGGCCTTACCAAGATTTCCTAATATCCCGTTCAATAACCAACGAATGAAGTCCCGCGCGACGAGTTAAACACATTTAGCCTCGCGTAGCAGCAATTTCAATTTATTCGTCAAAACGCATATATGCTAGCTGGAGTTCATAAATGTCTTTACATTAATAGGTACTTTTAAAAGACCTAGAAAAAAAAGACGTGTCTACATATTCATAAATCACGACGTTCTCAGTAGATAAACAGGAGACGCTGAGTGGTAACTGAGAGAGGTAGCATTTGACATGTGTCATAATTCAAACACGAGGTCAAAGCGCATGTATGAGGATTTAAATATTAAATTCATGTCAAATAATTTAGTAGGAAATTTATTATTTCAGTCTCTTATTTTTGCAATGGATGTTTAATTGGAATTTTTAATATAATTAAAGTTAAACTTTTATATACGCAACTTTACCACAAATACATGACGTTTCCTTGAAAAGAACTCTCGCGGAAACGTTCGCTTATTGTACGGGAATGTCTGATGTCTGTTTTTTTTTCCTTTCATTTCTTTTCCGGGTACTTCTGTTAGCCCTTCGGGCACAAAAGGGCGCGCAACGTGCGCTCTGTGCCCTTTCTGCATCGGACACGGCCCCGCGCCGGACGCGTCGTGGCACCGTTCCAAGACGAAGTTGCAGCGTCGCGGCCCATTAAATTTCGATGCAGCGAGCCTAATTGAATTACGGTGCCGCAGGACCTCCCTTTTTTCGAGTGCGCGAGGCGCATTAAATTTCTCCGGCAGTTCTCCTTTCACCGCGGAAACGTCTCTCGAGAAATCGCACGTCATTCCGCTTAATGGCTAATTCCTGTGTACCGGTGCCACGTCGGTCACGGCGGCAACGGTCATAATGCATCGATGATCGTTTCTTGATGAATGCACCGGGCGGGACGAATGTCTCGAGTCGAAATAGGTTTCTTGCTAATTCACGAGACACGCGAAAACGACACTTTGACGCTCACGTTAGGCAGCACATTAAGATCTGTCGACTGTTGATGTATCTGAGAAAAATTGAATGCGGTTACGCTTGAAGTTTATTTGATAGACAAGAATATTTTTTTTTTCATGACAGTTTTTCGCGTGTCTCGCGAAATATTGATATTTCTGATTCAGTACAATTAATTCTTCTTAATCCGTTTTCACAATATATGATTACTTAAAGATTAAAGATAACCGATTTATCAATGAAATTTATTCATAAATTTCTTGCTTACCTTTAATCTTTAGATAAACATATATTGTGAAATCGGGTCTAAGTGAGTAAGTGAGATGACTACAGCATTCCAGATATTATTTTTTAAAATCTTGTGGAAAATGAAAATAAAAGTATTGTCCAGATTCTCATACAAGAAATCTTAATCTTTTATGGGTGAATATTTGTAACATTTTTTTAAATTAAATTTAAGGTAAATTTGGAGTCTGTGCAGGTTGCAGTTAACTGAAGATGGAAATATATGTAGCATTAAACACTGAAATGTAAATATTTCTGATCGTGTAATTCCGCACAGATCCGGAATTTACCTCAAATTTATAGTGTAAGTATCGATAGATTCAAGTAATTTTTGTGCAAAAGCAATGAAAAGATTACTTTTAACACGAAAATTGTTTAATAATGAGATGCCGTCCCTAGAAGGTTAAAGTTTATTATTTTTATATTTCCTTATTTCATAAGGAAACATATAACTAATGTAAATTTAATTATAATATACTATATTTATCTATTAGGAAAAAATATAATTATAAAATTAAAATTTTTAAGAGTATTCGGAGCACCTCTACTTAAAGGCCAAGGATAAATTGCGATAATTGTTTCGGTTTATGCAACCGTTCATGAAACATATCGATGCAGGTTAAAAAATATATGACATTCATCGCCGTTGTTTGGGCACGTTCGGCGTATTTTCAACATTCATTGAAATAGAATATAGAAATAGAATACGATTGTATATACTGCACGTTGAAGTAAATGGTTTCGTATATGCGTGTACATTCGCGTATACGTTCATAAACTTGACGTACGAATATATACGATGCTGTTTCACTATGTACCAATCGTCAATAATCAATCTTTACAAAATTGAGAGTTTTATGAAAAACCATCGTTTATTCGAACTTCATACATGTCAATCTTTCGAGCGAAATAAAGTTTCGAATCAAATTATTCTTGTCGAGTCAAGTTTCTTTTTAATTTAAGTGAAAGACAAAAGTGTTTGCCACGCGTTTCTATTTTAAACAAAATTTTACTTTGTGTCTCTATATTTTTAGCGCAAAATCTGCTAATAGCAGTTGGTACGATAAAACTCGAACATCCTGTGCACGCACGCGCTTCCGTTGTACACTTCTGCCCTCACATATGTGTGTATCGCGCAGTAGTATATTGATCTCCCGTCGAGCAAAAATAATACATTGTCAGTAGTATGCATATTCAACTGGCGTAAATATTCATAAGTCGCCGGTGTATTGCCGCGGTGTCAGAAGCACGAACGGTAACGTCGGCGACGTCGATGGGAGTTGTGGTGCGGTGATAATGGCAGTGACGGTGTCGGTGGTGGTGATGGTGTTAGTGGTGCCAGTAATACAAGCGATAGCTCTGACGGTGCTCGTTTAAGTCGCGAATAATTTCCCGGTGGATACTTAGGATCTACAGCAGGCACGTGATATCATTCACGCGTAAGTCAATGTTCCCGCGCGAGAGACTTGTTATCTTTCGGGATCGAAAAATACAATGCGTGCTACTGCAAAACTAGAAAATCGAGTCTTTGCCTTTATTATTCGTCGATTGTTAATCTGTTTCTTTTTTTATCATAATTAAGAAATGTCGACGTCAGATTCACTGAGAGAAAAATATCTGATATTTATGACTATAATTTTATGGTAAAATAATTACGGTTAGAAGCTCCAGTTTATAATTATTACTGCTATAATATATAATTGGTGAAATCTATACCTAACCTTAATATACATTATTTTGATTGTTGAGAATAGAATTAGGGTTAATTATTGATTCACTTATCGTTTTTGTGATTCTATCGAAAAATATACGTATAATTAGCACCAAAAATAAGTACTAAATTGTACTTAAATTAAGGTAATTGCAAATATTTTTTTCTCGGTGTGTATTATCTATACAGAATTTTTTATTTTTTAAAATTTCTATGATATAATGGAAATATCTGACTTTCCCCCTCTTCGTCGAAACAATATATTCCTGTCAACACAATTTGCGTCGAAACGACGCACAGCTTGACGCACACCGTGACTAAACACGATTAAGCTCCGATCGTTGTAGAAAAGTGCCACACCTAGTTTGCGGAGCATCCGACGAACGAGTCGGGCGACGCGTTTTCCGGTAAGTGAGCTAACGCGTTATTCTGGCCGGCTCTGTCCACTCTGTGCTGGCCGTGGGCATTGCAACGGCGGGCGTTAGTCCATTAATAAAGCTTTATATATCAACTAGCATCCCCTGAAAGCTCGCCCGAGTTTGATCGTGAGCGAAACGAAGGAAAGCTTGCGACGAATTCGCGCAGTTTAAAGCAGATGGAATGGTATCCGGAAATGGCTGATCTTTCCTATTTGTTCATTCTCTCCCTCCCTCCCTCTCTCTAGTTACTAATAAATAGTTCTAATATTAATCTTCCAGTATTAATAAAGTGACTAATCTTGGTCTTTGTATTACCTACACCTGGAACGAGCAGGTCAAAAATGTCTCAAACCGCGTTAAGGGCAGCTTACGGAAGTTGAATTATCACAAAAATTGCTTTTCGACTCGCCTGCGCACTCAGCTTGTAACTTCGCTAATTTTTCCAATCTTCGATTACTGCGGCTGTCCTCACTTAACTTGGCAACAAAAAACAAAATTAAAAAGATTGATGAATGCTTACGTGCATTTTATTTTAAATCTGCGTAGAGACGAGCATGTCTCTGAACACTACCACTCATTGGGCTGCATGACAGAAGAATGTATCTTATCTACTTGTCTCTTCTTTTCCATAGTCCGATCCGGCATCCCTCCTAATCTCTCCTGCAATTTCCGTCCCCACATTCCTTTTCACAATAACTTGCGTGCTTCCAATGCAGTCCTCGCAGTTGCCACCTGTAGAACGTTCACTTATCAGCTTTCTTTTCAATGTTCCGGCTCTGTTCTTTGGAATAATCTTCCTGCTAGTATCAGAGACTCCGATTTGCTCAATGCTCCAATTTGCTTTTAAACGCGCGCTCTTCTGTCATCTGCGGTAGCGGGGGTTGAGGGATGAATAGTTCGCATCTCATTTTGTCTTGTCCTATTTCATTTCATTTCAATTTATTTTACTTCCATTTTATCTTCTATTAATTTGTAAATATCGCACAACTTTGCTTCATATCTTATTTCATTTCATTTTATCTTATCTCATTTTAATTCATTCTAATATATCCTCCATAAATCTACCACATAACTCTATTTCAGTTTTAAATAAATTGCGTTATTTTCTCATCTTTCTCTTTTTAGTTTCAAATTCATGTCGGTCATACCCGCGAACACACTTCTCGTTCATAACTTTGTATTTCAGTCACAATTCTTGTATTTTTGCAATTCTAGCAATGTCAGTAATTTTTGTAAGGTGTACCTTTGTAATATTTGTATTTATAATATGTAATTTTAATTTTAATATTTTGTAATGCTTCCGCAACATTCTATTTTCTCGCTATGAATACTCTGTCACAAATTCTTTGTTACGATTATACTGCTAATATATTAAAAATTACTTTTTCTTTTATATTCTTAGAGGACTTGCCCTAGAACATCAATAAACGTTTTATCTATCTATCTGTCTCTCCTCCTCTCCATCCTCTCTCTTTCTAGTTTCTCTCTTTATATAATTCTAGGTAGAGTTGTCTCTTTTGCATCCCTTTTGATAAAACGGCATTTTTAATTCTAAAAATTTGTGAAATTTGAAGAAAGGCGGACGCATACTGCTATTCACGTTATGCGGAGAAACGTGTGTCTTTTCGCGTGGTTGTCTCGTTACGAAATTGTCTCGTGTTAACATCCATGGGATGTTGTCTTGTGCTAACTCAACGCTCAATTGGAAAGGTTAAAGAGATGTTAATTCGCCCATTGTTGGATCCCCTTACAAATTGCGAAAACTCTTCGTCTCGAGTATATAAATATATTAGATCGACAAATTGTTTCCCAGTCGATCGTCATTATCCATTGCAATACCTGGAATAAGACGTAATCGGTTTTACTGTAAATACGTATCGAACGGTTTTAATGATTACGGAAGCTTCGCTTCAGAATTCGCCGCACTAAACAACATCCACACGGATGTGACTGGCAATTTCCGGAAGATATTTAATGTTGTGGATATTTATTTCGGATGAATTGGCATATCAGCAAGTAATATCGTAAGTTATATATGCGTAGCAGTCGTAAAGCCATCCCGAATTGCTTTCGCTTACAAACCATTGTGCTTCTGTTCATCTCACAAACCGTTTTGCGATATTCATCCATCCGGAATGCCTTCTGTATTATCAAGCAGCGAGGCTCTAGCAAAGCTTTCGAATGCAGACTTTAACTTTGCCGATTTTCTGTGTTTCTCCGCAGTTTCTCTTCTTTAATGCAACAACGCAACTAAACAATTACGTCGCGGTGGTGCTAAAGTCAACTTCGACGACATCGTACTTCTCTCTTCGCGTACTTCTGATGAGAAACAACCTCCATCAACATACCGGCGCGGCGGAGCTATTAAGCTATCGGAGCCTGGCATTGTTAGGTTTACCTCTCGTGAAAGATTTTACTCGTGAATACGCATAAAATTCTGCTTGGTCGTGGCGTGCATGTATGATCATGTTTGCGGAGCGTGTTATCTCGTGATGTTGGCCGACGTAAGTTGATTGAAAAATTGTTGATGCTAAATTAATTCCACTACCTCCCACCTGTTTGTTGGGCTTACGTTGATTTACTCGGCTGATGTGGGCAGATAATAGTTATGAGCTTTTACTTAAATATTGTGCCAGAATTAATAAGGGTGTGTCACGCTCTAACGAACCGGCGAAAAGCGAGCGAGTGCGACGTAAAGTGGCGGGACACAGTACTCTATATACCTAATAATATGTACGCCCACAGCAATAAAGCGTTTGCACCGTCCACAGCAATTACGCGGATGTTTACACAGAAATACTCTTACTGGTTAACAAACCGTGATACAGCGACATTTTCCTAAATGTAGGAGGCCAGTATTTTTGCGGCGATGTTGGGTATATTTAACGTGATATAAAGAATGGTATAAAGAAAATATATTCCGTACCGCCCTACGCCTGTGTGTGTGTGTGTGTGTGTGTGTATACATACACACACACTACAGATTTGTTAATAAAATAGAGTCCTTTTATTATATCCTTTTTATCATATACGAAATTTTATTCATTTCGTCATTACGGCCTTGCCATGGTCATTGTTCAGAGTTTAATACTTATAAATTTATAGATGAGAAAATATGTACGTCGAGTATGTTATATTTCAGTGTATGTATAAGTACGCGGCGTATGTAAATTGAAATAGAATTGATTAAATCGTTTCAAGGATCAGGAATATTGTCGTGAACTAAACGAGAACATTATCATCAGGGAAGTCAAGAGGCGGGAGGCAATGTGTTCGGAACTTAAAAGCGCACTTTTACTCGAGTCCATAAACTCAATTATTTATAGAGAGCGACGGAACATCTTGTTACTGTATGGCCGAGAGAAATCGAGAAGAAAATACTACGACCATCGGCGCACGAATTCCTCTAAAGCTTACGTGGTCGAGTATAAGACGAGTGCCGCATGCGGTAATATCTTTTAACGATACGCGAATTCATTATTTACCAGTAATTTCCGTTTCCCCGTTCCAGCGTACAATAAGTGTATACATTTGGAATTGAAAAATAAATTGTCATATTTGAAAGTCACGGAAGTTTATTTGCTAATTTCCGCTCCGCTGCGGCGTACGTATTTCATCTGCGAGAGGATATGTCTCATGTAATTCGAATAGGACGGACATGATTTGAATAAGATGTTTTTACTTCTACATTCATCATAGAGTTCATCGAGTTCATATCAAACGCAAATAATGATTGCCAAGCACGTCGTCAAGATTATGAATCGCGATTTAGAAATTCATTTGCAAATTGTAGATGATGTCGAGTTTAACGAGATGCGTCTGATTAAATTACGTAATGCAGACGACAACATTTTAGCGCGGCATTGTAATGTAATGTCGTAAAGCACGTTTTCCTCGCGTCGCGACGTCACGCCCGTGACGCACTATTCACGTGTTGCGTGTACAAATCCGTGTCGTGAATGCTTAATGTCCCGCCGCGTCGCTCGTCGTGTCGAACGGTTACGCATTATTCACGCAACTGTTATTTCTTCACGCGCCCTTTGAGGATACGAAAGATTTTTATAATTTTTGCGACGATCTGTACACTCTCAGAAAGAATTTCTAATAATAAGACAGAAAATATTGTAGATACTTATCGCAATCTTATACAGTATAAAAGTAAAATACTATTAAAAGTAGATTAATGGCTTAGTTTACACCCAACGATCTGACTTTAGAGTTGGACGAAACTGTAATTCAATTAACAATTACAAATTACAATGTAATTTTTAATACAATTAGTAATTCGTGAATTCATTTTATTGTTTTCAGCAATTAATAATTACGAAATATAATTACTAATTGAATTAAGAATTACATTGCTCATTTGTCATTGTTAATTAAATTACAATTTTGTCCAACTCTGCCTGACTTGTATCTTAACTTTTACTTTAATTTAAAGGAGGTCTCAAACGAAGTTTACTTCATCTATAATATTCACCTATAATATTTTTAGGCCTAATGTAGATTGCATTTAATTAAAGATATCTAGATAAAATAGCGTAAGATCTTCCATTTTGGACCTATTAACAATACCATATAATAATACTAAGCACTTATTGAACTACAGACAATTAGATCGAAATAGCCAATAGAAAAGTTTTCGGCATTTCGACTTAGATAAAAGGATTGCGCTACTTTGGTATATCACGAGCTTTACATTTAGTATTACGTGATTGTCATCTACTAGTATTTATTAGTACACTATACATCTTTAAGCCGTGTCTACCTGCATTTACATGCGTTAAAGCTGATAAGATCGTGCAGTTTAAGAAAAGTCAGGGATCTTGAAAAAAATCTCTCTAAGTAACTTAAGCAAGGTTACAGCTATTTATATCGTCGCGACCTGTCGTATTTAGGTTTAGAATAGCGACAAATAGGTTTAGGTAGCGACTTAAACTTAGGCCATTTCCTATTATCCTCCCTCAAATTAACCCTTCGCTCGCAAGAGGGAAGATTTTTAAAGGCACGCTATTTTAATCATGAATTTTTTGGTGAGTAAATTTAAATCTGTAAAAAATAGGTAAAATGCAATCCGACTTTATGATGATAAAAACTTGTTTTTAAAGCTTTGACAAGTATAGCAGATTTTTTTCAAATTTTTTTTATATAACTGGCATAAAAAAACAAGATTTGCTCTTTTTCTCGAAAATCTCTACTGCTAATGGAAGAGTTAAAATTTATTACCAGTGAAGAGTTGAATAAGATTGACTTATTGTCTTGAGATAAGAGTAATATATAGATGTATATTTATATTATATTTAGAATAAATCTTTACCCGATGTTGTAACTCACAATGTTAACATACACAGAAAAAAAATATCATTTTATTGCTAAAAAGAGTGATTACTCAATTTATTTTTTCTTTTTAAATAACGGTTATTTTTAGCAAAAAATATTTTAACAACAAAAAAAGTGTACAAACTCATTATCACGGAAACGGTAATATGCTTATAACAATATAATTTAAAACAATATACTTATAACAGTATACTTATTACAAGTTTTAGAAATATTTATTATGTACTCAAAATAAGAATTTTTTTTTTTATATTTTTTAGAAAATTTTATCAAAGAAGCGATTTTATATAAGAAAATCGAATTTATTTTAATTGATTTTAATGATTTTAATTGAATTAATGTATTAAATTTATTATGTGATTCAGAATACATTAAAAAATTTGATGCTTTTGTGATAAACTTATGATAAATTTTCGGATATATAAACTTTTGAAATATATTATACCTGAAATAAGTAATTACTATTTACGTATACAGTATGTATTTTTTTTTATGTATTTGATACACAACCGATGTCCAAGATTATTTAATTTTTGATAAAAAAATTTTTCATTTAAGAGTAAAATATTTTTCTGTTAACAATAAACATGATTGTCCCTATATTCATCTTAATTTGTGATAGATGGAAGAGTAAACAATACTGAATCCGGGAATCTTTTATATGAGCATACTCTCGTTGAAAATATCAAAACATTTTCTTTATTCGATACTTAAATCTTCTCGCTGCAACATGAGGCGGTTGAGGTAAAATTGCAACTTAAGTAACAGAAGTTTCTTTGTTAAAGACTGTTTTCATTATGTAGCGCAGAGCGTTATGAAATAACGATGTTTCAAATTGATTAATGTTTTATGCGATGATTAAAATGCAAAACTTTCTTTGTCTACTTTCCTATTATACGTACGATGGTTTCTCTTATTAACCGCTTTATCGTATTTACTAGCAACTAATGATAAGTAAATTTAATTTCTTAGCACGAAGAATATAACGTTCCTAAAGTATAAGTATATACTGAGAAGTTAATTAATTAATTTAGCATTGTTTTCACATTTGTTAAAAATGTTATCTCGAGAGAATATCCCAACATCATACAATCTTTTCGTACCAGAATCTCGCGAGCGGAAATATCCATCAAGTGCAAACTGTTCTGATCGAGTTTACAACTGTCGGGCTTCTTTCGGCTCTTAAAAATAACTTCAAGAACTTGCACGATAGCGAGATGTAACAGGAATCGACTTGCTTCTTGAATTCGTTTTCATCAAGCAGAAGCGTAATGGTGGTAGCTGAGTGCGTTCTGTTGGAGACGCCACTAACGATGTCGTTGAAAGCACGTCGGCACAGCATAAAAAAAGAAAAAAAGAGAGAAGAAACACTCGTCTCCGGGAATAAAAGCTATGGGAATGGCACAATGCACCGGTAATTATGCGCTCGTCGTATACGTACCGTAAAGTTCGAGACAGTCGCTCCGGAGCGCGTAAGTGGAAAAAGTGACAGTCGCAGTCACATGCAGCTATGGATACGTAGCTTATTACGATATATACATTTGTTATGACCTCTATCTCGTTGCTGCCAGATAAGTCGAGGAGTTTGCGCAATCAAACGAGCATGAAATGTCACATTAAATAATGAAAGCAAGCTCTAACGACAGTAAAGATATTGCGACTCGCAAATAAACGCACGCTGTGCATGACGTTATTGGATCTTTTTTCGGATTATTTTACGATTGGCTTGTCAACGATTAAGTATCTCCATACATATCCTTTCGAAATGCGTATATTTTCCCATCTGTTTCGCATGATGGAAACTCACGCGAGAGAATTTTCCGTGGATTTTTTTTTTAATAAGTTCCGGGTAGAATGAAACCTCCATCCGTTTTTACGAGAAGCGATGTGGATTTTATGATCGATTAAATACATCGAAAACAGACCGCTTGTAAACAGAAAGTTAGACGAGATATCGAAGACGAGAGAAAAAAGAATATTGCGCCAAGGCTTAAATATAACAGTGACATGAAGATAGATACAGAATATAGAGACGCATGTGGGAAAGGAAAAAAGGAAGACGAAAGATTCACAATAGATCATCGTCTCTAGAGTCTTACACAGCGCAATATGTATATGCCGTTTTCTATGCGACGTCTCTTTCGATGTTTACACAAGGAGAATTTATTATTGTATTTTACCGCAAAATTCGTCACAATTTTACATTGTTTAGTGATAAACGTGGAACAGTTTGGCAAGGTTAGATCAAATAATAAAAGTTAGCTAGGTTAGAGACATACTCCACATTTCATTCACTGATTACGGTGGCATAGGACTAGCATTAGGACTGATATCAGTGATTATCCATTGATTCAGATTTATAGAGTACCTACTTTTTAGTAAAATTAATCAAATATTTTACATTTTATTGTAGAAATATTAATAAATCACAAAGGATTACATAATATTCTTTGTAATATTATGTTCCATGATTTATACCATGATTTTCAGGATAAATTCTAAGAGAACGTTCTCTTCGTAGACGAGCTCTTTTCTAAGTCGGTGCACCGTTCTTCGCCTCTTTTACAAAAAATGTCTATTCTACTTTGCGCAGAAATCTCGATATTAACTCTACGTATATATGATGTGCGATGTACAAGCAACGTTTTGAAAATCAAGAAGCACAAAATGTTGACTGATTTTGAAGTAAAAGGTACGACTCGAAACTATTCGTTTTATCTCGCAGAAGAGAATTCTATCTACTTAGAGGAACTATTTACGCTTACAGTCGCATCGGTATAAATCAATTTGAGCTACAAACAAGCTAACAAACGGGAAAAAGAAACTTCAGGTAGCAATAAGGTAACTAGAAATTTGTTCGAGTACCGCGGTAACCGCGATTTCGCTGGAAATCGCATTGAACGAACGCGCACGACTGTCGCGGAAATGTTTCAACGAGTTTCTCCCTCGGCGGACTCGAGAAGTCGCCCATTCCGTCGTATCGCAATTCCTTTTTTTTTTCCTTCCCTCTCTGCTCGATTTTCTCTGCTCGTCTTCTCCGTGGCTCGCTCTCAGTAGCTATCATTTTTTTCGCCGGATACTACCGCGGCCAACTTTTTCAGAGGTCTGTACGGAAACTCTTTCCGGCGAACCGAGACTCTGAAGAAATTCCCTCGGCTTCCGAGACGTTTCTAATGTTCTTGAGTCTGCCGAGCGTGAATTAAATATGGGAATATCGAACGCGTGCGCGGTCAGATTTCGTGGGTAGTTCGTACACGTGGATTTCCTGCAAGAATCACGGGCATTGCCCGTATTACATACACGCGATCCCGAGTTGGTTCGATTGAGAGCGGTTACACTGCGCCGGATACGACCCACTGGCTCTATCCTGCGCCCTTCATTGCTTATCACCTCGGCTCGATATCCGTCGAACCGTGGAAAAATCTTCCTGTCCGATTCGGAACCATCAATTTTCACTTCGCATGGCTCCTGCCATACGTTCTGATACTGACAGTTCGAATGGATTTATATGAAACAAAGTTTCGCAATTTATATCTGACGCGTTTGCGATGTACAGAATCCTTTATGTTGTTATGTTAGAACGGCATGCTCAATATTGTTTCTGCAGAGTTTATCAGGAAACTCAACAAAATATATTTTTTTTAATCGAATGTTTTATCAATTACATCTAGCACACTAAGAAAAAAGTATTTATAACTATAATTACATAATAAAGTATTTATGGTTAAACTGATAAAAATGTTTGTTGGACGAATCAGAATTATTTTGTCAACTCTATTCAAGAGACAACTGGACTTCTAATTGATATAGGCTTATTTCTACCAGTGTAGAAATAATTCTACCAATCTCAACTTTAATCTTGGGTTAATTTACTCTTCATCTTTTTCTAATTCTTAGAAATAGAAGAAGATAAAAAGTAAATTAAATCTAGAGATTAATCTATATTGAAAGAAATGAATAATAATCAATATTCTTTTGGTACGTCTATTTTCAATCAGACATTCTTCTCAGTGTAGAGACTTCGTTTTTGATGATTAAATGACCATAATTTATAGTCATTCTCTATATCAAGTATTTTTTTTATGAATAAGGACTACAAATGTAATTGTTATTACTAATATTATAGCATAAAATGGAACCATAATTATTTGATCATGCAATTATGTAGTCTCAAATATCAAACTCTTCTTTTATTCTGGAGCAGGATAAAAACTTTCTTTCAACACGCAATCGTCTTTTATATCACGTGTCTCATCGACTCTGACTTTAATATCACCGTTATTTCAAGCAATAAAAAAAATGTTGTGTACTAAAGTTTTATAATTTAAAAAAATACATAATACAATAGTAATAATTTTTTTGTATGTATAGGACATAAGGAATAAATATTTCTCCTGTAATATTTTGATAAAAGATATATTATTCGATAATATTATATATCGTATGTAGTAATGGAAAGATGTTTATTGTCGTATCAAAGTTCTGATAAATAGCGAATATAAACATTGTGGCTTTCAACATCGGGTAGGATAAACCGCAAATTTATCATAACGAGCTATCGTTTTTTATTGAAAACAATAAGCACCCGGAGCAATTGTGCTACTTTAGAGAGATGTATTGAATTTCCCGTCGCGCGCGAAGGCAATTATCTTCAAAACAATTCTCATTGCCAGCATCTATCCACGGAATTCTATTGCCGATGGCAGTGGTTCTTTTGTTGCGACGCTGGCTTATAGAGTCGATTTACCGATGGTTTTACTGCAATTCTTTTTCGACAGCGAACAAGCCGGCTCTCAATTTAACCACTCGTATCGACTAAACGGCAACATCTGTAAAGTCGCTCATGCCAAGGTTCTTCGAAGATAGGGTTTTAAACTAGATGTTGAAACTTGCGTGCACGCGAGACAACAAGAAACTAGATATTTTGGGATTTCGACTAGGAAACATCGTGATGCGATAACGCGGCCTTACGAAACCAACCATCAATCGTATCCAAGTATCTTCAATCGTGCGTCTGTGTGGGTGTATCCGGTATTTCAACGACGTGATGTTTCACCTCGGATAAAACGATTCATCGTGGTTCGTTGCACCATCGTGTGATACGAACTGGTGCGACGCACCAGCTTTACGAGCTCTCGTGTTGCTTGCTCAAAGGATATACTTCTGGCGATTAGCGCGAACGATTAACCTAAATTCGCCGTAGGCACACCTGCACACGTGGTTAAGCCAGTTTTCTACGTGGTTAATGATGTACCCGATGTACCGGATCGCGTACGTGGAGTCTCAGACGCTTCTCTTAAATTTCGTTACCAGTCGAAAATGATGATGAATAGTTCGGAGAATTCAGTCGCTTTCTTCTGTATGTGAAAGCGCGGCTCGCTTCGCAAGCGAGTTAATTGGTCGTTGGCAATCATTCTTAATCGTTATCAACTTTAAGATTTGTACCATCTAATATCATTAAGATCGTTACTGTTTTTCTGTTTGGTCTGTAAATTCAAATGGGCACAAAACATTTGGTATTAGAAATTTGTTCTTAAGATCGTTCTTAAGACTTCTGATCATTTATTGCAGATTTGTAGATTGATGACATCAGAAGCGAGAAAACGTGTAACCATTATGCTTGCAAAATATAGTAAAATAAAAATATTTTTCGAAACAATATTTGCATGTGATATAGTGGGCTTGTAAAATATATCGGAAATTTTTCTTTTATTCTGGAGAAGAATAAAATTATATTTATTTAAATTCGAGAATTGTCATATAGCTTGTTTTGTTTTCTGATTAGGCATACTTCAATTTTAAATATATGCTTATTTATTGATTAATTATCAGAACACGAGAACACAAAATTTGATAGTATTTTACAAATATATTCTATCGATTATGCAAATGTTTTTTTTTTTTATTAAAAAACTTACATCTTAATATAATTTGAAAGAATTTTCATTATATATTTTTCTCGCTCTTGACGGTACAATCCAAGATGGCTGTAGTGAATAGGCAAGCCTTAAGAAATTCTTTATATTAAATTTTTTTCAGCCGTTGGAAAATTTTAAAACGAACATCGTAATTCAACATAATTCGGATTACACTAAAACTCTCTTGGCTGATATCACTGTGCTAACACTGCTATGTTTTCCCACCGTCTTCTTATATTTTATCTGCGTTTATCATGATGAGACTTCAGAAGAAGAGCGCGTACGTTTCGCATAATATATTCTTCATTCTGCGAAAGAGTCCTCATATTCCTGGATTTTTACGAGAATATTATTATTTGTACGTTTTTTTCAAATACTTGTTTGAAGAATTATCTTTTATTATTTCTCATAACTATAAATTACAATTCTTCCTAAGTAAGCATTTTATATAATATATTAATTATAACAATTATAGTATGTACATATATAATAATTATTAGTTTATTAATTAATAATAAATAATAATAAACGAATGATTAAACGAGTGTAGAATTAACATCATTATTAATAACAAATCAATTTATTCCCATTTAAAGCCCAATGTTCATCGGACAAAGCGAAATTAAAAATCGATGTAATGATATAATCGCTATTTTAGAATTTAATCGCTTTACAGAGTCTTATAAGAAAATTCTTTTATATTTACTTCTCTCTTTTCTTGGAGTATATATATGCGTGATTTTAAAAAGGTCTGGATCATCTAAGGTCCTAAGCACAAGTACAAGCACCTAGACGACATCCATGATAAAATCACGTAGCGAATGGAGGCGGTGCTGGCTTACAATGGATGGAAAAATGCATGATGTATGCTGGCGATCAACGTGGTGATGGATGGCGGTTTGTGGCGAGACTACGCGCAAGAAGCTCTCTTTGACGGAACTTCCGTTTTACCAAACTACATCGGCGACATCTTGCTGATATTACCTATCGCGAACAAAGTCGTTAAAAATGAACAATTTTTGCCTTTCGCCGATGGCGCATCGAATGAATAAAATAATTGGAATCCATTATCGTTTTAACAAAAATATGGATTACATTTCTATACCAATGAAAAATAACAAAACTACATTTTCTCCTGGAGGATTATCTGTATATAATACCTTTTATCCCTGAAAGCTTCTTTTATTTATTAGTTAAAATAGGAACAAAATAATAAATAAATAAACTACATGGAGTTACTACATGGAGTGAATTGCAGTTACACTATTTTTAGGCATCTTTTAATGATAAAATAATAATGAATAGAAAAAGAGAGAGGAATAATAATAATTGAAAATGCTGCTTCTATTGCAATTTCGATCAAGTTAAATTGACACGAAACAAGCGATTAACTTGTTTTAATTACAATTTGAAAAATCAAGTGGACGTTTTAATGATGCTGAGCATCGATTATAATTACAATGATTAGTGGATATTGATCGAAAGGCTCGGCCATAACGGCGTTTCCGCGGCGCCGAGACGAGGTCGTAGATCGGTTCGTGGTAAACGGTGACTTCGGAGGAGGCGATAATGCGATGATGCATGCATGCCGGGCCCGTGGCCCTACCTACCTACGGCGACGTGCCTAACGCCTAAAATATGGCGTAGGTAAACGCGAATCCGGTCCGGCCCACATCCGCGCCTGCGGAAGTCGCTGCTTCCAGTCGCAAACCGCGGCGTGAAAGAGCCTAGACGTTCCTTCCTCAAAGAGGAAGAGGAGGAAATGAGAATGGAGTCGTGTGGGTACCCGGATCCGATCCTGGGCGCATATGATTCTTGGAACCGATCGGGAAACCGGTTTCAGGACATGTCTCGCGCCGTATATGCAGGTCGGATCGTCGATAATGGACCGAAGAACCACCGTCCGCCGACAGTGCCTCTTCGTCTCTCTCACCTTAGATTCTTCCTCTGTCCCTTTTTGCACCGGTGATCGGTGGAGGGTTCGCAATAATCTGCAGACGCAGGGAGAATTCGATCCCGGTCAGATCGAATCACCGTCTCAATGACTCACCCATCGTCTTCCGTAACTGACCGGCGCGACGGGAGCATATAATGCAGATCACGCGTACACTGGTGAATTTCACGTGTATCATATATTGCTTCCTTCCTTTAAAAGTAATACAACTCAAAAAGTTGACGCAAATAAACAAAGCCCTATTCGGTCAGAGAGCAGGTCTTGCTTGCAAAAATATTTAATATTTTTGTGTGAATTTTACAATTTTCTGTTTAAGCTAACCAAGACCTGCTTTGTTATGGTCGTCTCCGTTTATTTGTGTTGAACATTTCTCGGTCCATTTTTAGTTACTATTGTCCAAAGATTAAATTTCTTAGAAAAGGAAAAAATTATCTTTCAATTTGACAGAAAATTATTGACTAATTAAATAATAATATCAACAAAAAGAATTCCTTTTTAATATGATCATTTGTCATTCGTTATTTCTGTTTTATTTAAAAAAAATTCTTATTTCGAAAAACTTTTTTTTAATTGTGACAATTTTGACGATTTTTAAAAATCATCCTTTTTGAGCCATGATGATTTTTTTCTGAATTAATTCTTTGAAATTAAGTTTGTTTATTTTTATAATGGATAGGATCTATTTACTAAACTTATTTATGCTAATAACTCGAGAATCACGCCGTTTTTTTAGTTACGTTGCTTTTGAAATATAACGATATATAGTACTCGTTGTATTCTTAGTAAAATTATTATAGATTAATTATATAATTATTACATTGCACGGGAATCGGTTGTGCTATTTTTAAAAAAGCACTATCACGTAAAATTTGTAAAATCGCTTGAATAAAATCACGAGATTAGATTGTTCTTGTATTCGGTAAAGTTTAAAGCTGCTTTTTCTTCGTACTGGCGCAGAATAATTACGTCGAACTGCTGAACAAGTAGAGGAAACACGCGTATCTGAATGTACGGGTGCTCATTCGCGCGGAATATCCAACGCGTAATTTACCACTAGTTCAAAGTAGTTAGCTTCCACTTTGAAGAACGGTGGGCCGCGAAATTGACCATAAAGCTGGGTTTATCTGTAAACTCCTTCGTCGCGGTGCTGAAACCACCTTCAAGGAGGCATTACAAATATCTTTCCGGTAATTATTATTTTTAATTAACTATCGCATCCAAACGAATCACGCCGTGCGCAATTCTGTTTGTGTGACCACAGGAATATAATTAAACGTAGAATTAAGCCGGTGCTTTATGGGACGTGCGTAGATACGAACTGTACGCATAACGTGCTTTATCGTAAAAGGGATAGGAACGGCTACTTTTTATTCGCGTGCGATCTTATATTATATTTACATTACGATGCGTGGAACGATGTCATAGTTTTAACGTCAACTTCCGTCGTCTGCGAGTCTAATGCGAGTTACCATTGTAAATATACATTTCGTTCACATCCCTCGATGTTACATTTGTTTTTCTTAAAAAAAAACCGCCCACAAGAATGGGAAAAAAGAAAGAAAAATTGTCATCAGCCGGCGCGTCGAAACGCAATGGCGTACTCACCCTTGCATTTGAAATGATATGACGCGCATAAGCCGCAATGCGGTTGCACGTGACAAATCTACCGTCGCGATACGTGCGAGTTCTTCTACAGCTGTTGCATCTAAACCAGCTTTACGACGCGAAATAAATTTAGGCCGCCGTGATTCGCGTGTCTCACGGCGAGATACCTACTTTTTTTTCTCTTTCTTGCGGCTAAAGATACCGAAGTTATCTTCGCAACGTCTCGAAGCTCCAGCGATTTTACGACTTTTTCACAACCGTCTCGGTGATCTTCCACCGGTTTTTATATAATCGTGTATATTGCATGTACATGCGCATGTTGCATTCATATATGCAAACGTTACTTGCATGCATCAACGAATATGCTGCTTTGATTAAAGGTATTAGATACCTTATTATTAATTATTATTTAATGTTGTAGCTCAAAAATTGATTTACGGCATTTACTGCTGTAATCTTTTGTTTCAAGAAATGATTTTAAACTTGCACTGAGAGAAATGATTTTGTTATAGGAACAAATCAAGGGAAAACAAATTGTGATATTTGTTTAAAAAGTGATTAATTAGTTACTATTGCAAATTAATTATTTCTTATTTGTCAATGTAATAAATAATTAATAGTATTGCTTGTAAATAAGAGGCTCATATATAAAAGTCGTGGATAGTTACAGGGTCTGAAATCGTAAGAAATTGACCGATTCTAATCAAGTATTCTCCTTATATTTGACTATGATTGATCAATTTCCTATGACTTAAAATTCCACGATTTCTATGTAAAGGAACCTCTATAAACGAAGATCTATCCAAAAGATAAATTAGATTCTACATAGTTTGTTTCTGTTACTAGTAATTGGTTGATATAGCAGATTAGCAGCAATACAACCAAATAACAAACCAAATTTGTTGTCACATATTTATCGGTCACTTATTAAAGGTACTGTTAAATTAACAAAATCCTTTCTCTCAATGTTTGTATAATGCTTATAACCAATTACAAATAAGAGATAAAAGAAGTCGATAAAAGAATTACAGAGATAAATGAAAACAGTAAGATAAAAGCACCGGAGATATAGATGAAGCACTAGTTTCGGATTATTTATTATATTTAAATTAAATTATTTTTCATCAGTTGACGCATATATTACAAGATCCTTTAATATTTTCTTCATTTTTTTCAAGTATTAATTGCTTTTTGATTACTACCAATGCTACATATTTTATTGATGTCATTAAATGATGAAAACGTGAGAAGTAAAAAGTTAAAGTATGTACCTTTAAAAATTCATTTAATGTAGAATAACACAAAGATTGCTTTATGACTTTTATATAGGAGGTAGTAAAAAGAGCATTATAGAAAAAAATTACAATCGTACTCAGTTGAAATTAAATATGTTCGCGAATATCTGTTTATTATGATAATATCTTTATCGTGTAATATAAGCGGTGATATCATTAAACTTGTTAAAATTTTATAAATGATACCATTTCAAAAATATTTATCTGTTTAGAATATCGAAACAAAATAAAATAGTATCCACATAAAAATTTTAAGTATTATTGTTCATAATTTCGTATTATTCATCATTAATCGTATTGTTGGACATATATAATTTTAATTTTTTATTATATTTTAATTGTTATTGATTATAAATATAAACTTAAATATGTTAAAATCGTATCATAATTCACAAAATTTTTGAACTGAATGTGGATTATTAATTTTTTTAAATTTATATTGCGATATGCAAGCACAAATTATTTTTATTTTTATGGAATATATACAATAACGCTTCAAAAAAGGATAAAGCATTTAGAGAACTAAACCGTAATTAATGTATCTATTGAGTCTAATTGTGAATAATTTTCATTACTTCAAATTAATTTGATTAAAATTAAAAAATATAAAACTGAAATGGAATAAACCCATCCGTAAAGTAATCTTATATGATTACTTATATAATTACCTATTTAATATTTTATGAATTGTTCAATATCATTCTGAATAAAAATATGAATTTTTATTTTAAGAGTGATTTACAACTAGTGATTTCTAACTCTGTAGGTGCTTAATTCTTTTGACTAGAGCTACATATCAAATAATAGAATACACGCTGTCGCGGAAGAATTAATTAATTGTCGTTGTACAGAAGAGGACAAGAAAATCAAAGAAAATACGTAATTGTTGAAGTGAGCGGACTATAACCATTATTCCTTCGTCCTTCGCCCTTTTCCATTGCCGCATGAATGCGTGAGAAAAGTCCGCAGTGTTCAAAAGTCCCGGGAGATGATATATCATCTGCGGATGATAGCGCCGTGTGCCGTGAAAGCCATTCGTTTCAATGCGTGTATTCATGCCGCGCCTAAAAGCTTCGCGTATTTCGCTTACCTTCTTTTTTTTCTCTACGTACGTCACGTCCTACGCGATGCACCTGTACTATGTTGATTTCCGCAATCATCAACGTCCAGAGAATTCCCTTTGATCAGTCCGCAATCGTTTCACCTTCGACACGACACCTTCACTTCGTTGCGACACTTTGTCGCAGAATTTACGGGTTTACGCTGCGGCTCGATTACACGCCACGTGTATCATAGTACACGAATTCGATCCACGTTTTTCACGTAAATTGAAAAATTCCACTGTGATTTAAACCGCAATCGGGCCTATTCGGTCGCAACACGAATGAATCTACCGCAATGGCAATATTCCGAATTAATCGATTGAATTTAGTAAAAAAAGAAATAGATTGCGTAACAATAAATTATGGATCAGGATAAATGATGTCAACCCATACTTTGCAATATTGCGTAAGTTGGAAAGCAACGATTGTCTGATTCGCACTGTGGATTCGATATGTGTGCACGCACGTCGATAATATGAACGAGTTAATCGCGGTCGTGCCGTTTTCCGCTCGCTAAATCGTTGCTGAAAATCGGAATATCGTCATGTAATTCAAAGCAGATGGGGCGCGAAAGCCAGCGCACGAAATAAAACCTGATTGAAACGCGATAAAATGCAACAGATGTGGGATTTATTGTCGCTTTGAGCGATTACTTTTAATATCCTATACTATTAATAACGATGAAAATATTATGTTATTCAGAACATTGGAGATATTCAATTGAATTCCTTTTATCTTTTTTTGAAAACTAGAGGAAATGCATACATTAAATTCGTAGATTACTTTTACAGTAATCTCCGGATTTGTATGATATATTTTTACACAGATTTGAATATATATGGAAACGATTAATTATTTTTAACGCAAAAGAGAGTCGAAACAACTGTATTTGCTTGAAGTATAAAAAAAATGTATATTTGGAATTATTCTACATAGTTGGAAAATTTATGTTAAATTTGTAATATTTTACATGTCCCAAATGACCCACTTAAATTTTTGTGTTAATTTATCACAAGATGAATATGTTAGTAAGCAACATGAATATTATGTTAGCATAAAAAGGGTACATTGACACAATTTGTAAGCAAATTGTGGAAGCATATTTTTTTAGTAAAATTAAAATTTATGATATGTAAAATTAACATATATATTTTATTCATTTATCTTACAATTTATGTTTTAAAATGCATCATTTTTATGTTATTTATTCAGTTACTTATAAATTGTGTTATTTTCTAAGAAATGATGAATATCGATTTAATACAAAATATTTAAATAACAAAAATTCAGCACAAAATTTTAACAAGGACTTGATTGGATCGGTTTTAACAAATAGAAAATATTCTTTACTGTGTACTCTTCTATCGAGCGATCGATATTCTCGATTGTGCGAACGCGATTGTATTCAGCTCTACTGTATCCTTGGCGCTCGTTCGTCGAAGCATTAGATCGTTAGATTTGCCCCTCGGCAAATTGTGGAGGTCTATCGGCGGAATCATCTCTGTGCGCTCTCGTGATCGGTGATGACTGTATAATAGAACCTCCGCTGCGCGATAATGATTGGACATTGACGCTCGCGAATACTAAAGCAAATCATCGCTAGACAAGCGCCATCCAGCAAATCGGGAATATCTGATATCTCTCGGCGTGAGTAATCCGTAATCAGGGTACGATCTCTTAGAAAGTAAATTACATTTCCGTTAGGAACAATTGCGCACGAAGAAAAGCTATTTATAAACAACGATCGTTACTATATAATTTTCATCTCAATGACAGTTTTATGTTCTTCGTGAAACCTACACTATCCCTCAAAAGTTTCAACACGTCTTATACTTTTGTTAATAGTTTCATTTTTCGTATATAAAATATGGAGTTATGATATGGTATATCTACTTTTACATTTTTAGCCCCCGAAATGTTCAAAAATCGCGAACTGCCGAAAAATTAATATAAATGGAAAATTAGATTAATTTCTGAAATAGACAGAGAGAAAGAGAGAGAGAGAGAGAGAGAGAGAGAGAGAGAGAGAGAGAGAGAGATGTTACAAATATTTTTATATCAGTTTTGGAAAGAATTATTTAAAATTTTGCATTAGACACCAATAAACATTTAACGATTAACAATAATAAGAATGGTATGTAAACAATATTTCTGCAGAGATTAAAGATACATTACATATATTTTCAAAATAATGAAAAAACTACAGGTTATTTTAGATTACATATAAAAGTAATTCAAAAAATTTAACAACGGTTTACCATCCAGATCAAAAGTTATTTTAATAAAAAGTAATATTTTTGTGTGTACTCTAATGGAAATATATTATAAAGTAATTACAAAGAATCTCAATTTTTTAAAAGTATTTTATATAAATATTTAAATTAAATATTTAAAATGATTTATGTAAATTTATTTTAAGTATGTAAATTTACCTGCAATACAGAAGCTAATTGTTCTATTAAAAAAACAAAATATTTATTTTTTCCAAGTCTTCGTAACTAATCTCTTAATTACAATGAGACTATATAATAATTTTTAAGATTTAAAGGACTTATAAAAAAAAATTGAATTTTTTGTCATTCATTTTTCAGTTTTAGTTTATAACAATAAAAATAATAACAAATGAACTAAATAATAAAAAGTCTTATTTAAAAATAGAATGTTATTAATACAGAACATAAAATGTGTCATTTTGCAGATCATAAAACTATCATTGAGTGAAAATTGCATAGTAACGATCATTATTTATAAATAGTTTTTGTTTGTATATAATTTATTTAAAATATAAATATTAATGCACATTTGTAAAAATGGATGCAATACATCCTTAAGCATTAATTAACACAAATTTTTTTGTTTAAGATACTTGAGAAACTTACCGATTAAATGCCAAGGGTTGAATTTTTGTTATCAAAACTCAAAGATATTAAATTTTAAGAAGTAAAAATCTAAACAAAGAGGTTTTTCCAGTTTCAATAAAAATACGTAATAATAAATTCAAAAACAATACATGCAAACTATATTCATATTTTATTCTTTACATTACGGAATATTTCCATAAATGGAGAGTATGCTGAAATTTTTAAACGGTAGTGCATTTTGATTTAAATTTTTCGCAATTTTCACCTATATGCTAACTGACTCAATATTTGTCTGTCTACTTTATATTTCGAATAATAATAGCATTATAAAATTTTGCACGAATGAAAACGGATACTTTCGCTATGGGAAATCCGTTGTTAAGAGCACTGTATGTTTTCTCATTTTTGTCATGCCGTCGCATTGTTATCGGGAAAATAGCGGCACAGCGATATACGGAAGGTAACACGGCTTACTTGGCGGTAACAAGAATCACGTTCACAGCCGAGAATTTACGGTTGGAAACTCGTGTCTAGCATGAACGGTGTTTGCGAGCGCGGCTTACAGAGTACTTAACATTTCGGGCTTAACGCCGAAAGTCCGAGATTGTCTTCAGGCGTCGATCGATGGACGGGCAATCGGCGAAATCACCGCCTGGGCACCTTCGGGGACTTTTCTGTTCGGTCAGGAAGTTTGTCGGGCGTCCGACAGTTCGGACGTAGCCCAGTGTCTAGCCCTTCATTGGACCGCAAACTATGCAACGTGATTAGCTTAAAGTTCAGCAACTACGATCGTTCCCACATCGCCTTCGGACCTTGTCTTTTCTCAGTAACAAGTGGCTGTAACCCTTTGGTCATTAATTAGTGCAGATCCTTGCGATATCTTGCCACAGTCAGACGTAACGCGGTCGTTATTGCTACTTTTTAACGTATTATTCTCTTAAACTCTTTTTTTAAACATATTTCCTCTTAACTTATTTAAAATAGATAAAATAATTTAAATTTAAATAATAATAAAGAAGTCTTTCTTATTGTTAGAGAAATATTTTACATCTACTTGTTAAATATTATATGTCTATTTATTATTATTGTGTATTTTTTTATTAAATTAAAGAAGGCAATATTTAATAATATAGCTTTAAAATATATTTTTGAGAAATATTTATTTAAGTTCTTATACGAAATCTGCCTGATTTGGATCTCTCTATAAATGATTTCTTAGTTTAAATGTGCTTTATAATAGCTTTTTAATTTTAATTTAGTGATATATTATTAATATTAATAATTTTAATGTAACTCTAATCTTAATATGAACGCATATTTTTTCCACTTTTGTAAACAAAAAGCCGCAAACAGAACGTTGATTCTCATTCGGAAAATGACAAGTGGCGCTACGGTAATAATTAATTAGGAAGCGCAGTCGTACCTTTCGATGATTGGATCCGTGATCGCGCATTCTCACGCTTGCGTATTCTCATATCTCCAACGGATTATGTATCTCCAACGGATTATGTATGTACGCGTACAAATAAACACGATATTATATCGCAACCAGCGGGAATAAATCTGATGTAGCGTACATCCTGAATATTATCGAACGTGATTCTATGTTTATTACTACCTATTTTTGCGGATACGTTTCATTTAATGGCTGTGCAAAATTGTTCTGCTGCGAACCACAACGTCATACATGTACGAAGCTGAACGAAGTTTTATGATAAACGATACTGGGTTTTTGTGTAGCATTTCTTTGAGAAAGGCCACGCCATATGTTCCTAAAATGCAAGTACAGGATAAAGAAGTGATCGCGCGAACTCTTTTATGTCTTACGAACACCACAGTCACGAGAATGCCACTTCCGTACGACGCAGCTTCAGTGTATGCGCTGTGCCATTTCCCTTCTGGCTCTTCTCCTGCCATCGGAGAGTGCAATTGCATCGATGCAACCGAATTGCTCGACGTTTTACGCTCGTTCGTTCCTCCTCGCTCACTAAGGCACGTCTGATAAAGAAAAGTATTAGTGCTTGTAAAATGCGCTCTCCTCTCAAGCTTTCACCTCTCGCACTTGTTTCGATCGGGCGAGAAAAATGATAAGTTTCTCACTGGGTGGATGTTATAAGGACAAGAGTGGAACTCTCGCAGTGATAAATCTTACGTTGAGGACTTACGATAGAACGGCTGTTATCGTGACGTACTTATCGTTTATCTTGAAAATGTGAAAATATGGACCGATTTTAAAAATTTTTTATAACCCTTAATACATATATATACGATAATTTTCGATCCTTTACTATACACACGATATGTCATTTATGAATCATTTTATGTGTTTTGGATTAATTTTCATCATATTAACAAGTGTATAAAAATTATTAATCGATTCTTATATATACCTTGACATCTTTAGAAAATATTTATAAGTTTGTATATTTAAAAAAATATATATAAATGTTATAATTGGTTAGTGTTAGTTTGATGATAATGTTAATTTAATATTGATACTATTTATATAAAATATTTGTTTGAATAGTATCAACTAATCATTACAATAAATAAATATTTACTCAATAAAACAGTGATAATTAAATTAAATTAATATACTTAAATTAATTTAATATTACAAATTAATGTGGTTTTACATATATCAAAAATATCTTTATATTTAGTCAATATTTTAGTCAATACTTAATTCGTATATTTAAACAAATGATTTATTTATTATTTTATTGTTAAATTTAGTACATTTATCTTTTTAATGCACAAGACACAAATGATAGTTATATTAAGAGTAAAAGAGTGAGATAAAAAAGAAATCAATATACCTACTACGGTCGATAGACATTCGCAATATTAAGAAACGAATTTTTTTAAAGAGATTGACGATTTAAAATTGACTTTTTCGACGTATAAAGAAGCTTTTGCGACATGTTTATATCATGTTATACCAAGTTAAAGGCACGCAATTACGTACACGCGATTTAATTGCCTTCATTTGAACCAACAGTTTCTGGCTTCTACTTAACAGAAATTCATTGAACTTCCGAAGTAGGTCGGGGTATAACTTGCGCTATCCTTCGTGCTAAAACTTATCTTAGCGGCATGAGTGTATCATTAAAAGTTTCTTTCCGGTTTGGGCCTTATAATGTAAATCATGTGCATGCGCAAATTTGTATTATATATGAGAATGACAATACATCGTGCTGTCATATTGTCGTCATTAATCCTTTTTTCCTTCTGAAACTAACAAATCACCTTTTCTTGTATTGTTGCAGGTAAGAAACGAGAAAATTGTTTTCTCGATTGTGTGTATTGCATTCAAGTTGCGAACTATCCCAGTGAATCGTCGGATTCGGAGAGGTCGAGTGAAGAAGGCGGATAGGGGTAAGTGAGTAACAGAGTAACACATTGCTAAGCTTCTCAGCAAGTGGCGCAAAACGGGGCGCGTGTGTTGGTTACTGGCAAGAGCTACGGGCTTTTTTCGGATCCCGATGCAAGCTGCAACATCGCCCGCGCGTATAACGATTCAATTGTACTGCCGGACAATGCGTCTGAAATCGTGTCGCGCTATTTTTAGCCACCTTTATCTAGCGTGCAATCAAAGCGACCGTCATTTCGTTCTCGAAACGATCCGACCGAATCGTGTTTTTTTTAACAAACCCGATATTTGATTAGAAATAGAACATAGAATAATATAGAATAATTGATCGCTTCCATAATACATAACATGCCTCCGATTTTGAAGTCAAATCTGAAATTGAAGATTGAAGGAATAGATGATACGATCGATGTATTTATATAAAAAAAATGTCTTGAAGCATATTTTAAAGTTATTAGAAATATCTCTGATAATGAAAGTATAAATTAAAGTATAAATATTTGTACATATTAGTACGTTAAAAAGGTACGTTAACTAACGTGGCATTGTGTGTTATCTCGCGGACGTAAAATTGCAACCGCGTTTTTATATTTGAAATGGGTTTTAACGCTCTGCCGGTACGTGCACGGAGAACAGTTTACACAATTTTGTTAATTACAGTGCGCCGGAGAAAAGGTAAAAAGAATAGGCGCGGAAACCCCTTAGCCTTTCCTCACAGTGTCGAATTAACTCGCTTGTCCGCGCGTTCCTCCTTGCAAAAACGATCGGAAATGGCGAGTATATTACGAGCGTAATCGCCGTTAATTACTTCTTTCTCCTGTTAAAATTGCACAGATGAGTAATTTATGCTAAAACAATTATGCGAAAGTTCAAATCCCGCGGAGTCATATCGAACCGGAAAGTTTACGTTAATAAAGTTTATTTCTGTTCTTGCAAGTTTACGCCCACCTAAGGAAAAGAGAGAGAGAGAAGGGAGGGGCGAATGGGTTGACCAAATCGTTGAGAAAATAAATGGATTGCGATAGGAGTCGTCATTCGTTTCCGAGTTCCATCGCAAGCGAGATACATCGCCGGTTAAATAAAAACAGCGAGAGAAATCGAAGTGGAACGACGACGAATACGCTGACCCTGTGCGTCAGGTGGCAAGAGATTCATGATCCCTTGCAGGCTCACAAATGACGTCATTACATAAGTACAACCTCACCGAACTCATGCCAGGATGAAAGGCGCCCTTCAGTGCAGCCGCAGTGACCATAATCATTCTACAAAATTACCAGAATTTTCCGCAGTGAAGCAATTTTTTTTCTCGACATGTAGAACTATACTTTTACGACATATATTTCTGTTAATTTTCGAATTTGCCTGAATTCTTTTTGGAAACTTCTTATTTTGCAAGATTTTTTTACACAGAAAGAATTATTTTGTTAAAGTACGTATTTAAAAATTTATCCAGATACAGATCTAATCTGAAAATAATTTTGTTGGATTACTAAAATAATTATGTATGAAACTTAAGCATGATAAGCAATGCTGCAAAAAATTTTGACATTTTAACAATTAGTTTGAGTGCCCTATAACTATTTTGATGATACAAACACAATTATTTTCAGCTCTGGCTAAATTTTTTAATACTTTTTTCGAAATTATTTTTTTCGTGTATTATTGAATTACTATCGAGTAATGACGTATCAAAAAGACGAGCGTTTCGCGCAAAACGCGATTTAGCCAAATGTAATTCGACGTAACGATAGAATTACAGGGATTCGATGTAGCACGTGATCAGATTGTTGTTACACGCGTGTTTGTAATGCGATAATTCTCATATTGTCGGCAGACTCTCGATACGCTCGCGTTTTATAAAAAAAAATTGACCGAGCAATCTATTGTGTCAAAGAAAGAAAAAAAGCAAATGGCATTCATCATCATTTAATTAACAATCCGCAATTTACTGAAAGCAGCACTGTATGAAACATTACTTCGCGGAGTAAATAATTATCGATTTCACCTGGATTCTTTAACGAAGAGAAAAAAATTCATTGCTCGCCATAAAATTGAACATTCAGCCGGACAGCCGGAAATTTTTATGGAGTTCGCGAATCTCTTAAAACGAAGATGAGCATTCA
Source organism: Acromyrmex echinatior (assembly GCF_000204515.1). The sequence goes on along the minus strand of NW_011627109.1, from coordinate 23,169 downwards.
TTAAATACGTACGTGTCTACGGACACTCATCAAGGTGCGCCGAACAATTTTACGAACGTAATTACATACGCGCTCGTAATCGTAAATAGTTATTAAAGCGAATAATTAGCCTGTTCAGCTTGAATTTCATGGAATTTGTTTCCGCGACGACCGTCATCTTAATTGTGCAACCTCAGCGACGAAAATCCTAATTTTTTGTGACGCTTATTTAAAATAACGGTATCGATCCCGTTTTGCCGTTTAATATATATTTTTCAGCTAAGATATTTATCTACATAATCTCTTTCTATTATGAGTTCTCGTTTCACAAACGATCTTAAATTAATACGCTTATAAAATTTAAGAAATTATGTGTAAATATAGATATATAGGGTGGGGCATTTTATTCGTCCCAGGCGGATATTTCAAAAACTAAGAGAGATACATGAAAAAAATGTATTTAAAAGTTGTAGGCTTTCTTGGGAGAAAGAGAAGGTGAAAACAATAATAGATTTTATATAGGGGACATTACCAAGGTTAAGGTCGACATAAATTTTTTTAAACAGGAACCCTTATATTTTATTGCATATTCTTGTAGCTGAAGTCAAGACATTTTCAAAATATTATAATAAAATATTTTCAACTTTTTCATTAAGCACTTTACGAATTACAAAACTTGACAGTTACTGTACTGCCGACATTAGCATTGCCCAAAGTGTACCACGTATACACACACCCACACAGAAGACATTAAATCTGACTAAGTAACCTCCACATCTTGGATAATGTCAGCAGTACAGTAACTCAAGTTTGCAAAAGTTTGGTAAAATTTGCAAAGTGCTTAATGAAAAAATACTTTATTATAATGTTTTGAAAATGTCTTGACTTTAGCTACAAAAATATACAAATAGAGATTTCCCATTTAAAAAAATTCATGTCGATCTTTACTTGATAATATCCTTAGTAATATCCTTTATATAAAATCCATTATTTTTATCTTCTTTTTCCCAAGAAAATCTACAACTTTTATATAAAACTTTCTTGTATTTCTTTTAGTTTTTGAGATATCCGCCTGAAGCGATTAAAATGCCCTGCTCTGTACAATATTGTAATACGAATATTAAATATAGATAATACTGAGTCATTTTATAGCCATTTTAATTTCTCCTTATGTCATTGAATCTACGAAAGTAGTTACATATTTATTTTGTAAATTTTATATCAGAAAATTTTCTCAAATTTCAACAAATTTCTGAAAAAATTTCTTTTGTAATTCAGATTTCTTAGCTGTATCATGAGTGCGAGTGAACGTGAAAATGATTCGTTCAGTGTCTCTATTTGGCACGGTATTGTTATTCCTTATTGTATCTACAATGTGAACAAAGTTTGAATGTTCTTGGTAAACGCGTCAGCCGTCGAAACAGGAGCACTTAGAACATATGTGTCAACACACGCGGCGAAGACACAGAGGCTCGCCAAGCCCGATAGCTATTTTGACTATTTGCTTGCCGCATTCCTACGGGGGTGATCCCGATCCTCGTCTGGCTTAAGGGCTAAGGCGTTGTACCGATGGAGCAAGCCACAACGGGAGCTAAGGCACTCATGTACATGTAACGTATTCTCATGCTGTTACCTCGCGGAATGTGCGCCTCGAAAATCCATAGAATTCGACGGAATTCCCGGAGCACCATGTGCCACTTCTCAGCGCGACAATTTACCGAATACTACCGAGCCTACGTAACAATGTTTCTCGCTGAAAAATGAAGAAATATTTTTAAATATGTATTAGATTGAAAAATAATTAATGATTGATTTTTGACATTGAAAATTAATTATTATTTAAAAAGTATTATGTTATACATCTTGTATTTGACGTCAATTAGAATTATGTCTTTAATTTATACGTTACACTTTCTATTAGGCACTCTAAGAGTGACAACTCAACAAATTAAGTTTCTCAGACAAAAGAAAAATTATTTTTTTAACTTGATAGAAAATCATCGAATCAAATCGGCAAAAAGAAGATATTTTTAATATGATATGAAATATAATTTTTCTCATTTCCGTTTTACAAAAATCAGTTTTTAAAAGAACCATCTTTTTTAAGTTCTAACAATTATGACAACTTTCTTTTTTAACTATTCTTTTTACCATTGTTATAACTATTTTGATTTTTTTATGAAGTTATATTTGTGTATTAATTTAACATTTAATGTAACATTATTATTTAAATTAATTATTTTTTTTTTGTATTAAATTGATATTCGATATTAATGTTAAAATAATCCATAAAATAATCCAATTTATAAGTAAGTGAACAAGTAACATGAAAATAATATATTTTAAATTCTAAAATGAATGAATAAAATACAATAAAATACAATATGTTAATTTAACATATAAATAATAATTTTACTTTAAAAAAAAATATACTTCCATAGTTTGTTTGCAATTTTTTTGTGTTAATTTTTTATAATATTTGTGTTACCTTCTAACATTTTTAATTTTCATTTTGTGTTAAATTAACACAAAACCTTTAATATAGGACACAGAATATAGGATGTATATATAATAAAGCGTGAAATATATCTATTAAATTTAATATAAATTTTCCAACTTCGTAGTTTTGTTACTTTTGAAATAAGAGAGCAATATGCACTCTCTTTCCGAGAGAATTAACTTAAAATCGTAGAAAAGGTTATTAGCCGTAGAATGTTGAGAAAGGTCCAGCCTCATTTTTGGGATCTTCCCTTAGGAATAAAACATCGTGCTGATGGAAAATACCAGCACGTAAGTCACAGTTTCCAGGTGCATAACGAGAATCTTTCCGGAGGCAGCTTTCCTTTATGATTATTCCTTCATCTCGAGGATTCTCGAGAAAATTCTCAAGTTTGTTGGCGAAGATTGAGTCATTCGCGTAATTACGCCGGCGCTACGGAAATGCACACTCGCAAGTTGTGTAAACAGGGCAATCATGCCGCTGGCAACGAATTACCGTGAAGACATCTCTCGCGCCCATTTTCTTATTCGTCCTCTATTCCATCGTCCTTCTGTCACGAGCTTCTCGATTCACGATGCGAAAAAAGAAAAACAAGACAGGAAACGGAGGTTGCGTCGTCGACGGAAAAATATTTTCATGGATATAAATTTGTTTTTGCCATTTTTTTAGATTGAAAGCCGAAAGGCTAATACTAAGGAGGCTTTTGAACTACGAATTGGATCCCAACCAACTTCAATCCTCTCAAACTCTAACCCTCCGACTCCAACCTCTTTCCGTCAGAAATCATGCTTCTTATGAAAAGGAACGACCAGCTTGGAGTTTTCTCCCTTCGGCAGACATCATTTATTAATCTCCCTCCGTTGTGAATTCACATTCGTCAATCAATGGAATATTTTTTACAAACTTCTCAAACAAAATTGTTTTTATCTAAATAAGATGTTTTTAATTAAATTTGTTTGAAACTCGTAACGAATATGCATCAAATGTCACGATAGCTTGAAAGTAATTACGACGAGATCATTTTGAAAGAGAAGTTTTACGTTTAATACGTTATTTTCTTGAAGCATAATACTTGTGTACAGAAACAGATTTTGCGCCGCAATTGCGAACGTTGAATCGGGCGTACTTGCGGAAAAATTACTGGGGACACAAAGAGTAAAAACGCTCGGTGTTTTCTATTCTAAGTGCGCCCCTTCTCTTTCCAATTCAATTTTAACTTCTGTCACGTATACAGTGACCTTTCCCCAATTCGAGAGAAATAATACCTCGGGCAAACTCGCAGATATTTCCCCGCGCATCAACTTTGCCAGGCTGTCGAAGAAAGTTCGGTCTCAAGAGCACCTCGCTCGCGGTATCCGGCGACTTCTATAAATAATTCTTATTTGGATTTATGAACGTTATATACGTTTCGAACTTCTGAAAATCGGCCTCCTTCGAAAGGCACATATTCGCGAAACTTTTGTTGCAAAATTTCGCAGGGCGCGGATTCGAACAATACGTTTTCACATGAAGGGGCGCGCAAATATTTGCCTCAGCTCATAAAGCCGACGATTCTCTCCTAAATTCAGTCTGCATAAGCTGCTCATGGAATAGGATTATTATCACATTTTGGGAATTTACGTTACTCACACGAGGGATATATCTAATCCCAGACTTTGCTTTGATTAATTTATCAAATACACCTCTATTTCTACGAAAAATTATGCAAAATTCTGCACGCTTCTCGCGTAATATATATAATGTAATACATTTTATCATGTGTGTTTTTTTTTAGCATCTTAATTTAACGAGCTTTAGTAGTCCATGTGGAAAATCATGTCGCGTATATGAATTTAACACATAGATTTGTGTAGCTGTTTAAAAAAAGACACACACGTACACAATTCTCCTTCCAAAAATCGAGACCGATTAAATTACCAAGTATAACATTAAATGCACTATATCGACAGTGAGTTGCATCGGAAATCCAAAGACTCTTTAGTCCACAAGACTCTGATGTTTTTTTTTTGCATGGAAACGAACTTCGGAGAAGCGTGCTCAACTGTAAAATAGTCGGTGTGCACGGTGTTGCATCACAACGACAAAATATCTCAAACTTCCCCCTTTCCATTCTTCCCCGCTCGAGGGCGTAAAAAGATCTGCCGGAATTAACTGTCGGATTCACGAGACGCTTCGTTCGGCAACTTTCTCAGAGGCTCTTAGCCAAGTCTGCGCGAGCATCACGGTATTATAGGAGAATCTACGTTAGTTCTAGCATGCTGTAAATGCTCGTGGTTCCCTAAGATCACTCAAACTCGCCAGCGTGCAACGAAGTTATAGAGCCGAAGCCGTTTAAGCTTTTCGTACCTACTACTCCGCTCGCTTCTAACTTCTACGGGACAGTAGTCCTTTCTCTCTGTGAAATTCCATCTAATTAATTTCCCCAGTCATTCTCGGCAATCTCAAGTGAACGACGAACGGGCGTGGCGCTCTCCTATCGGATATTTTCCAAGGATTCGTCGGTTTAAAAGTAAGAATAAGGATATGGCTATGTGTGTGCGGGTTGGAACGTCGTGAGAGTTGAAGAGGCCAAGGGAATCGTTGAACGAGGAAGTACGAACGCGAGAAGTATGTGCTTTCTCAGCGTATTCAATTCTAAACGTTGTAGACACATGTAATCGTATGTTCTATTCCAAACAGGTTTTAGTTCTACGATCTTCAAGATTTGCGATTATTCCTTATCGGCAATACATACGACAAAAAAATTATTATGTTTTTTAATTTAATTTTTTTAAGTGAACTTTATTTTCCATTATGCGATTATTATCTTCTACATTTTTACATTTTATCACATTTAAATCTAAATTGATTCTTTATCATTGCGAGACTTTTCTTGTTATTAACCCGAGAATAGTTACTTATTTTGTTTACGTAAACGATCACTTGAGATATTTTATATTCTATTTCAAATCACTATTATTAACGACATGTTGTATATTAATAGTTTACCGATTTAAATTTTTTTTTATTGTAAAAAAAAAGTTAGTAGAAACCAAACAAATGAACGAAATAAACATATTAAGTTGCCTATTATGACGGTACTTATAAAATATAAAAATTTTAATGAATATAAGTAAGCTTTTTCACTGCAGGTTTTTGATGAAATTTTATATTTAATTATGTTTGAGAAAAATAGTTATTGAAGAAGAAAGAAAATATATCCAAAAAGAAAGAAAATATTTTTACATCCTTTTACAACAATTCACATTTTTCTCGTCACTGAAGTATAAAGATATCTCAAGTAATTATTTCTAGATTAAGTCGATAGCGTGCTAATAATCGATATGATTCGGCGAAATGTCTATGGAAAGAAATATCTCTTTGACGGAGAAGTTAGTTATGTTAATATATGAGAGAGTTGCGAAAGACCTGCATTAATATGCAGGTAGAACACCATCGACGGGTGTCAAGATGACAGAGTACTCGTTATGTCTCGAACGGGAGTAGAAAGTTTTAGTGTTTTCTCACCTCTGCGTATTTCTTTCTTTCACGTTCTCCTTCTTTCATTTATATTATTCAATTTAATATCACATTTATCGATCGGATAAATTTTTTTAAATCTCGATAACGTTCACGAAATATTTCTTGGACGCGTGTGATAAATGCACGTAGATAAATTTTACGGCGGATTTTTATCGGGATAATTAGAACGATACGTAAATTTACGAGACACGCCTGTGAAATCATGGGCTCCCGCAAAGATTCGGCGAATTTTTTTTTTTTACTTGCGTAATTTATAATTTTGTTGATTCTTGCGAAATCGATGTACCGAATATATTTTACTTGCGAAATATTCCACTCATAAAAGGCCATTACAATATCTTACAACTCCCAAGAGCTGTTAATAAAATAACCTTTATGACCAGTTATAAGTGAAATATGTAGCATTATTACAGCCATTACTTGTAGCATCCTGGCGCCGCGCCGCCTAGAATTACTTCGTTCGTTGGCTGTTGCACGTTATTGTAATGTTTACGGTACTATCGAAATTCCGAATCTATCTAAAGGGCTATCGGGATTTACTGCGACGATCTCGTTTGAAAAACGCGCGGTTAACCGGTAACTCGCTCCCGGAAAACAATTTTAATCGAACGCCAGCAGCGTGTTTTCTATTTATCCATTTTTTTTTCTCTTGATTCGACTGTTTTTGAAAAGAGTGGGAAAAATACGTTTTCCTTGCTGTTGAACGATAGCCAAGGCCGTACTTGAACAAAATTGCAAATCGAAACACGATTTGTTTCTTTTACATGTTGCCAATGGAACAATAGCAAACGCATCAACTATAGACAGCAATGTGCGCTCATCCGTACGCATCCCCATGCTCGCAAAACGCGCGTTATACATCGTTTAATGCGTTTAATCCGGTCGTTATCGGCTTTCAGATGCATCTCCCAAGTGTATGGAAAATTAACGACAGTTCTCGTTTGGTTGACAAGGGAGGCGACTGTGAGTGAATTTCGTCGGGGGCGTAGGAGAACGACGATATGCCATGCCGCCCCGAGCGAAAACGGACGGGGATGACGCGCAAACGCAAACTCACGTCCGTCCGATATCGGCGGGAGATTATCGGGTCACCGGGATAAAAATCGGCGGAAACTTCGAAAACTGATTTGGGACGGTCGTACACACATCGTTGTATTGACATAGCGCGGTACAGCGCAGTGCAGCGCAGCGCAGCGCAGCGCAACGCAGCGCAGCGCAGCGTACGAATAGTGATGGCGACGGGAACGGGGACGTGGGCGGATGCCGGGGGGACGACTTCCAGAGTTATGGAGCCGTAGATCAACCGCTTTCGGCCGCGTTTTGAAATGTGTAATCAGCGACCGTGATTTATCGCCTTGCCCCGATTACCTCGTCTGTTCTCTGTCCGCGTCGATATGCGTTGCGGAATCGCGTCGCTTTCGATGCCGGAAGCAAGGTGATCTCTCTATTTCTGATCGAACCTTTGACGCCGTCCGAGTTTCAACGGAACGTATACTTTGCGACGTAAGTTTTTCTTTTATAAATTCACGCGATGCGTCTTTATCAGAAAGCTTAAGATTCCTGATCTAAACCAGGGGTAGTCAATCTTTTTGTCTGACGTGTTATTATGAAAATTTAAAATCTTCGGTGTGCTGCTCTGCTAAAGAATTAAGCGGAAAAAATCATGCTTATATTTTCTTCTCTTGCATGGAAAACAAAAAGACTTCTATGAATGAATCTCTAAAGAGTGAAATCTTACTCTGAAAATTGAGCTACTTTCTGTCAAGACCCAATTTTTATTCTTTAAAGTGAGATTCCAAAGAATTTGGAGAGTTCCGCGAGTTGACCATCTCTGGCTATATAAATGAACAAGAATCCGAAAATCTAACTGTATGGGATATTCATTTGATTTCACTTATATTTCTTTCTGTAATTTCTAACGACAGTATCGTTAAACTGTTGCACAATTATTATACATGATGAAAAAAATGTAACGATACCAAACTGTCGTTAGAAGTTACAGAATAATCGAGATACTGGGCAGGTATTATAAAATTATTCGGAATAAAGAGATTCCGATCGAAATTGTTCAATTATTTCCTAGATTTCTATTATATTTTCTAGGGAAACCAAAATAATTCCGATCGGAATCTATTCCAAATGATACGTGCGCCTGAACAGCGCCTATTATTTTCTCTTGTAACCAAATTAATATGCGCGTTAGTTAATATTCAAATTAATATCATTAAATAGTAAGATACATTAGTTAATATTATTAAATATAGTAACTAATTAACATATTCTCTTCTTTCGTTGTCTTTATTACTGAACGTGAAACGAAATATATCGTATGTCACGTTGCCGCGTGCCGTAAACATCGTAAGCGCCGGGTACAAATCGTCGCAATCAGAGAACAATGACGTCTCATAAATGGTCGATTTGACATTATCGGTTTCGAATGATATTACGATTGCCGATACTCGCGGGACGTGGTAACAATGATTGTCGTTTTAGCGGGCATCGTCGAACGGTTAAACATTACAAACGAGTGCACGTCGTTTTTTCATTGGATTGATCGCACCTGTATAGATTTAAATACAGATATACATCGCGAGCGTCATAAATACCAACGTAAATCTGTTCACTTCTCTCGATTACATGCACATTACTCGTCGCGTACAGCGTTTCGTCCGTGTGAAAGCGCATGTATAATCGTATTTAATGGAAAACATTGATTTTTTTTCACTGTATTCTACATAAGTATTCATCAACTTTAAACACATTCATCGGCATACAACGCAAGAGCAACTCCAAATACGATAAATACGATAAATAATTCCGTCGACAAGCCTGATGCGTGTAAAACGTATTTTGCAATTTTGAACGTTATGCTTTCATTCGTCAATGGTGTACATTATAATTTTGTATTTATTTCTTGTGTGTTCGATTGATAGAATAATTACATACGTATACGTGTTAAGAGAGATCACACTGAAAAGAGTCTGATAATAAACTGAGTTAATGGATTATTAAATCTTTGAAATAGTTTTAATCGAATATTTATTTGATTAAAATAACATAAATTAATTAAACACTAATTTTACTTTTTTAAATATCTTATTTTTCTAATTATCAAACGGTTGTTATTATTATTATTATTATTATTATTATTATTACGTTTGATTATATAAATAAATAGGTTAAAGAAACAGCATAAACAAGGATATTAACATTAATTAATTCAAAATCGAAGAAGAGTTTTAATCGTAAAAGATCGAACTCACAGTTTTCTTCAGTTTATAAATTAAAAAAGCACAAATAATTTCTAATTTATGAATTGAAAGATTGATGATTCATTTTTTACGATTTATTTTTCGTCTAATTCGAATTACTTGAATTTTAATATTTGACTTTTATTGCTTTGCATACAACGAACTATATAATCATTTATATAAATACATAACATTCTTTCATTAAAAAACGCTACGAATTAATTCCAACACCTAATATATTAATAATATAATATTTACTAAATATGGCATCAATATGCTGAACAAAATGCACTTAGTTACTATTACCAGACTTTTAATAGGAGAGAATAGAAATTCCTGCCTAAAATGTTTGTCATGATTTAAAATTGTCATAATTGACCAAAATAAAGGGATTATTGAATCTGACAACATCGAATGATACGAGAATACGCAAATTAATCGCGCGTTGTGTAAATTCTGGTCAAATATCGTTTAATTCATCATCGTGAAACAACTCCGGAACCGGGGATCACAACCGAGAAGTGAAAGCTCGAATCGCCGTTCAACACGAATAAAGCGAAGTGCAAATGCCGACCGAGACGAATCCGAGAGTACAAATACAGCAAATGCGATTCAAGCGATGGTGGCTCCTCGAACAATAAAAATCCGACAGTTAGAGACTCGCGAGACATCCGCCACCTCCGTCGAGGCACATTGGTGTTTGATATGTCGGATTTAAGGTATCTGCGCGCGACAGCCGCGGAATAATAAGTCAGAATAAGCAGGCGAGGCACGACGAGGCTTTTTACGGATTCGAGAACGCGGTTCACGCCGGTATGTATATTGTGCTCGTGTGTCGCTGCCATTTGCCGGCGACGCGCATTGAAAGCCACACGCCGCGGCTTCACACCCATTTCCGATTTTCGTCGCTATTTGTTCGCTCTGACTTACTGCTGCTTTATACGCTTATCTGATAATATATTTTCACTGAATGGGGATATAAAACGTCATTCTGCTATTTTTTTTTAACTGGTGAACACGATTGAATTATAGAAGCAAAAAAGAAATATTTTATTATAATGAAATAAATTTATCTTACGTCTACATTGAAAGAACGAGTTTGCTGAAGTATCTAAAAATTTAGATACGGATCTAAAAATAATTCGGACTGTCAAAATAACTATGTATGACGTTTAAATTGGTTGCTACACAGAAAGAACGATTTTGTTGAAAATTTAGGTAGATACAGATCTAAAATTAATTTTGAACTTTTAAATATAAGTCGCTCGAACTGGTTGCTAGAATGTCAAAACTTTTTGCAGTACATTGCTCGTCATGCTTGAGTTTCGTGCAATTATTTGATAGTCCAACAAAATTATATTCAGATCTGTATCTAGCTCATTTTAGATATTTCAGTAAAATCGTTCTTTCCGCGTAGAATGTCAAAAACTTTTTGCAACATTGTTCTATGCTTGAGTTTTAATTTTGACATAATTATTTTGATGATCCAACAAAATAATTTCCAGATCTTCCTAAAATTTTAGATATTTCAGCAAAATCTTTCTGTGCATTTCTAAAGGAAAAATTGACGAAAGATTAAAGAAATAATTTTAAAATGAACCGGAATAAGAGATTGATGATATAATATCTCGGATTTGAAATTATAAAATTCGGAATCTGCTTGAATACTTCTGCTTAATCCTTTTTCGTCATATATTAACGGAAAATCTGATGTTTTATCTAAAGGATAAAGATTCACCATAAAAAACGGTGCGATCAAAAGCTAATTTACGCAGTCACATTTTACCGGTGCGGCTTATAAGAGTGGTAGCTGGCCAAACTTTGTAAACGAGTTTAGTTCCTTGCCTCGTTGATCAGTGATTTGTCTTGAAATTCAAAAAGACAAGTAAGGACTAGCTTGAAGTCGACCACGATGCTTTATTAATTTATGTCGAAAAACTTTATTACTTTGGAAAGTAGGTCTGACAAGTTAGTGATTTTATCGCTTTTCCTCGCGCTGGCGCCGTTCGTGCGACACCGAAGAATAATTCGATTATTTTTCGACCTTAATCCAACGTTTCCGTACCTCTGCATTTCGTATCTTACCGATCTCATTAAAAAGGCAACACATCCGCGTTTCGGCGTATCCAAAGATTTTAAACTTTCATGTTTCTCCGTACGTAACATACAGAGAATAATACAACAGCCGTTCCTCGTGTACTCCGCACTTTATTCGAGAAAGAGCCCTGAAAAAGGTCCGTTGAATTCTGTTGAATTTAGCAGAACGAAAGAAAAACCGGGTACCGTGAAATTAGTGGCGTTTGGTTGAAAAACTCGCTCCTCTTTCAGACTGCTTCGACAGAGCTCGTGTAAAAAGAAATTTGAATTGGACGCTGGAAATTTGCGTTTGACGCTTTTCATCGTTTTTGTCGTCGTTAAGCTCTCCGAAAAAACAATCGTGATCGTCAGTGCAATTAACCCGTTCGCAATCCTTCCTAAATTTTTGCCCATATCTTGCATCATTATTTGAATTGTTATTAACGTTACGAAATTATACACCGATAATTTCGCGTTCCCTTTATAAATTATTCCTCTTCTTATTAAAAAATATATTTTAAAATCTTATTATCTAAAAACGATAACGCCAATTTTTTTAATTTCCATCCATAATTACTTTATATCTGTTGAAATATTGACCCGATATCTTATATACATATGATATGTATATAGATATGTATATAAAATATACATATCTAATATCTATATATATACATAAAATATCGGATGCGGAAGTTCGCGCTCCTAGCGAAATAAAGAATCGTAAAACTGGGTCAATCCTATATCACTACGGGTGGGAATTAATTACCTTTCGATGTGCTTTGTCGGCACGAGGCACTTGCAATGTAATTATGATCGCGTTTCGTGTGAGGTTCGAAAAATAAATCATTCTAATTAAAGGCGGATTAGAAGATCGCGCCGGCATGCCAGTAGAAGGCTCGTTAACTTATCTTTAACGAGGTCAGCCAATATCATTTCCTGTGCCAGTTTTTCTAGCTCCCTTTGATCCGCTCCACTGTCGATAAGCTAATAACGTCTCCGAGTCGAAAGACTTCATACGTAAAACGTATAATAAAATCGTTTGTGCGCCGTTATAAACCGATCGCGGCGCCAACGTTATCGGTATGCTTTATCAGCTGCAGCGTTGCGATTCGATACCTTTAAACGCAACAAAGACATGTTTACAGCATCGCGCAAATGCATCGTAAAATGGCAGCGTTCGAGTATAAGGAGAATTTTCTGCGTCGATAAATCATGCAATAACGATATAGCTAATAGCAAAAAACTCGTGTTGTGTTCGACACGTACTGTAACACGTAGGCAGGTTTGCGATTGGAGATTTCTCGTCTAATATCTGATATTCATCTGATATAGATGTAGAACGCGTTATCTTCACGTTACGGATATAAATCACAGAATTAAATGTATTTGACGCTAAGCGTAGCGAGACACGTGGAGAATGCGAACGTAAATTATCTCAGTCTTCTTTTAATAAAGCGCAAAAATAAGAAGAAGCTCTCTCGAAGAACAATTTCATTTCTCGTAATACTTAAACGCAAAGACCGCGGTCTTTGACGGAGGCCGTAGAATTCTACGGGTTTATTGAGAGTGGTCTTTTAATGACGATCGTGAGAAATTCTTCCATGATTCTTCTTTTTTTTTTTCTTACGCATTTTTCGTCTTCTGCGCAGAGGATTCCCGTGAAACGACGTCGGAATTATGATCGTCGCTGAAAGACACTAAATAAGTAAAATAAATCATGCATCCTCGTTTTCAGTGCTGCAACTGGTAATTACATAAATGCTCCTGTCGTGTTTTCCTACGGTCTTTTTATCTCTTTCTCAATTCTCCCATACGTTGCGTATAATACTCCGAAAGATACCTGGCTTGCAAGTATACTACTTGACCTTTCACCGTGTCCACCGGCAGCAGACGGTAATTTGTAACGTGGTTTTCTAGACCAGGCACGGAGTAAAAGCCCTTGACCGGTACGCGCCTCTTTCCTTTTGTTGGTTTCGGGATCGTATGTTGGTCGTTTCTTTGTGAATGCGTAACTGTAGCAACTGTAGCTTTTTCACCCGCCGCCGTGTCGGGAACCGGGATGTTTAATCCCATTGCAGAAGCGACTTTGAGCTAATGTCAGATTAATCAGTGCAGCCTGTTGAATTATAAATCAGCGCCGGTTTTCTGCCGAGCATGTGCCAAATTACCCGCAGATGCGCATGGCACCTAATAACGTTTTTATATCGCAGAGGAATGAAAATTTTATTGCGCAATTTTTGTGCCAATTACGCAGGATTTTATTGAAAAAAATTTACAATTATGTAGGAATTTAAATATTTATACTTTAAACGTAATATTTTAGAGAAAAATATTTTAAAAACATGTTATATATCAATTTGCTGAGAAACGAAATTCGGAAATTAGGTGAATGTTAGGATTTCTAAGGGCGAAGTTGAAAAGATTTACGTTCAATTGAGGTACTTCTCACGTTGGTGCAAATTTTCGTACGTTTCCTTACAACAACGTTTACAAAGTTTACCTCAGGAACGTCGAATTACATTTCCATACAAAGAAAGTGCACTCCACAGTGAACTCTGCGAAGTTACGCAAACGTTATTACCATGTCGTCTCATTACTAATACATGTACTTGTTCCAGTTTCACAAAATACGTAAAAATATTGCCACTTTAATATATCATGGATATCTCCTTTTTATTATTTACTTTATTTAGATATTTAAAAGTGTACAAATTATATATATTATATAAATATTTAAAAATTTTTTAAGGGATTTTTAAATTATTTATAGTTGTGCACAAACGATTTATAAGAAAAGTTAACTCTTATGGTGTAATGTGAAAAACCTTATCCATACAAAACTCGCGTTCTTTTTTATATATTTAATATAGTTCAAAATATATGTAAAATTACTGAATGTTATACTTTCAAATTTCTAAAACAAATATCTGTACTTTATTTTGTAAAAAATAAAATGCAGTATGTATGTGTAATTATTTTTATAATTTCGAGAAACTTTTATAAATGGAAATTAATCGGATACTAACCGTTCGTAGGCATACATAGGTACTTTACTTTATCCCATTAGACATTCTGAGTCTTTTTTCTCCGGTCCCAATTTTTTTACTGTTCTTAGGCTTTCAAAAAATTTAGATAAATTTAGGATTATTTTTCAAAATCTCTGCTACATTGCCAAATAGCTATTTAATTCAAATGTTAAAATCTTTATTTAATAAAAACTAAAAGTACCAAGAAATTTGAGAGTGAAATTTCACTTTCAAAAAAGAACCAGTAGTGTGCCTACAAAGGGCTATAATTATTTAGGTTTGTACGCAAAAAATAAAGATGTTTCCTTTAATGAAAATAAGAAATTTTAATTTGAAAAGAGGCTAGCTTTTTATCTGCTTTCGTATTATTAAAACTCGTTCAAAGAAACGCGTTTGCGGATCGGTAGTCTGGCGACACAGACCTGTTTATCATCCTTCCACAGGCACTTGGAATCCCTGATCTCCGACGGATTAATCAAGACAACCGGGATGACCATAAATCGTCGAAATCCGCCGACTTTCGTTCGCAGCGTAGAACTTGCAGATGATGATGCATAAGTATGTGGCAGTTAATTCTCATCATTTGCACGTGAGCTTGTAACATCGTGAGGCCGACCGGCGAACGAGCCATAACGCGTTCGTTTATCTTCCATGCCATCTCGCCTCGGATAGTCGCATATATACGCGCAGTCGTTAATTAAATCGAAGGTCGACTAATGCGTTTCTGCTACGTTTCATCGACGAAAGACCACCGACCCATTTCTCGCCCGCGGTGAGAGGGACAGCTTGATGTAAGGTTCATATATGTTAACTATCATCTTAATTTCCGCTCAAATTTCAATTCTCCTCTACAAATGCGCTCTCGAACAGGAATTAATGTTGTCGCGCGATAAGCTGGCGCCGCGAGGAAAGAAGACTCGGAAATGATCTACGTCACACTGACTGGATGTTATCTCCATACTCCGGTATGCGATGCGAGGAGAGAAGGATAACTTGGGAATCTCTAATGCGAATCGGGGGAAATTAAAATGGAATTCTCATATGCAACGGATACATCTCGCGCTGGATGATACCTACTCACTGAGCGAACCGGCGTGGTGGCGACAGCATTTTTAAATGGCAGTGATATTGAAATTATGTGCGCAATGCTCGTGGCGGCATGGTACAAAAGCCGCAGCTCTCCGACATAAATCGCCAACTCGAAATTCCGGAGGGAAGTTCCGTCGAGTCTCGGAAAGGGGGAGAGAGAGGAAGAGAGAATCTCCGGTTCCTGATACGCACATCAAGTACTGAAAATGTATGTATATACAGTCAAGCGAATTGCGCGAGAATTCTCTGGTTGGTGAGATGGACAGCGCGAAAGACGACAAGAGGTAGACGCGGGAAAACGAGGATCAAGATTACAGATTTATGGGGAGCCCTCTTAGAGGCGTCGGAGTCTCTCCTGGCCCTTGAACAGCTTTGAATCAATAATGGTTAACCTAAGACGTACTGTTACCATATGACGGTGGTGAATCGTCTTGGAAACCTTCTGAACGTCTAAGAAAACAAATGTTCCTGTCATCTAACGCCGTAACTGATGGGATATTTACAAAAAGACGGCAAATATTTCGAATTATAAATACATATTATTCTAAGCACAATAAAGTAAATCAAATGTTAAATGAAAATAGATCAAGATTAAACATACATGAGTGAAAAACGCCATATTTGTTCAAGGCGGTTTTTTATGCCTAATAATCTCTTGTAAATTTATATACATGATAATAAATTGCAGTCATATTCTCAAAAGTATTTTAGAACATTCAAATTTCACGATTGTGAGTTGGATATCTTCAATGCCAGCAAAAAATCTTTCTGTGTTTCTATCTCAATCGAAGTGCCGCAAAAAGCTTCTAGTGACTGCTATGTTCTATTTCCGCGTTTTCGAAATGGTGATAGAGTGCGGTGAATAGTTTACGTAGAGGGATATTTCGAGTGTCTCTACGCGTTATTCTTCGCACATGGGAACCACACAAATAGTTGACAACAGCTTGACGTTAAAAACGGTTAAAATAGCTTTCCCATGTCACACGACAATTTATTGTACAATCGATGTGATAATCGCTTCGGTTTCTCTGAACATTTACGTTATTGTTCATGATATTATTCCGTACGCAATAATTAATTATACGATCACTTATTTTAATTTGAAAAATCTGTAGCCACAGAAATACGCCACAGAAAAGATAAATATCAATTGACATGTAAAACGAATGTATAAAATATATATATAAAACGTGCTAAATTATATTTTTTAACATTTGCATTCTCTTGATTGTGCTGATGATAGTCACAATTTGATCAAAACGTTTACATGTAATTATATTTTTAATATATGACTTGTGCGAATAATAACTTGCGTATGTGACTGTATGCGCTTTCTTACTTTTGTTTTATGTTACCGAACCACCTCTAATAACTTTGTTTAAATTTTATTTATATATATATATATTCTCTAAAAAAATCTTAGCAAAAATAAATTTGTATAAAATTTTGAAATAATTTAATTTTATTTATATATATTCTCTAAAAAAATCTTAGCAAAAATGAATTTGTATAAAATTTTGAAGTAATTTAAATAATATTTTAAAATATTATACAAATTTATTTTTGCTAAGATCTTAAAAAGTATCCGCGGTTTTTTGTTCAATTTTTGAATGACCCTTTTTAAATAACCCAATATTTTAAAATTTTATACAAATTTATTTTTGCTAAGAACTTTTTAAATATATGATTTGTGCGAATAATAACTTGCGTATGTGGCTATATGTTCTTTCTTATTTTTGTTTTAGAATATATATAATTATTTTTTTAGAGAATATGTATAATTATTTTATCTAAAAATTTTAACTGATGTGACTCTCCTTTTATTTTAATTAAAGATTTAAATTTAAGATAAATTATTCATAATATATTTATGACGGCATTTCACAGTCATTATTATATTTATGACGGCATTTTTATCGCGTTTCAAGATAACTTATCCCAATAATGTAAACGAATAAAGATCCCTCCGCCTTGTGATACGCTATAGTTAGAATCTGATATAAAGAAGAGCAATTTTTACAGTGAAGAATGAACTTTCTACGTCAAATTTACAATATCTATTCGAAAAGTACGCTATAGTTAGAATCCGATATAAAGAAGAGCAATTTTCACAGTGGAGAACGAACTTCCTACGTCAAATTTACAATATCCATTCGTAAAGAAAAAATTAAGCATTCCGTCAAACACCAGCGGTCTCGTTAAAGAAAGTTGTAAATCCCAAATCTTTCAGACCACTTACGATAGTAATGAAATAGTAATTTTGGTAGCATGTCAATTGCAATTACCATTTTTATCACTTCTTTAATATAATATTAAAATTCTTGAGAAAATATATTCAATCACCCATCGCTAAAAATCATCGAAAAAATTCACTTATTAAAAGTGAATAGAATAGAATAATTTTCTTACGAAATAATAGTTACGAAGGAGTATATTTAACAATAATAAAATACACGCGTTATTATAATTTTTTATATGTACGGGTACAAAAGTTGGGTACCAACTGTACGAGATGAGCGGAACCCGGTAATAACGAGATTAAAGAACATTTATACTGAAAAATTTATTATATAAAATTTAACAATTCTTTATTTTTCAAAAATTACAATTATTAATATCCCGCTAATACGAGAGTAGTACCTATTCCACTTATCTTGAATTTTTTGTACCCACAAATTATTCATAATATATTTATGACGGCATTTCACAGTCATTATTATATTTATGACGGCATTTTTATCGCGTTTCAAGATAGCTTATCCTAATAATGTAAACGAATCAAGTCCCTCCGCCTTGTGATACGCTATAGTTAGAATCCGATATAAAGAAGAGCAATTTTCACAGTGGAGAACGAACTTCCTACGTCAAATTTACAATATCCATTCGTAAAGAAAAAATTAAGCATTCCGTCAAACACCAGCGGTCTCGTTAAAGAAAGTTGTAAATCCAAAATC
>NW_011627108.1:241221-307481 GCF_000204515.1 Acromyrmex echinatior | reverse complement strand
CAGTCTTGAAAAAAAATGAGAACATTTTCACTCTTTAAGAGAAGTGAGAATTCATTCTTTTTAAGTAAGATTTTACTCTTTTGGAATTAAATTTAAAGAATAAAATCTCCAATTTCAAAAAAAAGAAGTAAGAATTTTTTCCTTCAGAATAAATCTCACTCCAAAAGAAATCTCACTTCAAAAGAATGAAAATCTGTTACTTTTTGTTTAATCAAGAATGAAAAGTTTTAATTCATATTTTTTCAAGATTGAGTTTCCACCTCAAAAGATTTAGAGAGTATATTATGCTTTTTGTGCATCAATAAATGAATTGCTAAGTTATATTTTACGTTTCGTTGTGCTTTATGGATTAATTAGCGTTGTCTAGAATAATAACGAAATATAAAAAATCGATTGACAGATTTCAGAATGGAAATGTTGACACTTAATATAATATTTAAAATGTAATATAAGAGCTAGATATTGTAATATATAAGAGTTATATATTATAAATAGATCTATTAAATCTCGTTATCAAACAGATTCAAAAATACAAACATCAATATTTATATGTATTCCATCAAAGAATCATACCTCTGTCTGTAAACAGTTTAGCAACAGTTTCTGCAAACAATTCTTTACATCGTTTCTGTACCTTTTGTGATTAGTTACCAATAATCCTTACAAAACGTTATAATGGCAGAACAAGAAGTAGACGATATTCTAATCCCAGTTCGTCGTTGGATACGTGGCCATTATACAAAATTAACAAGTAGTAATGAGGCAAAATGTAATCATTGTAATGAAAAATTCACTATACATAAGAACAGATTAGCTATTTTACATGAACATTTGGTGAAGATACATCCAGACATATTGTCAGAAGAAGAGAAGAAAGAAGATAAATTCGATTGGTCTTGGGATTATTTTATCGCAAAAAGCGATACAGAGGCAACATGCAAAGAATGTGGCTTAACAATTAAGTACCGTTCAGTAACTAATCTCAAAAAACATTTAAAACGTATTCACAAGTAATGTACAAAAATTAAATTAAAAAATTTATTTACGTATTGAAGAATGTAAAATTAATAATAGTAAAATGATCAATGTCAGCTAAAGAAAATGTAACGCCAACAAATATACTCAAATAAAGCTCGAAAAATTTATTAAACAGATTTTTGATACATGTCGTCAAATATGATTTGCAATTTTCAGCATTATAAACGTACAATAAAAAAAAATTCAAAATTTATTGAAGTAACTTACACACAAATTAGAAATTTTAATCAAATATTTAATATATGTGTAGTGATACTGCGCGCAATCAAAAGAATATGGAACACAGAACAAGAATTTTAATCTATTAGGAACTGTGTATTTCACAACACATGATTTCTGAAGGTTGAAATTTCTATTTTCTTAATTCCTATTTCTTTGATAGCGCAATTCCTTATAAAACTAATCAGTATTCATTTATGTTACACAGCCTTATTAAATAACAAACTGAATTCCATGTTTCAAATTTACTGTTACTGTGTTTAGTATAAAAAATTAGTGAAAAATAATGCGAAAAATTTCAATTTTTACCGGATAATTATCAGATTTACAGAATATTTAAATCTGCTTGATCGCTACATTTTTGAACACTACTAAATGTTCAAATAATAGATTTTAAAAAAATTATTATTTAGTCCGCATAACGGAGGACGAGCATAATTGAAAATAATAGCTTCAACGTACTTTTTATTGCTTTTTTAATAACTTCTTATGTAAATATAGGATATTCAATCCAAATTCAGATCGTGTAGAGGACAATAACGAGAGCAATTCAGACAATGACATGATTGCAAATGAGGATATAACTAAAAAGACAGATTTTATTCCAGCTCGTCTTTACATACGTAAACATTACACAGAATTAATATAAAATTGTTTTTTATTTGAACCAGGAACATTATTCTCAGGGAATGTATAAGAATAATATTATAATTTCTAAATAATTTAAAATAATTTTTCTTCTAATAAAATGCCATGAGGAAAGTTTTTCAGTTCAGAAAAACAAGTAAGAACATACCGTGACGCAGATATTTCTGTTCGAGAGATCGTCAACAAATTGATTGATCGAGTAATTCTATAGATAATTTTTTAAGATTGAGTGAACACTATGATAAAAATCATTATACAGGCGGTAATACAAAACTTACAATAGACGAGAGATTCAATAAATTTTACAGACATACGAACCGGGAATGAAACTGTTAGTGAAGTAGTAAAAGTTTTGAAATAGTCGGTTGTTATACACGATGTGTGCAACAAATACTACAAGATAAAGATTTAAAATGGACAAAAAATCTTTGATGCCTTCTCATATTCAAGGCCATAAAACTGAGATTAAAGTTTGCTTATAATCATATGACTTGATATAAAGAATGGAAAATGTCGTATTTCTTAACAAAAAAAATAATCTACATGAACCTGATAGTTTTAAATATTTCTCGCACAATTTACGAACTAATAAGGCAGAAGCCATGAGCTGAGAAATTTCGACGGAGGATGCTTGATGGTGCGGACTGCGTTTAATTATTCAAAGACGTCAATATGCAAAATTTGTATCAGAATGAACGCAGAAAAATATATCCACTTATTAGAAGATTGTTTAATTCCATTTATCGAAGAAAATCACGAAGAAAATGTTATTTTACAACAAAACAACGCTGCCAATGCAAAAAAAAACACAAGAGATGCAGATTTCGACAGAAAAATTTGCTACTTATGAAGTGGTAAATTTTCCTGCACGTTCGCCGGATTTAATTTCGATAGAGAACTTATAGGGAATTCTATCAAGAGCAGTATATAAAAATAATAAAACATTACAGTAAATACATTAAGGAGTTGGAAAACGCAGTAAGACAAAAATGGAATAAAATCGATACTATGACATTGTAAAAATTAATATATATTGTAGTATAGAAAATAGAATACATGAGTTAATTAGGCGTAATGATGTACTAATTATTAATATTAGAATTGTTATGTTCGTTGTAATACTTTAATCGATTTTAACTGTTTATAACATATATTTATAATAACTTATTTATTAAAAAGATAATATAGTTTATTTGATCTTAATACTGGTTTTTTTTACTATTCTTGCATAATCTTCTTATTTTTCTTTAATTTTATTTAGAAAACATTTAGATTCTATTAAAAATAGTAATATTCTTATAGAAATTTTATTTACTGTATTACTTATAACGGCATTAAACAAAACTGGGTAAAATTTTTTTACTTTCTTTTTGTGTTTTTATTAGTTTTTAGCACTATTAATCTCGATTTGATTATAATCATATACAATTTTAAGTCTTAGATCATTTTTAGTGTAATTAATTTATGATTATTGTAACAAAGTTTGATAATATTATCTAACAATAAGATAATATTATCTTAGATAATATTATTAAACTTTGTTACAATAATCATAAATTAACTAAAAATTATCTAAGACTCTAATTATCTAAGTTAAGACTTTATTTTCTCCCTCTTATGTTCCCCTTCCTTTTTAGTTTACCAACCTTCTTGTTTTGATATGTGGATATTATATTGTCTCTCTGAGCATCTTAAAGAAATGACTATATTTTCAATCTCATCGCTTAAGAATAGACAACGTTTATATTATATTGACACACAATTAGAAAGTATTTATTCTCATTTGATTTAGCTATTACTAAATTATATATACAAGGTGCGTCCCAAAATTTTCCGAACTTTTTCAATAGGGATAGGTCGGGTGGCGCCATCCGTGTGTTCGATTGCGCGTTTGAAAGGTACATCCCTAGCTGACTTCCAGTAAAAATTTCATGACATTTGGTTCAGTGGAAACGAAGTTATGGCGTCTCAAGTGTCAGTATGTTGTATACATCGGTACGAGAATGAACTTCGAACAAAGAGCCAATATTAAGTTTTGTTTTAAACTTGGTAAAACATTTACCGAAACCCATAATTTGATGAAACAAGTTTATGGTGATAATTGTGTAGCCCGTGCCAGTGTTTATGAGTGGTATATGCGATTCAAGAACGGTCGTGAGGACATAAATGACGACGCACATACAGGTCGCCCAAAATCGACAATTAACGAAAATTCCATCGAAGTTGTGCGTAATTTCATCAAGCATGAGCCAAAATCTTCACGTTTAGAGAAGTCAAAAGTGAAGACAATGCTCATTTGTTTTTATGATTCCAAGGGTATTGTGCACAAAGAATTCGTTCCAGCAGGCCAAACAGTTAATGCTGTATTCTATGTAAGCGTTTTGAAGCGTTTGGTGCACCGCATTCGTCGTATTCGGCCAGAATATCGCGAAGGAGGAAGTTGGCGCTTGTTACACGATAATGCGCCATCTCACCGTTCGACACTTGTCACTGATTTTTTGACTAAAAATCACATTTTAACAATCAACCATTCCCCGTATTCGCCTGATATGGCACCTTGTGACTTCTACCTATTCGGCAAAATGCATTTGTCCATGAAAGGAAAGCGGTATGTGGACGTAGAAGACATCCAAAGGGCTTGTACCACTATTCTGAAGGACGTGCCTTTGAACGACATAAAACACTCATTTGAAATGCTTTTAGATCGTGCCAAACGTTGTATTGAGTCCGACGGGGACTACTTTGAATAAACATTTGAATTTGAAAAAAAAAGTAAACCGTTGTTGTTTTATTTCAAAAGTTCGGAAAATTTTGGGACGCTCCTTGTATATAATTTATGTACATTACACAATTTCAATTCGTATTAATGACTTAATGTACATTTCTCATAATATTAGATTACCTTTTTACTTTTTTATTTTTATTTTTATTCCTTGTTTTTTAGTTTGTATTTCTCTTATTAGATTTGATTATTTATACCTATTACAATTTTACATTATATTTGTACTTTTTAACCGAAACAAGTATGTTTGTCTATAATCTACATACACAATCCAGAGGAATACATTATCGATTACAACATTCTTATAACATTTATTTTATATTGAGAGAGATTGATAATTAATACTGCGATCAAAAACGAATTTTAATTCTTATATATCTTATCTGTGTAATATTTCCATTTTTATTTTTGTTTACATTAATAATGATTCAACAGAGATCTAAATGTTTGGTTTTGTTTTGTTTACCGGCAATTAAAGTTTTCTATTTTAACTAGATGACATGTTTATTTATTAATGATTTCAAATTTTAATTTATAACGATTAATCTTAAGCTCATATCCCTTTGTCTTTCTGTTTTTTAAATTTATTGAGCTTTATTACTATTATAGTTTAATTTACGCGAGCGAAATTATGCGTTATAATTACGAATATCTTCTGTTCACCTTTGCTTTTATTTAGAAAACAATTTGGTATTCTCACTTGTAACTTTCTGAAACAATTATTTTAAGCAATCGTGAAAATTGAATGTAAATATTAGCGTCCGCATCAAATTTATAAATTCTTGTTTGAAATTAGAATTGATTCGTCCACATTTATATAAACTTACTAAATAATAATTTAATAATAATTTTTCACTTTACAATAACACTTCGTACATAAGACTTGAAAGGATTCAACTGAATATATAAAGGCAATTATGCGATTAAAGTTGAAAGATACTTACTGCCATTTACATATGACCAGAATATTTTCATTTTTCGAATACAATCTCTGATATTTTGTCAGCCTCTGTAGATTGTGATTTCTTTAAATATTTGGATCATATTAACAATACTTACTTTTTCGAACAAATGTATAGAATAAATTAAAAAATAGATTAGTTACGACATAAAAAATTTACATTATTCAAGTCTAAAATTAGACCTATCTAATATGTTTGTTCTATTTCCAATGATACGAATGATAATTCTAATAATATTCAACTTTATAATGATTCACAAAACATTCAGTTTAACTCAGAAAGAATTGATATTAATCTGGATAAATTTAGTGAGGCGCTTCCCCTCGATACGCTCTATGACAAATGATTTGTTAATTTGAGCAGCAGTGACATTAATATTCCCTTAGAAGTTCGATATTTATTACAATTTGGTAAAAAATTTGGGGTTTCTATTAATAGAAATAACAAAAAAAAACTTTAATTGAATTTATTAAACACATTGAAAATAATATAAGTGATCGACCTAAAAACTTATTAACTTTGTCAGAAATAATTCTATTTCAATACTAAACAGATTCCATAACAATTTTCCTTCTCCTAATTTTATTGACAAACAGATTTTAGAGTGGCTATATAATAAATATTTAATAAAAAGATTTATATGCGTCCACACACATACACACACACACACACACACACACACACACACACACGTACGCACGCACGCACTCACGCACACAAAACACAAACACAATATGTCTGCAGATATACACATTACATGAAAGCAATAATTCCAGGAAGAGATGATAATAATTACTTACTAATGTTACAAATTTGTTATGGTGTTTCTATATCTAATATTAATAATATAGTACATCATCATATATACTTTCATCATTACTCCTAATTAACTCATATATTCCATTTTCTATATTTCTCGATTTTATTCCATTTTTGTCTTATAGCATTTTCCAACTCCTTAATGATACTATGTGTAATATTTATTATTTCTATATACTGCTCTTGATAGAATTCCCTATAAGTTCTTTATCGTAATTAAATCCGGCGAACGTGCCGGAAAATTTGCGACTAAGTATCAAATTTTTCTGTCAAAAACTGCACTCTCGTGTTTTCTTTGCAGTGTTGTTTTGTAAAATAACATTTTCTTTATGATTTTCTTCGATAAATGGAATTAAATAATCTTCTAATAAGTCGAAATATTTTTCTGCATTCATTCTGATACAAATTTTGCATATTGACGTTTTTGAATAATTTAACGCAGTCTGTACTATCAACCTCCGTCGAAATTTCTGCTCATACTGCCTTATCAGTTCGTAAAGAGTAATATTCATCAGTTCGTGTGAGTAATATTTAAAACCATCAGGTTCATGTAGATTACTTTTTTCGTCAAAAAATATGACATTTTTTCATTCTTTATGTCAAGTCATATGATTTTAAGCGAACTTTAATCTCGCAGTTTTATGGCTTTGAGTATAAGAAGACATCAAGGATTTTTTGTTCACTTTAAATCTTTATCTTATATTTGTTGCACACGTCGTATATAACAACCGGCTATTTGAAAACTCTTGTTGCTTCACTAGCAGTTTTATTCCCGGTTCGTATTTCTTTAAAATTCATGAATGATCACGCCTATTGTAAGTTTTGTGCCGCCTATATAATGATTTTTACCATAGTTTTTACTCAATCTTAAAAAATTATTTATAGAATTACTGGATCAATTAATTTGTTGATGACCTCTCGAATAGAAATGTCTGCATTGCGATATGCTTATATGTATTTTTACTTGTTCTTCTGAACTGAAAAACTTTTCTAGTAATATTCTGCTATAAAAGAAATTATTTTAAATTATTAAAAAATTATAATATTATTCCTAATATTTACTTTCCCTGAGAAAGATATTTCCGATTTAAATGATAAAAAACAATTATATATTAACATTGTTCTTATATATCATACTTATCTTGACTGACATTCTTGTGTCTATGTTCACAACACTAAAAACTCGCGAATTTATTTACATTATCGTTTCACAATAAAAACACTATGGTATTCATAAGGTTTCGATTTATAATTAGTAAAAATTAATGAAATACATCAATTTTTATTGGTAAATTATGGTGTTTTTATAAAAATTAGCCCATTATGTATATGATTTTGACGCAGATCATTTGATACACTTTAATCAGCAATCAAAGTGAAAAGAGAATTACTAGTTGAATTGTTAGCTTCATGACAATCAATTCCGTATGAAAATCGACTGCAGTCCTGCCCTTATATTCTATAAATTATTATGCAATCGTTATGAGTTCATAACAATTCCATAACGAGTCATAGAATTCCACTGCTGCCTCTATAACTTGTTATGCAGTCGTTGATTGCATTACGAATATTATGAACACATAACGACTGCATAACGAGTTACAGAAATACAAGACTTGGTCCCCCTAAATATAAAAGTAATATTATTTTATATATTTATATTATTAGCCACATCTTTCCTCAAATACGAAGTACGAAGTTAAATATCATATAAAGTTCATTATATAAAATCATCTTTTTTATCGTCTTATAATCTATATCTATATAAGGCAATTCCTGTGATATTCTTTTTGTATTTAATTTTTGTGTTTAATATATCTGAATTTCTACAGTAAATTAAAAAATAGAAGATAAAAACGATTAGCCGAAATCAAATTTTATTTGCAGTATATTGTATGAACCTTTTACTTTATAAAAATAAATACTGTGATAACGTATACATGTCAGTGCATAAAATTAAATTGTACATATATAAAAATATTTTGATAATAAAAATAAAAAATAATACTAAAATTAATATTACGTTTTATGTTTACGTTGATAAATTATATTATTATTATATTATTATTATAAACAATTGTACTTATCTTTACTTTACAAACAGCATTACGATGTGCACATAACTTCAATATATGAAATATTTTGTCAAAATTATTATTAGCTTCAATTCGAGTCGATACGTGCCGTTAAAAGCCATATAAATAAAAAGCATCCACTGAACACATTTGTACTTAGTATTGTATAATATAAAGACATAATGTTGCAAAAGTATAGTTATTTTGTAACAATACTCATACGTAAATAAAAATTCCGCGAAAAGAAATGCAATTTAATCTAGATTATCTGTGACCTCATTTGGTTATTCAATACATACTGGTTAAACGGAATATATATATGTTATACGACATATTATATTTAAATAATTATAGTATTTTCTATCAAATAAAGCATATCATTCGTTAGCATTTGTTTTATCCTTTTCAAGTGTCAATTGTTTTTTTATTTATTAGCAAAAGCGCTGCACATTTTATTAATGTCTTAATTATCATAATAAAACGTGAGACATAAAGTAGGATATATACCTAAAAAAACTCATTCAAAGTGTAATATCATAAAAATTGTTTTATGGCTTTTATAAGAGGTAGTAAATAGCATTAGATTTCATAAAAAAAGTCAATATCAAGTCAATATCAAGTCAATATCATGCTTAGATGAAATTAAATCCCAAAAGCATTTGATGAATTAATTCGCAATTACATGGGATTCTAATATATTGTGGATAATTGTCATTACTTTATTTAATCAAAATTAAAATATATAAAACGGTACCGAAATGAAATAAAATCATCCATAATGTAATCTTTATTATAAATCATAATTAAATATTTATTTAATATTTTATTAATTTGATATCCTTCTGAATAAAAATATGAATTTTTCTCTTAAGAGCGATCCACAACTAATGGCTTAATCTACGTATCCATAAATAAAAATTCCGCGAAAAGGAAGGTAATCTAATCTAGATCAGTGTCCATTCTGTTATTCAATACTTGCTGATTAAACGGCATATAAATATGTTATCCCCCAGTGTACGTATTTTACAGTGCAGTATCCATAAAGTTCCGAGAGGAATTGTGAAAATTAATTCTGAAAATCTTATAAAAAATATTAAAATGTGTTTGTGTCTCATACAGTAAGAACTAATTCAATTAAAATATTAGCCGACCATTCAGAAAACTAGAAGGAACGCTAGAAGGAGCGCTGGCACCATTATTAATCATTGGATCGTTTTGCAATTTGTGCATGTTCGAATATCCTCGTGGACAACCTAGGCCGTATCTCTCTTGCCTATATGTTTTGGTCAAATGGGGCTATATTACGTACTATTACTATCCACAAATCATCGAGGATTGGCAGACTTCTAAGATGATTTCCTTCAGCGATTTCCTCCCGTTGATTCTCATTACATCAATTTTCTTTGGCTTTTATCATTTTAAGGTAAAAATTTTTAAATGTATTCCCGATCCGTATATAATAATACTTAATATAATACTTTTAATATTACTTATTTTTTATTTAATAGTATTTTTAATTGAGAGCATTAAAGGAGTTTTAAATTCATAATTATAGGCAAATACAAAATTAAAAAAGTTTTCATAAGTCTTTCGATACTGTTAATCGTGATCTACTTTTGTCAAACTCAAGCTATGCAGTCTGTCCCATTCAGCCCTCTCACTAATTTGCTCGTTCCTTACAAATCACAGCAAGTCCTCATATATAATCCTTTTCCTCTTTTTTCTTTCCTCATGCCCTGAAATTTTCTGAAATACCCAAAGATTCCATTCTCTTTATTTTTTCTTTATTTTTTAATATTTTTGTCTCTGATTACTGTTTCTCTGTCCTCCAAGCTTTTCATGTATGTAGATATAATTCTTCTCAAATCCCTTTGCCTATTCAATGCTTTAGCATGTTCTGCTTTAAATAAAGATCTAAAATCTCCTGTCAAATAATCTATTAATAATTCGCTGCATCTAAATCCTCCCTCTAAATCACTCTTGCTAATTGTCAATTTCTCAACATTATTATCCCATATTCATCCTTTGATAATTTCTTTTCTAAATTCTTTCCTCGCTCTTCCTCTATCAAGATTCTTGATGTCCATATTGACTCTTCATGGACATTCGAGTCACACGTGGCCGTCAAGTATTGGGCTGCTTACGTCCGTCTACGTTTTCTTTATCTTCTTCGTCACATTTTTTCTTACTTCCAAAAATTCCTTACTTCTTAATTACTCACTATTTCGTTATTTGATTGTGCTGATGTCGTCTACGTTCCGGCTCTAATCAACAACTCCTAAATCGTATTCAAAATTCTTGCCTCTGCTTCTCCTATTGCGTCCATAAATACGCTATACGACTATATATCTCCGTATTATCAGAGATCTGGCTGATTTAGGATGTAGAAACGTTTTTTTCTCCATCTATACTATCTCGTTTTTTCTCTCCTTCGCTTCTTTATATCTGCGATACCTATGTTGAACTCTGAGCTTCATTCCATTTTTAAACTTCTTATCACCAGGTACCAAAATTACTTATCCTTCCATTCATCAGTCCACTAAGTTCCGTGCCGCTTTCTCTTACATCTCAGTCAAATATTTCAATTCTCTTCCTGTACCAATAAAAACCTATCCTTCTTTGTCCTCTTTTCGTTCTGCTGCCTCGCGTTTCATCGCGTCACTCATAGTATTTAAACGATATTGATGTAACTGATATGTGTGAGTGCGCGTACGTGTGTATGATTTTAACTATTGCTTCATCATTAATTGCATCGTTGTCTTAGTCCCAATTTTTTGTTGCTGGTAAGCTTTGTAATAGCAGTTTTGCCAATTGCAGGCTACTATAGTCTATTGTATCATATTTTATGTCTTTTACTCTGTTAACATGTAATCTTTTTCATAAAGCTTTGCAATAAATTAAATTTAAAAAAATTTTTTTTTGAATACATCAATTTTAATGCCCTACATTATTAAAATATAACTCTTTATCTGTCACATTTCTTGTACACATTGCAATAGTAAATTTTACTAAAATATAAAATTATAATTATTTTTTTCTGGTGCATGATCGATTAATATAATTTTTTTAAAGGAATTGAAAATGTGCTTACGTAAACTTGCCATAGTAGACGACACGTTGGAAGCTCTCGGAGCGCCAAAAGAATACCGAAGGCTACGTAACTGGATAATTCGAATAATAATCGGGTGGATTGTATACGTTTTTTTTCAATTAGCATTTTTTCAATTAATTGTTTTTATTTACGCTTTTACTTTTAATTACGTAACTGAATGGACGATGATGTTGGATAAATTTCTGAGAAGTTTACCGAAGTTTATCATTATCTTAAGTGCTCTGATTTCTACAGCTATCCTTGGGTTAGTATTATACATGTGTACACATTTACTTTGTAAGCTATTTCTATTGATATTGTGCATTAAATGTGTTTACAGTGTGAAACACTTAAAAATCATTTGGTAACATATAACAAAAGGGATCCGAGTAAAAATTTGTATGTGCAATTATATATGATCATATATGTAATGTTATATATGATCGTATATGATATTTGTCTCTATATAACTATATATGACCATATATTATTATATATAGACATATATGTCTACATATATGACTCCATATATGACTACATATGCCGCTATACGACCATATATGATTGACCATATATGACTATGTATAACCATATATGATCATATATGAAATCAAATATGATCTCATATCTTATCATATATATTTTCTATTCTATATGAAATTATACATGATTATACATAAAATTGTATGTGACCATGTATTGAATCATGTATTCATATATAAAATTATATATGAACACATATCAAATCATATATAATCAGATACAATTGTATATAAGTTATATATAATTATATGTGTTTATATATAAAATAAATATAAAATGTGATTATATATAAAAAATTTTTACTCGAGGAGCCATCTCCATCAGTGACCATGACTTTGACAACATATGTATGTTGTCTGTATTGACTGCATAAAATATGTATATACAATACTTTTGAGTATCAACAATATACTAAACAAGTAATTTAACACAGTAATTTAAAATAAATAATTAATCACTACTTTTCTATATTAAATATTTTTAAGAGATGAGCATCTTTAAAAAATGCTGTAAAGGACGTTATATTGAGTAATGTAATCGAATAAACATACGGTCAGAATTTCCACCTCCAATGAATTTGATCTTGATATATGTCGTCATCAAAAAGTAGCGGCAAAAGTATCGATAAATTATAACATAAAAGGTAACGGTAAAATCCTCATAAAAGAGTAATGGAAACTAACGGTAAAAGTAACTTTCGTCCCTGGCTATAAGGGAGAGCCGCGCCGCATGTCCATAAGTAATTATGATATGATTGAATTAGACGCTATGCCTCCGCAATAGAACAGACTTCTACATCTGCGTCCTGCGTCAAAGACACTTAAATGCGTTTCAAAAAATTCGTATAAAAATTCCATTTCATCTTTGTGTTCGTAGTGTGCATGCAAATATTTAGACGGCTCCAGAGGCGCAACTATATAAAACTTGCTTCTGCTGTGAAATTTTTATGCTCTTCTCAAACGACCGCGATTCATTTACGATGGGATGAGCGATGTAACTTCACAGTTTTAAATTAGAATATGACAAAATGACATAATGTGATGTTTAGAATTCACTATTATTGATTTTCAGTGATTTTTGCGCGTTTTGATCAAGGAAATATTGGATATAAAATCTTTGCAAAAAGTGATCGGGATTGGAAATTTACACTTTTCGTATAAAAATGAATGTTAAGGTAAACGTGCCAGTGACCGGACGTGTACTGTAGTACCGGATATTAACAAAAAATTATAATAATTTATTTATATTATTATTTAGGGATGCTCCGCATAATATGTTAAGGGATACAAAATATCAGATATTCGTCATTAAATTCTTATTGTATATCTAATTATCTGATCTTGATAACCAATTTTTCGGATATCCTGCAGGATATCTAAAAAAAAACTTCCAAAGAAAAAAGAAAAATGGCATGATCCTTTAACTAAAGATACTTTAACAAAAGATCCTTTAAGGGGATCTTTACGTTTGAGAATCGATTTTAAAGGCATTCTTTGAAAATTTTTTTAATAAATAAATATTTAGGTATAATCAAAAACTAATACAAGTAAGTCTGAAAAATGCGTACAATATACGTATAAAAAAATTTATTTTTTGTATTGTTAATGTTTTACAGAATAGTAATAAGATGGCGCTGAAATTAAGCATGCACCGCGAATACGGTCAAATGGTGATAGAAATACAGATCGTATTGTTGGTCTCATAGCAAAAATAAAGCTTTTTCTTATAATAAAAAATAGACTTGTAATTCTCGCCCAAACTAAAATAATTAATCATATGCATACTTTCAAAATGGTAACAGTTTGAAAAAATAATTCGAATTTTCCTCACATTTTTGACCTTCAAAAAAATAGAAAAAAATTAACGTAGATTAATATTAATTCTAGGATGGGCGATAATGACGTGTTTTCTGAGAATAACGTAAAAGTAAAAGTCAGTCGGACTTTTACTTTTTTTGGAATCGTGATGAACATATTCAAAAACAGGGCAAAAGGCGAATAAAGTTTTGCAATATTTTAGTACAAGTACCGCTCCGTTAGAAACGAAAGTGACGCTCAGATGGGAACGAAACTTTGCTCTATTGGATAGAAACGTTCTAGAATAGTTTTGAAAGGTTGAATGTAAATAATGGCGAGCGTCGGTTATAGCAATTTGTTGGTGCGCCCTATTAGAATCGATCATGAAGTCCCATACACCATATCATTTTATCTCGTATAGCTTGGACAATTTTTGTTTCTTCCAAAAAACATTTTTGTAGGATATTCTTGAAACTATAAGTTTTCAAAAACAGCAAAAATAATTGATATTTATTATCCCTAAAACATAAAAACTCTCTTAACAAAATGCATTTGTTTAGTGTTTTTAGCAATTGTTTAGCAATTTTGTTTAACATTTCTTAATTTACTGATTAAAAAATTATTATTTTCTGTAAGGCGCGTAGTTTTCTGGTGGCTTTCTTTTTCGTTATCTATAAACGTTATCTGTAATTATAGTTTAAAACGACTGAAATTGAATTATAAATTTATAATAAATAATTATAATAAACGTGATTTATAAATCAAAACATATAAAAAGAGAAGCATGAAACCACAGCACTGGATATTGTTTGTGAAATTTAATAAATCATTACATTAATAAAAAATTTTTAGACATTTCACAATCTGGTCATCTTCAGTAAAATCACAAATATCAGTAAAACGCAGAATTTACATATATCTGACATTAAATTCAGCCGTCAAAAATATAAATATATATAAATGTGTTCTTTCATCTTGTGAAGGTACATCATACAACATGGTTGCAGCGCCAATTATCATATTGCAAGTTATGTAGAACAAGAATTTCCAGATTCTAATTTAAAAATTAAACTATCGTTAATATCTTCTAGTCAATTTTATGAGGATTAACAAATCGTTACCTGTTTTACAGACAAAATGATGAATCTTAAGCACTTTCTTCACGCAGATGGAAATTCGTCGATGATTATCATTGTCATTGTATATTATTATTTGTCCATATCATCATATGTTACCGTTATTTATATATATGTCAAAAGTTTAGATTATTCTAGAATTATTTTTAAGTGTAAGAGAGATCTTTCTTTAGAAAAGGCAGATAAACATCAGACAACCTTCAGTGTCACTTTGCTTATTAATACTACTTATTTGGCTTTTTATGTATATCATTTCAGAAATTCTTCTTTTAAATAATGATTGTTCTGCATCTAAAAATTCTAATATTAATTCGTGCATCCAATCCAATTCGTGCATCTCATTCACTTGGTGGCGTGAAACCATTGATATCTCAAAGGATCTTCTTATGTCAACCTTATGTTCTTTGATTCGAGTTTTTAATTTCCTTTTTGTTTGGCCAACATAAGAAGATTCAATCCAGACAATTTATCTTATAAACCACTCCACAATAATCCTCTTTGCATACACGATCTTTTCCAGTTTTAATAAGTCTATTAAGTTTATTTATAGGTTTGTAAGCAATATTAAAGCCCTGTGATAATATAACTATGTGATAATTTTTTAAATTTTTTCGATACTTTACTTAAATATGATATTACAAAAAACTTTTTCCTTAAATTGGAATTAGAATCATTTTTATTGTTATTCCACTCACTATTTTTATCTAAATTAATTCTATTTTCTAAAATTTTTATTCTGTTTTTTATTGTTGAAAAAAATGAATTCAAGAGGATAACTATTCATTAACAGAGTGTGAACTAAGTCTGAATATTTTTTTCCTGAAATTTTGAATGGAATAAAAACAATATTCTGTCTTATTGCCCGATGATTACATCCCTTTTATGCACTAATGGATGATTCGAATAATAATTCAAATATTTCCCTGAATTAGTAAGTTTTTTATAAATATTGAAGATAATTCTTCCTTTTTGTCTCATAAGTTTATCATCTAAAAAATTAATGCCATATTCGTCGCTAAAGTATAAACCTTATCCTTTCATGATATGAATTAAATAATTCCAGAACATTCTCAACTTTATCTTTATGCATGGACAATACAATGTCATCAACATAACGGATATAAAAAGACAAAACAATATTATTGGTCGTAATAATTTCTTATTCTAAGTCTTGTAGAATAATATTCGCTAATATAGGGAACAATGGAGAGCCCATTGGCATGCCAAAAATCTGTTTAAAAATTTTTTTGCCAAATTTAAAAAATAAAATTCTAATTTAGTCCGACTTCTAATTATTTATTAACACAATTAGCATTAATATGCTGATACATATTATAATGTTAATAAAAGATATGATTAATTCTTTTTCATTTAGATGCATAAGCTCCAGATTTCATCGAATCAATGAACGTTTACGTGTATTATATTCTGATCTGTTCGAAAGTAGTGTGGATTACAGAAGACAAAACAGATCCATCTTTGTGCATCAGCGGATAACTGAAGCTAAGGATCACAATCAATATATATGGATAATAATGTAATAATTATTTAATAGAATTACTATATATACACTCATATGTTTATATGATACAGAATGACTCAATTTAACTTTCACATCGCATATTTCAAAACATATTTAAAAAATGTTTTTTATAAAAGTGTTTTTATAAAAGTGCAATTGCTTCGAGAGGAGCCTATTGTGATCACGTTATTCTCTTCTAAATAGAGATATGATAAGAGACGCAATGAAAAAAATATAATAGTTATCTGCACTTGTAAAAATGGAATTATATGATTTTGTACATAATATGATTTCTCTATATATAATCTTTCTGTACGTAAAAATATTAAGTTAAAAATATAAAAAAATCCACAATTTACGAGATATTATAGGTACATTTCTCTAACATAAATAATTGACATGATACATTAAATATTTCATAAACCATTAATTTTTTGATAATTGTAATATCCTAATACTTTTATGAATAGAATAATGAAATAAATCAGCAGTAAAGAAAACATATACTTGTTTGTTTAAAATTATTCGTTGTACTTATGTATTTTTTTGATAAATCTTTAGAAAATGGACCTTTTGCCAATTTTGGTAATCTTGAGATATATTGTTAAATAAAATTGATAAAGTATGATAAATCGTATGTTTAACTTTTCGTTTCTTTTCCAAGTGGAGTAAAGCAAACAAATTCTCTGCGTTAAAACACAAATTCTTTCTTTTAAAACACATATGTTTTGCTTTACAATACAAATTCTCTATCTTAAAGACACAAATACTCTGTTTCCAAAACAAAAATAATATAAGAAAAAAGTAGCTAAGGTAGAATATAATAAAATATAAAAAATAAAATAGATAATTTTAACAAATTATTCAAACATTGCAGAGTATAAATAAATCATGATCATGCGTTCATAATATAGAAAGATGTTTCGGCCTTAAGCAGAGAAAAGGCGGGATACAGATGACTTTAAGATTCACTTTCTTTAAAAAGAATGTGAATTCTAAAATCATCTGTATTACCGAAACACATAATTTCTAACAATTACCATTTTCTCTATTACTCATTCAAAATTCTTTTCCAGGATTAAAAAATATACGTTAATACATATCTTCGAAGTAAAACTTTAATGCTAAAAACGACGAAAAGTTTCAAAATTGAAATTTTTTTTATCATTTCTTAGTCCAATATAGTGCTTCAGAACTGTTACGTCATAACAACATTTGCTTCATATAAAAGCTGTGCAATTTGTATTTATGAAATGACAGTAGTAAATTAGTAGTTTACACAAAAAAACAATGTAGATTTCTTAAAATCAAACTTACAATTAGATGTCCAATTAAAACGTTGTTATTCAAAAGTATACGTATACCAATATGGGCGTGAAATATTGATGTACTAGTATATAGCGGTGTATTGATGACACGTAAATCGTCTGTGTGTAAATGCTACTTACAATATGACTATTTTTCTTTATGATCCTTTTAAAACTAAATGATGAAAAAAAAATTAATTTTGAATATGTGTTGTAATCGATTAAATGTAGAGGTAGAAAATTAAGAATTTTATACATATTTTCAAAATGATTCATAATAAAATTATGAAAAAATTACGGATTATTCTAAATCATGTTTAAAAATAATACTATAAAGGTGATGATTTATTATTTGGATGACAAGTTATTTTAATAAATAATAGTATCTTTTTAATCTGTGCTCTAATAAAAATATATGTAAATGCACTATATAGAATGAATAATAAATTCAGTTTTTTAAAAATCCTGGAAAAACGAGCAGATGAGAGTATAACGCAATTGTTGGAGCGTAATCAGAAAATAATGTTAATCAGTGCAGATCTTGATAGTATATATTTCCATAAAGACGGACGTTTCGACTCTTTTTAGAGTCATCATCAGCGTTAATGTAGTTCTTAGAACATATGCAATCGTCATTCATGTATCAAGCGTAGCCACTATAGAATTGAAAGATCCAAAGTGAGGCGAATTTCCTTGCAATTTCCACACAATTCATTTCACTTTGGATCTTTCAATTCTATAGTGGCTGCTATTGATGCATGAGTGATGTCACATATGTTCTAAGAACTTTATTAACGCTGACGACTCTAAAAAGAGTCGAAACTTTTGTCTTTATGGAAATACACGCTATCAAGATCTATACTGATTAATATTATTTTCTGATCATGCTTCAACAACTGCGTTATACTCTCATCTTTCCCTTTTTCCAGGATTTTTATTATTGAAGAGTCATAGAGAAATTGTTAAGATTTCCGTTATTATCAGTTTTTTAATATAAGTACATTATGTATTCAAAATTATTCATATAGTTACATTGAGATACATGAACTAGTTGCCCAGTAAATAAACAAAATACTTAAAGATTATGTGTTTTTCTCCGTGTCCAGATCCATTCTTGGAATGCCAACGTTTCGTAAACATTGCAGTCCATTTCATCAGGGCGAGGAGCAGCCCAAGCTGTTCCTCTGGGCCATTCCTCTTATATTATGCTGCTTGGAGTGGAGGGGAGAAAAGAATTGCGGGTAGGAAAGGGAGAGGGGAAATTGGTCGCTCTTCAATAACGGGAGAATGGTTTTTCATATTTTATTTATGTTATAGCCATTATCTCTATTTAAATTGTTAGGATGTTTTTGTATGTATGTATATATATTTTTTTTTCCCCTCAGGATCACATTATTTACAATCGCACTTATACTAACTTTATACACTAATTTACTCTAACTTAACCTAACCTACAACTATTATGCTCTCTCTCTCTCCCTACTCACACTAGCTGGCTCATTACCCTCTCTGCCTATTTCCTATGGAATTCTGTTTCCGTTTTTTTTTCTTTTCCTTGTTCTCTCTCTCTCTCTCTCTCTCTCTCTCTCTCTCATCCACTTCTTTATTCACTCCCTTCCCCCTTCCCCCCTCATTCCCCTTCTCTTCTTCACTTCCCTCATTCATACCCTCCCCCCCTCTCCCTCTCCCCACAAGATCTTCTTACATGCTTCCTGCTACCTTCTCCCTCATTCCAGCTCCTGCACTTCTTCCAAACATGTTCCCAAGTCTCCCTTTGCCCTCCGCAATCGATATATCTTCCTATTCTCTTCCTTCCAATACTTCCCTTCCATCATCTCATTTCCAAGCCTAAACCTCGCTATCTTCTGCCATCTATTTTCCCCTCATCCTTTCTCCAGATATTTCGGCACTCTCTCCTCCTTTAAACATCCGTACCATCTACTATCTCGATTTCCTTATCCATTCCCATCTTTCCTCCCTCTGCCTAACCTTTTCCCTCTCCTCTAATTCCTCGACTTTTCCTTCTCCTCTAATTCCTCTTTCTATCTCTTTCCATTCCCTATCTCTCCATTTCGATACCATCTCTTCCCCCTAACGCCCTCTCTCTTATTTCTTTCCTACATGCCCGCGTTAATCTTTCTTCAAAATCCCACGCTCTCCTCCCCGCTCTGCTTCTCATCATTTCCCTCTGCATTTCTTCCCTTACTAAGTAACCCTGGTGTCCTTTCCTCTACCCCAAGCATTCATCTTAAGAATCTTTCCTGCACTTTTTTTACCTCCTTCCTTTCTTTCCAACCCCATATCTCTACTCCATACTCCATCACTGTCCATACTAATGTGTCAAACATCCATATTCTTCTTCTCCAATTTCCATCAAATCTGCTTTCCCCCATACTTGCCCCATTATTGTCGCTGCTTTTGCTGTCGTTGCTGCCTTCCCCGTATGCCTTTCCTATATACCCTAAATATTTGTACTCTTTCACCTTTTCAATCTTTTTTCCTTTCCACCACCAACTCATCCTACTCATTCTCCCTCCCCTCTCCTTGAATCTGAACACCTTCGTCTTCCTTATATTTAACTTAAGCCCTTTCCTATCCAAGTATCTTTCTAATCTTTCTAGCATACTCTTCATCTCCCCCTCCTCCTCCGCCATCAACCACATTATCTGCGTACTGCATCGAATATATCTT
This sequence comes from Acromyrmex echinatior, assembly GCF_000204515.1. The sequence continues at coordinate 286,852 of NW_011627108.1, read as the reverse complement.
CTTCTCTCCTAGCTTTATCCTTTGCTATTTTACCTTACTTATTCCCTCTTCTAGATCCTCTATCACTATATTGAACAGTTCTGGACTTGACGCACATCCCTGTCTTACTCCTCTTGCCGTCCAAAATCCTTTTCCCAACCCATCTCCCTGTCTTATTCTACTCCTTACCTTTCTTAACATTTCCTTCACCTTCTCCATTAATCCCTCTCTCATTCCTCATAGACCCTATCAACACTCCTCTATCCACTGAATCAAATGCTGTTCTCAAATTCACAATCACTGCCGTCATTTTCCCTCCCTTTTTTCCAATCTGCCTATTTATCAAATAATTTAGCGTATATATATTATCCATCGTTCCTATCCTCTTTCTGAACCCCGTTTGTTCGGTGGAATCAGTCCCTTCTCTTCCACTTCCTTTCTCAACCTTTCCGCTAATGCCGTCGTATATATTTTGTACAATGGCGTCATTATCATCACCCTCCTATAATCCTCCACAATCTCCATCCGCCTCTTCTTTTTAATTGGCACGAATATACCCTCTCTTCATTCCTCCGTCCATCCCTCCCTCCTCTATACTTTGTTGCATAGCTCCCACACTTATTCCTCTATTTCTTCTCCACTATATCTCCACACTTCACATGGCATTCCATCCACTCCTATCGCTTTACTATCCTTCAACCTCCTTATTATCCTGTTTATTTCTCTCCGCTCCAAATCTTTCTCTCCCCCCATCTCTCTTCTTCTCTCTCCTCCTCTTATTACCTTGTTTTCTACTCTTCCTAATTATTTACGAAAAAATTCCTCCCACTCTTCTATTTCTACATTCTTATTCAATCCCTTCTATCTTTTCCTTTTCCTGTTGACCACTCTTTACACCTGCCCCTTAACCTGCCTCTTAACCGCCTTCTAACTTCCCTTTTTTTCCTTCTACATTCCTCATCCCATCATCCTTTCCTTCTTCCCCTCTCTCCCCATCTATCTTTCTCTACCTTTTCCATAGTCTCTCTTACTCTTGTTCCAAATTCTCCCTATACTTCCTGCACTTTTCTCTCTTTTTCTCCTTCACAACACTCAAATTCCACTCACTCTTATAAAGTATATAATATCGCTTATTCTACTCTGAAAACGAAGGTCCATCAGGTTTTTGTATTTCTATGGCTTCCTTATACTTTCTTGGAAAGTATGATGTAATATTAGCCATTATGGTCGTTTTGTAAAACAGTATTTGATGTCCTATTTCGATGTTGTGTTTTGATAATGCCGACTGCGTGACGTGTTTTAGCCTGACATTACGTTAACGTTCTTTTATCCGTAAGTTGACCATTTTTTCGGTTTTTGCAATGTATACTTGCCCGCAGGATCATGGTTGTATGTCAGAGACTATTGTCTTGTTTGCATGTTTATTGATTATTTTGGTTATTTCTTTTTCGTCGTGTCCGTTGTTGTGTAAGGTTAGTTTTAGGTGGTTAAGTTCTGTCTATAAATGTTCTTTATCAGAGATAGTGAAAGCTCTATGTATCAGTGAGTTGATTGCAGACTGTTTTTGTGCTGGGTGGTAATGCGACTCGGCATGTAGGTATCTATCTGTATGTATCAGTTTTCTGACGGAGACACGGCAGAGCCAATACTCCATAAATTTCTTATTTTGATTTCACTATAGAGGAAAACGGAAAACTCTTCTTTCTAGATGTTCTTATCTTTGAAAAAGCTGATGGTACCTTAAACCATTAAATGTACAGAAAACTAACACACACAGATACTTACATGCCGAGTCGCACCACCATCCAGCAAAAAAAGTTAGCAATCAACTCACTTGTACATAGAACTTTCATCATCTCTGACAAAGAACATCTACAGACAGAATTCAACCATCTAAAACTAGCTTTACAGAACAACGGACACGACGGACAAAAAGCATAATTAAAATAATCAATAAACATGCAAACAAGAGAAACGATATTTGACACACAGATGAAAGAATCTTATCCATTCTCTCAAAGGGACAGATCGGATTGGCAGAATATTAAACAAACACAATATCCGAACTATCTTCAAACCACCCAAAAAAATAGGACAAATATTAAGAAATCCTAAAGATCAAAGACTTCCACTCAACTTCGCAGGAATATATATACAAAATACCTTGTTCCTGGGGGCAAGTATACATTGGAGAAACCAGGAGAATGGTCAATCTACGGATAAAAGAATGCCAACGTGATGTCAGGCTAAAACATCCCATGCAGTCGACATTATCAGAGCACAACATCGAAATAGGACATCAAATACTATTTGATAAAACGACCACAATGGCCAACATTACATCATACTTTCCAAGAAAGTATAAAGAAATCATATAGATACAAAAACACCCTAACAATCTAAATAGAAATAATGGCCACAACATAAATAAAATATGGAAGACCATTCTCCCGGTTTGAAGATTGACCAATTTCTCCCACCTTCCACCCGCAATTCTCTTCTTCTCCCCACTCCAAAAAGCAATGTAATATAAGAAGAACAGCCCGGAGTATCAGACTGCTCCTCGCCCTAATGAAGTGGATTGCAAGGTTCACGAAACGTTGGCATTCCAAAAATAGATCCGAACACAGAGAAAATTTGTGAAATACATAATCTTTATTAGAAAGCACCCATAGAAGCCTCAAGAATAAAAATGCTTATTTGTTCTATTTTTGTAACTAATCAGTGAATAGCATGATACTTTGCAAAAATTATTTTATGTAAATATTTAAAGTACTTATTATATAAAAGGAAAATATAAATTCTTTTATCATTTAAAAAATTTTAATTTAACAATAAAAATAATTCAATTTAATTTAATTTAGTTTATTACAAAGCTTTGTGAAAAAAATTACATGTTAACAGAGTAATAAACATAAAATATGATACAATAGACTATAGTTAACATAAACATAAATACAATCAATTTCTTAATGGCATATACAACGCAAGATGTTCGCTAATATTTTATATTTTAATATAACAATTAAATAAATAGACATAACAATTAAATAAATAGACATTTCGACCTTAAATTAGGTCATCTTCAGTATTACATAATTACTTATTCCAATTCGCACATATAATATATTATCGCACCAAACGTAACAAAGAGTTTGAGTCTCGCGTTATAACTTATAAAAATAATCCAACAGGACAACGTTAACAAATTATCTTTTTTAAGTAAAATCTTAAAAGAGAAGGTAGTCGAATATTGTACTCTTGAAAAATTGTCTGTATTGTTAAATTCAATCGATTACTCCTATCACTCATCCTTTTTAGTTATTCCACATATAATTTCTAGATTCTAATGGAGTGAATATTCTTACATTAATAATAATAAATTATAATTAAGAAACTACAATAATATCATATCTATGTACAATAACTTTCGTGAATCTTATCAGGATATGGTAAACTCGCTATAACGAACTATTAAAGCCTGTATGTTAAGCTCAAATTATGACAGTCCATTTATAAACAATTTCGGTAGAAAAGCTGAGGGAGAAGATAACGCTGGAGTTATGTGGGAAAAGTTATATTAAGCAAAGAAAAATATGCTTTGGATAAACGCTCCGTATCATTTTATATGTTAATAGCATTAATATGTATTTTAATGAATATCTCAGACATGAGTTTTTTTTTTTTAAATATGGCTCTGAATCTAATAGTGAAATATTCTCCCAATCCAATTCAAGTCCATATTCCAACTGATACTCTGATACTACTGTACACGAACCTTTGGATTTCTTAATATTCGCTTTATGTTCCTTTATCCTTGTTTTAATTTTGTTTTTTGTCTGGCCCATAATGAAACGGCACAATCGAGACAGCTTATTTTATTTACCACATTACAATGCTCCATCATGTCTAATTTATCCTTACCTAATCTAATGACAAACTTCGACGTGTTCATGGGTATTCGTGGGTTTATAGGCAATTTTGAAATCATTCTTTTCCGCCACAGGTTTAAATTTTTCCGAGATTTCGTTCATATATGGTATCGTAAAATAATTTTTCGGATTATTATTAATCGAATCATTTTGATATTCTTGATTATAATCGTATATAAGTTTTTTTCCTCGATGTTTTAATTCTGCTGTTAATTGTGGAGAAGATTATATCTAAAGGATAGCCATTACAGAATAGAACATTAATCATAGATTTTTCTTATGATATTCCGGATGCACAAGAAAAAGAATTCTGTCATGCTGCCCAATTATCATTCCTTTTTTATGTTCTACTGAATGATTAGATTTGTAATTTAAATAAATCGAATTCCGAATTCATCGGTTTCCTATAATTATCGAATCTGATCAAACCCTCAACAATCCTCAAATTAACATCAAGAAAATCCACATTACTATCATAATTATGCTCAACTGTGAATCTCAGTCTGTCATGATAAGAGTTAAACTTATCTAATATTTCATAAATCTAGTTATTAGGCATAGCAAGTAAAATATCATCCATATACCGATAATAGACTGGAATATCTATGTTGATGTTCAACAGAATATACTTTTCTAAATCTTGAATAACTAGATCCGCTAAAATTGGTGATAAAGGAGATCCCATGGGCATATCAAAGATTTGTTTAAAATATCAATTGTCAAATTTAAAGTAGGTTGAATTGAGAACCAAAGAACGGCGTTTAAAAACTCTTTCATAGGAATGTTAGTGTGTTTCGATATATATAACTCCATCTTCCTTTAATATTTCCTATGACTAAATCTTCTGGAATGTTATATATTGTAGTATACATTGATATAATGTCAAAGGATACCATTTTATAATTCGACTGTAATTCTCTGTTTAATTGATTCACTAATTCCCAGCTGTTTTTGATATAGCTAAAACCTTTTTTGTCAATAATATCTTTTAAAAAAGAGGCCAGAAGATACAAAGGACTGTTAATATAACTGACAATCATTCTTAACGGATTGCCCTCTTTATGAATCTTTAGCAACCCATATGATCACGGCATCCATCCATCCGTAACATTAAGTTTTTTATAAATGGAATGATCTATACATTTCATATTCTTCCATCTTGCTAACAATATATGAATTTGGTTTGTCATCATTATTGTCGGATCTTTCTTGATATTTATATATGTCTTACTATCGGCTAACATTGCATGCATTTTTTTATTGTATTTAGTAGAATTCATCACTACGGTCGAATTCCCTTTAACTGCTCGTGTGATCAAAATCTCTGGATGAAATGCTCTGTTATAAGCGGTTCTACCTCCTTTATTCTTTTATTATTCATTGCTAAATTGTTATTAGTAATTTTTTTTAAAACTTGATTCACTTCTTATAGAATTGTGAGTATTATCATCTAATTTATTAATGTTATATTCAATGTACTTTATGAACTCAATAATTACTTCATCCTCATTCATAATATTATTAGATAGATTAAATTTTTGTCCTAGTTGCAATATTATTTTAACTTTTTCTGATATTTCTACATTACTTAAATTAATTAACCAGTTATCGTTAATGTTGTTCAATTTAAATTTATCATCAAATTTAATTGAATTAATATTAGTGTGGAAGGCTATTTCTAAATTTTCTATACTTAACTTCTAAGTAAAAATTTTTTAATTTTCGATGAAATGAATTCCGAGACAATATTCGACTATCTTCTCTTTTAAGAGGATGCTGGAATGTCCTGTTTTACCATTAATTATTAAAAACTCTTTTCTCTTAATTATGTTTATGGATTGAAAAAGCCTTCTCCACAATTAAAGTATCGACAACAACGCAATTCGCCAGCTACGATTGAATATGAAAAACGAAAGAAAATTGAAGACTTACAGTTTTGTTATCGGCTTCCGTAGTCAACACGTCACAATATGTGCTGCATATAAGAGTTTCAGACCTTGTACGTTCATAAAAAATAGCTGGCGAATTGCAGAAAACCTGAAAAAACAATCCTATGCTTTTAGAAACAAGATAGAGGCTTACGTATATATATATATATATATATATATGTATGTATAAAATAGACGTGCGTGCGTGCGTGCGTGCGTGCGTGCGTGCGTGTATTAAACATACTTCCAAATTTAATTTTCTTTGTAGAAACTGTACGTCTAATACATCTTGAAATTGTAAACCTAACATCTTGTAGATGCTTTTATCTAAAAAGAAAAATAATGTAACAAAAATATTAAAAAAGTATTTAAAACAATATATCTCTTTCGAAATCGTCTCACTTTTATCAGAAATACACTTTTCCGTATCGTATTAAAATAATTTGATGTAACAGTTAAAATAAGATACTCTATATATGTATATACTTCTATATAGAAGAATAATTAATTTCAATTTTGTGAATTTTTAATCTGTAGGTTATCTATAGTTTAATCTATAGTTTATAAAACTATAATCTATATTTAATTCTAGCTTATATTGAATTCTAGGTTACAAATATATTTTACTTTTATATTTTTACTTTAATACTTCTCGTATATGTTTTTTAATTTTATTAATTATAACAATTTATTTACAGGCACGTCCACTTACAATTATGCCATATATCACGCAAACTAAACGAAATATTCAAAGTACAAATATTAATGCTAACGTTATGGTACTTTCTGCCAGCTTTTTCGATCTGTCTATCAATATATTATTTGATTGGAGAGCATCAGGAAATATGGACATTTCTTTATATTATTACAAAATTATATGCACATTTTAATTCGATTTTGTATAGCATTTTATTTCTCACATTAAACTATGTATGTCAAACTGTTTACATTAAGGTATAGTTACAGTAGATTAAAAGCATTAATAATTATTTATAATTAGAATAGTAACATAAGCAACTATGAAATTACGCATGTCAAAATTTTATTTGAAGAAATCTTATTCATTGACTGCAAAGATTTCAATTTTACTATAAACTTTCGTTTTATTTTAATATAATTTCAGATAAATGAGACAGTAGCAATTCTTCACAAATTGTGCAATTATAATCTCGATGAAGACTTACGTGAACAGGTAAATAATTACAACAAAATTTTATGTACAATTTTAACTGTACGTAATTTTATTCGCGCTCAAAATTGGGACACTTACCTAAATTTCATGGAATTATTATATATAAAATTAAACATAACAATTATGTTATTCCTTCATATGTATCTATATTTTAGGATATTTGTATATTCTAAACATAGGTAAAGTTAAGCTAGAAAGGTTTTAAAAATTATTTTTCATTTTATATAACAAAAGCGAGTTTTTTCATACTATCAATGTTCTACAATCATATTATCTTATCAACTTTACTATCCACATTCTACTATATCATACTATAAATATTCATACTATAAATATACATCCTACTGTATCATACTATAAATATTCTGCAAAATAAGCTCAATGCATTTTGGCATATAGAATTGAAAATAATTTATAAAGGTTTTGTAATTAGTGTTGTACAAATATTTTAAAAATACAGATAGAATACAATATGTTAAATTCATACTGTATTATAATAATTTTGAGTTAACTAAAACATTATAGTTCAATAACTTAACTCTTGAAAATATATTAAATTTGACTCAAATTAACTTATTATTCACTAGTCAAATTATTCATACATAAATATGAATGCTTTACTTTTAAACTAAAAAATGGATTGATTTTGACACATATTGAAGTTAAAAATAACAAAATGTCATTAAACGTAAAGAATAGAATTATATATCTTTGATATATCTGCGACAAAGTAACATAATTGATGTTTTATATTTTATAATAATGTCTCAAATTTACTCATCCATTTCATAAAATTCATACAAGTGTCCGAACTGTCAAGAATGACAGTATATATTTAACGCTTATTAAATTATTTATTTCAATTAAATTTTGCAGTTTATATTGCAAATAAAACAGAAAGAGGTAAAATTTGGCTTGGGACATTTCTACTTTGGATATAGTTTTATCTGCTGGGTATGTTTTATTTTAACTAAAAATATAAAAGTATGTAATAAACGTATATATATATATATATATATATATATAATATATATAATATATACGTATACATATATAGAGAGGAAAGGCTCCTATTATGAGATATGGAGTTCATTTTGGATAAATGCTAGAAGTCTATAGAGAATTTTAAAAAATTTTAAAAAGAAATTTAATAAGTTTTAAAATAACGTATATACATGAAATTTAATTCAAATTCCATTTTTTTTAATTAAAGAAATGTAAAAAGTGAGCAAATCACAAAGTCAAAAAAATTGTGCTCTTAATATGAGATGCCCCGACAAATCGATAATAAAACGCAAAGTATATAAGTATTGCAATTAAAAAATTTTATTTCATATTTCTAAAATACAAACAAGCATAGCCAGCTTGCGCGAAAAATGATCATGCGATAAATTATACTCAAAATTCGTTTTCAGATAGTTGGAATCAAGCATCGCAGATATAGGCACTCGACTTCATTCCGGTTGTCTTTTTTATTATTGTACAATAACACTTATTTTTCCAGCGATTTTCACTATAACATAAGAGCATGGGTTATTTCACATTAGAAATATCCTAGGTATCTCATATTGCGATTTCCACGTCTTATGATTTTAATATAATTTTATTATTTATAATTATCAAATCTAACTTCTAATTAAACAATTCAACATGTCCCGTATTTTTCTATTAGTGCAACCTTGCTCTATCATTATATGAAGAATTTATTGCCAAATATTTATTTTTTATTAAATAATTGTCACGAGTGCTAATTGCACAAGTGACAATTGCGCCAAGAACGTGCCAGAAAATATCAACAATCAAAAGTTAAATCGAGATATTGTCGAAATGAATTTATTAAATATAATTAATATAAAAAAAGATCCTGAGCATAAACAATAGAAACACGGACGCAAGATGTTTGCACAAAGCTGGTCTCGTCGGATAAGCGGAATGCTGACAGGCCAACGCGGAAGGAACCCTACCGCGAAAATCAAGATATATAAGCGTGACCCGCGAATGCGGATATTAGTCAGAAATGAAAGAAACTCATCGCGTTACTTCGCCCATTATCTAAACGAAATTGCAGCAGTATTTATCGCGATGCGAATAGTGCTAAGAGGAATTATAATAAAATAACTACTGGTGTTATGTGTAAACAGCTAAATATATTTTTATTTAAAACTACAAAGCTGTCTAATATCATCTCCCGAAGTCTTTTGTAGATCCGCGAACCGTACCGTGAAATAAGCGGTACAACATAATAAACAAGGTTTAAATGCTCATCTCAATGAAACTCGAAGACATCTAATTCTAAAATCTTGTTTTACAATGACTACAAGCAAGATCTAATAATGAATTTTTACTAAATAGTTTTCAATCTAAGAGCAATAAATTCATGGTGGATGAGATTGGTATTCACCAATAGATAGCGTTTATTAATTTAGCAGAAACGCCGCTATCTTATATTAGGAGCCTATCTCATAATAGGAGACTTTTCTCTATATATATGTACAGAAAAAGACAATAACTCTAGCCACTTAGAATATTTCCGTTATTTTTAGAAATATGTAATAATATATTTCTTGAAGTTGTATAACTTCAAAAGAAAGTATATGTAATATACTCCTAACTGTTTTTCTATGAATGAAGACGCTTCGGAGATTTCGAGATATTTTGTATTTTATTCTGGGATGTATTAAATAACTCTTAAACTTAAAGATATTAAATAACTCGTGAATTATTAATTTTTTTGTAATTCTTAATATTTTTATGAACAGAATAATGAGACGAATCCATTGATGGAAAGAAAACATATATATATTTATTTAAAAAATTTCACTTCCATTTTCTTAAATGGAATTGTATGATTTTGTTACATAATATGATATACTACATGGGCTGAAAAGTTCCGGGATTTTTCAATAGGTAGTGCCACTAGAAAATGAACATGATTCATTTCGAGAGATTCATCTGTCACTAGTTTATGTATGAAGTTTCATGACATTTCGTTCATTCGTTTACAAGCTACAGTCGTTTAAGTTACTTTCGCCGTCGTAAAAAAAATGGAAAAACAGGAATATCGCATCTTGATCAAACATTGTTTTTTGATGGGAAAAACTTCTGAACAATCATTGAAATGGTTGCAGAAATGTTATCCCACATCTGCTCCTTCGAGAACAACAGTTTATCGGTAGTTTAGTGAATTTAAAATGGGTAGTACAAACATCGAAGACGCACCTCGCTCTGGAAGGCCAAAAGAGGCTACGAATGCGGAAATCGCAAAGCAAGTGCATCGAATCGTTTTGAGTGATCGTAAAGTGAAGTTGCGCGAGTTAACTGGGCATCTCAAAAGAACGGGCGGGATACATTTTGCATGATGTTTTGGAGATGAAAAAGCTATCGGCACGATGGGTGCCGCGTTTGCTGACCATCGACCAAAAACAGCAGTGTTGATGATTCAACAGTCGGTTTGACGTTGTTGCAGCGTAATCGAGCGGACTTTTTTCGACATTTTGTGACGATGGATGAAACGTGAGTCCATTACCATACGCCTGAGTCCAATAGGCAGTTTGCAGAGTGGCTCAAAAGCCACGAAAGCCGACCAAAGCGGCCAAAAGACCAACGCTCGGCCGGGAAGGTTATGGCCTCCGTTTTTTGGGATGCGTATGGCATAATCTTCATCGATTACCTGCAGAAGAGAAGAACAATTACGAGAGAGTATTATGCAGCGTTATTGGACAAACTGAACGATGAAATAAAGAAAAAACGGCCCCATATGGCGAAGAAAAAAGTTCTGTACCATCACGATAACGCACCGTCACACACGTCCTTGAAAGCAATAGTTAAATTGGACCAATTACGATTCGAATTGGTTGCTCACCCACCGTATTTTCCAGACTTGGCCTCCAGCAACTATTATCTGTTCCCAAACCTCAAGCGGTGGCTCCAGGGAAAGAAGCGGTGGCTGCAGGGAAAGAGATTCACATCGAATGAGGAAGTCATCGCGGAAACCGAGGCGTATTTCGAAGGCTTGAACGTTTCGTACTACAGAAAGGGCATCGAAATGTTGGAAAATCGCTATACCAAGTGTATCGCCTTCGAAGGCAACTATGTTGAGGAATAAATATAACTTTGCACAAAAAACGCTTGTTTTCATTAAAAATCCTGGGACTTTTCAGCCCATGTAGTATATTCTTTTAATTATTCTGCATGTAAAAATATTAAAGCAGTGTAAAACCAAATTTACGAGATATTTATTCTTTATTCTGACATATATTGACATAAAATATTTAATAACTCATAAACTATTAATTTTTTTATAATCGTAATACTTTTATGAAAAGAATAATGGAATGAATTGATGGAAAGAAAACACATAGTTGCTTTAAAAAAAATATGTATGCAAAAAGAATAATTTTTTAAATAAACATATATGTGTTTTCTTTTCATCAATGGATTCATCTCATTATTCTATTCATAAAAATATTAAGAATTACAAAAAAATTAATAATTCACGAGTTATTTAATATCTTTAAGTTTAAGAGTTATTTAATATATGCCAGAATAAAGTCAAAATATCTCGTAAACTATTGACTTTTTGATATTACTATCTTAATACTTTTATATGCAGAATAATTATGGGAATATCATATTGAGTAAAAAAAATCATATAATTCCATTTAAAAAAGTTTAGATGATCCTGAAATCTTCGAAGTGCCTCCACCCATAGAAAAACTATTACTAGTATATTGTATTCCTCTTGATGTTACGCAACTTCAATAAATATATCATTTCATATCTCTAAAAATAGTGAAAACATTCTAAGTGGACAGAATTGCTGTATATATTGTATATAATAGAATAAATACGTATATATAAAATAAAACGTATTCTAGATCTTTTTTACATACATTTTTAATTCTTTTGAATTTAACTCTTTTGCTTCTAATGCCGGCTATGTCCGGCATCCACGAAGCCGTATAGACGAACGCTGGTTACAGACAGCATCGCGAAGTAATATAGTGTTCCTTATAATAAGAATTACACCAAATCATTTTGTACAATTAAATACAGCCAAGCATAACACTGATTTTGTCAAATAATATATATTTGAACATAATTAGTAGAGGTAATACATTGATGTCTATAACGCCACTGGCGAAGGGGGTAATCAAAAAACGATTTACAAAGAAATTATAATCATTTTGTTTTAGGAATAGTCCCTTTTTTTAAAAAACATATCAAGATGATGTTGTTCAGACGTAATTTTAAATGTCATAGACTGACCATGTATAATGTGTACACTTTTTTTGGGGTGGGGTCCCGATCAATGGCGATCTCGATGGATTGCTTTCTGAACGAAAGAGTTAACAAAACTGTTTTCATTAAGTATAATGATAGCATATTTTCTTTCAGATGTATTCTATAGTTTTGTCCACTACAATAATTCTTACGACGCAGGTATATGACCTTCTATTCTCTCTGTAATGTATGAGAAATTTTGTTTGATTATGGTTTGATACGAATAAGGAATTAGCGCGCGTATATAATTAATGCATTTTATTTAAATCGAAATCTTGGATCTCGTCATAACAATCAGAAAGAATTTCTGGTTGTTATGACAAGATTCAAGATTTTACTTAATTAGAACTAAAACTATATTACGTATTATATTATTTATTACATAATTTATAAGGATTTATTTAATATTTTTCAGTTTAATTGGGTGGTTCCTAGATATAGAGATATACGTCATTAAAATTATTAACTTTAATCTTAGCGCACTCTATCAATGTAGTTATTGTGTCAGTCGACACAAATCGGGCGAATATGCTGTATTGTTTTATGTCGTCGTGTTGTTTTCTGTAATGAATTGGAATAAAATATAATAATACAGTATATACCATGACTGATGAGAAAATGTCTTCTCTTTCCGCCGTCAATATAATTTTGAAAAAAATATATAAAAATTTGAAAGTTAGGATTAATTTAAATTTCTCTGTGTTATACATTATTTTGTAAGTATCTCATAGTTTATGGGTGCATGATGTGCATCATCCATCATTTATCCTTGTTTACATTCGATGAACAATAAAGAAAAACAATATGTTATTCATAGAACGAAATGTCCCAGTAATTATCAAAAAAACATGTTTGATCAATAAGATACGTAATTAACGAGAAAAGTTTATTCAATTAATGGTTAATTCTTGTATATTTAATAAGAGACAGTTACAAATGCTGTTCAAAATACAATAAAAATGATATTATTATATTGCAGCATAATGAGAAATTAATAATGAGGGATTATATGAAAACGTTGTAAATATACGTATGATAACACAAATTTTATTAAACCAATGGTTACTTTAATATTAATAAATGAATGAAATATTAACAATAAATAAATCGTATTTATTTTTAATTGTTAACTTCCGATTATAAAGTTTATTAAAATTTATCTAATGAAATTTAATTACTTTCACCTTGTGATACGCTGATTAATATCCGAAGAACAATCTTTGTAATGGAAAATGAACTTAATATATACTGTGATTCCACGTAAAATTTGTAAGATCTATCCGCAAAGAAAAGTTAAGCTACCTATCAAACACTAACTATCTTTTTACAGGAGATTATGAATCTTTCTAAATCTTCTAAACCGCTTATAATAGTGATAAGTTTGATCAATTACCGTTACCATTTTTATCGCATATTTAATATAATATTAAAATTCGTATATGAGAAAATACCATAAAATATAATTGTAACATATTGCTACAAATCATCTCTTTTGAAAAATGAATGGATAGAATTATTTTCTTGTGGTACAGTGGTTACGAAAGGATACCTATATTTAATAATAATAAAATAAGTGCGCCATTGTAATTTTTTTATATGTTGGGTGCAAAAGTTTCACGAATACCAATTGTTCGAGATGATCCGCATTCGAGAATAGTGATATTTTAAAGAATTATTTTTATATTTAAAAATTTATTTTAGGTTTAAAATTTAACGATTTTCCATATTTTTCTGTTTTTAAAAAATTTTAATCATTAATCCCGCTAAAATACGTATACTCATTTAAAAGAAAAGTTAAACTATTCGTCAAACACCAACTGTCTTTTTATAGGAGAGTGTGAATTCTAAATCTAAACCGCTTATAGTGATAATTTTGACAGGATATTAGTCACAGTTACCATTTTTATCACATCTTTAATATAATATTTAAATTCGCATGTGAGAAAATATGTTCTAACATATGTGCTGGGATTTACTTGCACATTAAGGCCAATTTTCACTTTGATTGCTCTTTTACTTCTCCAACCCGTGTGCAGTCTAAATGCTAATTAGGATGCTGGATTGATGATGAAAGGGGAAAGAACTAAGCTGAAATTGGCCGAAATGTGCAAGTAAATTCCAGCACTGTTTTATCATATTACTAAAAATCATTTTTTATTAATAATAAACAATTTTTTTGTAGAATAGTGATTATGAAGAGATACTTATGTTTAATAATAATAAAATACATGCATCATTATAATTTTTTATATGTATGTAAAATTATAATTTTTTATATATACAATATATAAAAAGTGTTTCGGGTACCAACTGTTCGAAAAGATCCAAACCCGAGAATAGTGGTACTTTCCGTAAAGAATTGGACCGGTTTCATCGTGTTTGCTGTTTAGTATAATTGACCACTTATGGTTGATAGTTAATCACCGATTCGGCTTAATCGAGTTGATGAAACCGGTCTTTCGTACATAATATTACGTATCTAACTCAGTTATCTAATAATAATAGTTTTAATTGTTTTTTAAGGATATTCTTATTGAAGATCTTCTTATTCCAATCCAAGTAAGAGCAACTTTAATTTTTTGTAAAATTATTACTCTTCGAAAAAAATTAATGTATCAAATGAAAAATTAAAACCCAGTTGCTACAATCAAATTAAGGACATTCTTCGACTGCAATTGTGCTTAACCTAATAACCTAATAACTAATAAACATATTAGTGTTCACCATTATGAAAATTTTTATGAAAATTTATTTCACTCTTTTATATAGCATAAGATATTCCATAAGTGTTAATGTGTTTACCATATACAAGTTGTTTTTATACAATATAAAATGTCTCCTGTCTTCGTTACTGCCGCCGGTCGAAAAAATAACGACTTTACTTATTGTGTTATTTTACTTAATGATTTGTTAAAAACGAATACCGGAAGCCATATTCAGACAAATTTCATATTATTCCTTGTCATATCAAGTTTTATATCTCATTGTTTCAAAAAATTATTAAAAAAAACTTTTTTGCAGTGAATAAAAAAACCACATTCAAATAAGCTTTAGATAAGGATCCTATATATATGTATACATATTATATATGTGTATAAAAACGCTACGAATTAATTCCAACACCTAATATTTTTTTTTTAATGCTTCAATTTTGAAATGGAATATTTCGGTGTTTAATCCCGCTCGGGGTGTTGAGTTTTAAAACATATATGTTCAGGACACTAAACAAGCTTATTCTATAAATTTCAGAAAAATCTAAAGAAAATGGATGTTTTCAGAGTCCTTAAATTCTATCAAATTAAAAAGTAAAATACGAATGATACTATCTCTTGTTATTTATTTAACTCTAATGATATCATTCGTATAAAAGATTTGATATCAACAAAATTGGCGCCAAGTTAAATTGCTCAAAATTTTGTGTATTATTTGAAAAAAGATTTGATATCCACAATTAGCGCCAAGTTAAATTCCATGTAATTCGGATACCAAATTAAATAAATAATATTAATTTTAATGATATGTATCATTCCCATAAAGGATTTGATATCAAAAATTAGCGCCAAGTTAAATCCCATTTTTTTATACCATGCCAAATTAAATAAATAATAAATATTAAATTATAAAAGTAATAAGGCTCAATAAATTAAAATAAATAAAAAGAATAAAGGCCTTACGAGCCTTTTAGGCTTCGTAGCCCTTTGTTCCTTTTATTTAATAAATATTAATCTAATGATATGTAACACATTTGTATAAAAAATTTAATATCAACAACTGTGGCGCCAAGTTAAATTCTACTATCAAAATAAAAATGATATTATCTTTATTATTTATTTAATTCAAATGGTACTATCTTTAATTTTTATACAATGAAACATAAGTATATGTATATCTTATTAAAGGATCTTCCTATTCCAATCCAAATGGTTTAAATTCCTCTTAAATGAAATTATTATATCTCAATTCATTCAAAGACATTTTCTCTTCCAATTAAATTTTCTCTTCCACTAATGTGCTCATTAGATTGAGCACAACTAGTGATCATTTAACTAAAATAATGGTTATTCTCCTTCAAAATAATATACAAAGCATTATCATAAAATTACGTTACTTTGCTTAATTTAAATGTTATCACAAAAAATTAAAGAGTTAACATATAAAATGATAAAATTTAATTTAAGTAGAAAAATTTTTCATGTAAAAACATTTAGCGCTGCTAAATCTCGATATAATAACATAGTAGTAAGATATGAATATATAATAACATAGTAGTAAGATATGAATATAATATTTAGAAAAATAAGAAAAATAAAAATGTAATGCTTAAAAAATGTAATATTCAGAAAAATAACATATTAAAAGGAAAATTAGAATAAAAAAATATGAATATTTAGAAAAATAAGAAAAATAAGAAGCATTCTTAATGAGAGTTAAAGTATCTAGCGTGTGTATATATGCGATTGAATTATAGAGACGTGTAAATTATGAACGTTGTAAAATGCGCCCGGTATCGTCAGACTCATGCTCAGCAATTGATGGGTCAGCTCCCAGAGTCGAAAGTATCTTCTTTCCGTCCCTTTTTAAATGCAAGAATTGATTATGCTGGTTTTTTTGTTATCAAGACCTGGCGATGGCGGACGACTAAAACCTATAAAGAATACCTAATTATTTTCGTCTGCTTTTCATTTCCGCTGTGCATATAGAAATTGTTACGGATTACACAACTAAAGCCTTTATTTCAGCTTATAAACGGTTTCCGACGTGGAATCTGTAACGCTATATAGTGATTGTGACACCAATTTTGTCGGTGCTGACCACGAATTAAGGTGATGCTTCGACTCAAAAGAGGTAAAGAAATTGGCTGAAACGCTCGCCAGTCATAGGACGAATTGACGCTTCATCCCACCGACAGCGTCTCATTTTAGAGTGGGAAACCGCAGTTAAATCAACAAAATTCTACTTTCGTCGAGTTATCAGCAACACAATATTGACATATGAGGAATTAACCACTCTCACGACTCAAATTGAAACCGTTCGCAACTCCAGATCTCTTTGTACCATGTCGAAGGACTACACTGTCCTAACTCCGGGACACTTTATTTTAGAAGAATTTCCCACTGTGATTCCCAAGCCGAATCTCATCGACCAAGCTCTAGTTTCACTAGATGGCAAATCATCCGCCAAAAGTACGAGTACTTTTGGAGATGATGGCGGGCTGAATGTCTTCAGCGTTATCAGACGATATCCAAGTGGTATCACCCATCTACGCACGTCAAGGAAGATTCGCTGGTCCTCATTGTCAATGATATCCCCCAGCTAAGTGACCACTAACTTAAATCCTGCAATTGCATCCTAGCGTCGATGAATTATCGAGAGTTGTAACAGTGCGAACCGCCTCTGCCACGTTTAAGCGATCCATCACCAAACTCTATGTTTTACTTGTTGACCAAGAGCAAGAAATATTCGGGAACTTCGTCCCTGAAAGCGAGCGGAATGTTCGATCAAGCTCGATTATCGACGAAGATTAGTGAAAGCAAATAAATCGCGTTTTGATTACAGCAGCGCTTCTCTTTTACCTTTAGCTAGCTTTTATCTTCTTCGCTTTTTGGCTTTTTTTTTTTAATCGACATGGAGTACGATAGACACTCTACATAAATAGTTTTCCTTAGAAAGGCAAGGATGAATTATATGACAAGTTTAATCACGTTAGTGGAATATCAACAGCTGTTGCCTACTCCCGTCATCCTGATAACTTGAAGTCAAACTGCTTATAATACGAGTGAGAGAGGAAAGAGTCTCCAAATATTCTCATAACATCAATCTCAACGACGTAATAGCCGTCTCCTTCCTTTCGTTGTTGCCTGACGGATATCTTAGGCGGTCGGTTGCTCCACCAATGAGTGTCCGATGAATTGGCTTGGCAGATAATCAGGCTTATCTGATGGTCCGCCCTAGATAGCCACACGACCACGCTCTGCCATATCGTTCCTTATCGTGTCCGAAATGAATGGTCTCAAGCAGTGCCTATTATTTACGACGCCTGATCAACAGCTCAGGCGGTACTTCACCTTGTAAACACGAAGCCTGATGATCGGCTCAGGCTAAGAGCTATCTATAATCATGACATCGTTTTAAAATATTATGTTTCCTTTATCTTATTAAAAGTTATTTTATAATTAACTTTTCTGTAAAAGAGTTTCTGTAGTTATAGGTCTTCGTTAATAATGAATACCTTATGATACACATTAAAAATATATTTACTTTCTTATTACTACTCTGCTTTCTTGCTCTGCTTTCGATTCACAGAGCATTTCGGCCAACCAGATTCCCTATCCTTGTTCTTATCCCAACAACTTTTCTTTTATTACATTAATGAAACTTTACATAATACATCTATTTAAAGAACTTATAAAAAAGTTAAGATTTTTGCAATTATCTTGTGTGTGTGTGTGTGTGTGTATGTGTGTGTGTGTGTGTGTATTTCCATACATTTCCATTAGAGTACAGATAAAAGAATACTGTTTCTTAATAAAATTATTTTTTATACGCGTTTTAAATCATCGATACATTTTTTAATTTTTGTATTTTATACATATATGAGCTAAACATAAATTATAATTAGATGTACAACCTCAATCTTCTGAGCTAAACATAAACTATAATTATATTTACTCAACCTTCTTGTCTTTATATTTTGTATTTCACATTGTCTCTGAGCATCTTAGAGAGATGATTCAATCTCATCGCATTGCCTATAAGAAATAACATATCACTTTAACACACAATAAAAGGTATTTATTCTTAATTTATTTGTGACTAAATTAAATATATTGTATATAATGTATGACGGTACATCACATATTCTCTATCCGTATTAATGACTCTAATTGTACATTTCTCACAATATTAGATTATTTTTTGCCGTTTTATTTTTATTTTTATTATTTGCGACTCGTTCTGTACTTTTTTTATTATTTTTGATTTCTTATTCCTGTGGCAATTTTACATTACATTTTGTATTTTCTAGCAGAAACATGTTCATCCTTAATCTATATACACAAGCCAGAGGAATACCTTGTTGTCGATTACAACTTACTTATAACTTTCATTTTATATTGGAGCGAGATTTATATTTGATACTGCGATTGAGAGCGAATTTTAATTTTTATATTTTATCTATGTAATATTTCCATTGTTATTTTTGTTCACATTGAAAAATGATCCAACAGGGATCGTAACGTTTGTTTTGTTTTACTTGTTACCGATCAAATTAAAGTTTATATTTTAACTTGATGACATGTTTTATTTATTAACTGTTCAAAAAATTCGTTTATTTTTATTTTATGATAATTGTTTTAGGCTCATAGCCCTTTGTCTTGCTGTTTGTATAATTATATGTATTATATTGGGTCATCTAAAAAGTATCCGCGGTTTTTTGTCACTAGATGTGTGTTGATGGTCATATATCTAGTGACAAAGTACCGCGGATACTTTTTAAATGACCCAATATATTATATATATTTACGTTTACGCAATTTTTCTTTTGTTATAATGCATAAAAAAATAAACTAATTAAAGTTCTCCGTTTTCTTCCTTTCCATGAAATAAAGAACTCTAATTGATTGAATTTCTTATGCTTTATGTGTTATGCATTATGCAAGAGTCTGTGCTCCCGCTTTAGGCATAGCCGCCCCGAACCAATAAGCTCTATACACCCTACTACAGGTTCCGATATTAATTGCCGATATTAAGTACTGAAAATCTATAGCAGTGACATAATTACAGTATTATAATAATTGCTTATTATTGCTATATTATTGCTTATTATATTATTGTAGAATATACATATAATATGTTAATGATAAAAAATTTAAATATTAAAATAAAAATCATGTAGGAAAGAAAATATTTTAATGATATTTGCCGGAAGATATACTCCCAGCATACTTTTTGTATCGCGACGCTCCTGGGGCAGCGTCACGTGGGCTCGGCCGCCGAGTCTCGAGTAGTAGTGGGGGTCGCCTCAAAAATCTGCGAAATGGGCAACTAATTCCGAGCACTGATCTATAGCATATGTAATGTATACTATATAGTTTCAACACTGGCAGTGAATATCAGAACGCACCCTACATGACAGATTAATGATCATGTTACGTAGTAACACTTAAAGTCGGTTCTACATTAGTAGCAAGCTGATCACAAATTTGTTGCGATAACCAATCTGAAGCATTTTGAAATACACTTCATATGGCTTTAATCAACTTTAACACTCAATATCTCGCTTCGTAGAGCGGTCCCAGACATTTTTTGTCAGATTCTTTCATTTTACGCAAAAACGCGAATGAGCCTAATTTTATCGTAATCGGAGATGAGGTAACTACTCTGAAGAATTACCTTGCATTTAATTCTATTAAAAAATACTTAGTAAATTTATTACTGGTCTGCTTATCGCGCTCCATGTAAGCCCGGATCTTTATATGAACAACAGCGCTCTGACATCAAACACTGATTGATGAAAAACGGACGATGGGGGTAAATTTTATCCCCACAATCGGCTTTTCACCAATCAGCGCTCTGTGTTAAAGTGCTGTCACACGTATGAGGATCCAGACTAAAGATAAATTTTCATGAGCTGCTCTCAAACCATCTATTTGTACTTGTTTTAGCGACAAAAAGGATCACGTTGTCAGAATTGACGAATATCAAGCGTCCATTTTGACATGATTTTTTTCGCTAAAACAACCGATTAGAGTAGCTTGTGAAAATTCACTTTAATAAAAGAGAAAAGAAGTAAGCGGCATGGTTTGCGCGGTTTCTATAGTTACCTAAGTTAGTTTCTGTATCGCATACCGTGCATACATTAGAGAGCCTACAATCAAAGTGACGCCATACGAGTATCATTTGTGATTGGTCCGCCATGTTTTAGCCATTCCCTCCAGTTTTTTAAACGCATTATTTTCTAAATTTTGAATTCATGCTAAAAAATACTCAAAAATTGTGACAAATTAAAAAAATGATAATAAATAAATATTGTATATAAAATAATAATGTATATAATATTGTATATAAAATAATAAAACTTTTACATATATTATTTATTATAAAATTTCATTTATTTTGTACTATTGCAATATTGTACATTTTGTAATATTGCACATTACTTTATACAAAACGTTATTTATTACACATTATTTGTACTATTAAATGCGCTAGTTTATTATTCATTCTCTGTTCCCACATTTTAGAAGCAAAATGCATCTGTAATAATATAAAAGAAATCAAAAATTCAGAAAAATATATGTATATACCATTTCATAAAATATTATATATTAAATATCGTAATTATCATATTATTTGATTTAGATTCACAATGCAATGACATACAATATAATTGAAAAGTTTATGACAAAAAGAGAAAGAATTAAATTCGTAAACAATGTGATGACTATACATATACTTAGTGCCAAGACACTACCGTGTCTTCAGATATTATAATTAATCTGTGTATATTTTATGTTACATTTTTATTTTAATATTTTAAATACATTATTTATAAAGAATAAATTACTTTACCTCACATACAGATAAATTTTTTAACGGTGTCTAATTTTTATATTTGCCATTTACACTCTTTAACCAATTCATTCGGCGTTCTGTGTCTTTCAGAATTACTTTCATAACATATCCTTTTTTTAACGAATTGTTACAAAATGATATTGTACATCCAACCATATTTCTAAAATAATTTCGATAATTTTATTTTTATCAATGTATCTTTACGTATCTATGTCGTTCAATGCTGTTGCACCTA
This sequence comes from Acromyrmex echinatior, assembly GCF_000204515.1. The sequence continues at coordinate 264,730 of NW_011627108.1, read as the reverse complement.
TTCTAAAACTGACAGTCTGTTGGATAGACTGAGACCGTATATCTCTTTCTCTCTCGCAGAATTTCGCTAAAACATGACGTCATCTTTCGTATGGCGCCACTCTGATTATAGGCTCTCTAGTTGGAGTTAGAGAGCCTATAAAGTAATTTATTCTTTATAAATAATGTATTTAAAATATTAAAATAAAAATGTACGTAAATAATACAGAATAAATTACTTTGCCTCAGTCTTTGCACTAAGTATATGTATAGTCATCACATTGGTACGAATTTAATTCTTTCTCTTTTTGTCGTAATCTTTTCAATTATATATCATTACATTGTGAGTCTAAATCAAATAATATGATAATTACGATATTTAATATATAATATTTTATAAAATGATATATACATATATAATATTTTCTGAATTTTTGATTTCTTTTATATTATTACAGATGCATTTTGCTTCTAAAATGTGGGAACAGAGAATGAATAATAAACTAGCGCATTTAATAGCACAAATAATGTGTAATAAATAACATTTTTTATTATTTTATATACAATATTTATTTATTATCATTTTTTTAATTTGTCACAATTTTTGAGCATTTTTTAGCATGAATTCAAAATTTAAAAAATAATGCGTTTAAAAAACTAGAGGGAATGGCTAAAACATGGCGGACCAATCACAAGTGATATCCGTATGGCGTCACTCTGATTGTAGGCTCTCTAGTTGGAGTATACGACGCGAAGAAACCTCATGTAATCTTCCCACTATGGTCGAGAGTCAACATGAAAAGGCACCTTCATGCGCATGCGGCGGCAATGCGAAATGAAAGATCGGCGTTGCGAGCGCCAAGTAGAGCCGAGAGCGCAGCCCAAATGTTGAAGGTTATGTCATTTGTGTAACATGGCGTCGAGCGAGAGTGGTGATTTTCAAAAAGTGTTAGAATATCGGATTTACAAGTGTTCCAGTTATTCTTCCTGTTATATACCCGAGTGAGTGCCTCTAACCCTCGCAAATTGTTTCGTCGAGAAACAGTTGGTGAACCTCCTTGTTGAAGTAACCGCGTTTTCTAACCTAAAAATAACATTCCGAAAACCATTGCGTCTGTCAGAATTGTGATAACGAAACTTCATTCGTCGTCATTCACGCACAATGTCTTTTTCAGAAATATCATCGTCGATATACCGTCGGATCAGTCATCACGTTGGTCCTCCGACATCGACAATCATCCGCAGGTACGTATCGCACATGTCGACTCATATCACATGCCGCTTATCTCGCCGACTGTTCTTTTCAGTATCTCATTCTTAAACTTCAAAGCCCCTCTGTCGTCAAGTGCATCACTTTCGGCAAATATGAGAAGACCCATGTATGTAATATAAAAAAGTTTAAGATATTCGGTGGTTTGGAACCTGAGAATATGATGGAACTTCTCGAAAGGTTTGCTAACAATTACTCTCTCTTTCTTCTCTTTCTTTTTGACATTTTAGGGGTCTATTTTATAATTTTTAATGACTTTAACGATATTGTTAGAGTTACAGAATAGGTCCTTTAATTATTTTTTATTCTTTCTTTATTTCCTTACTTCATACATTATTACTGTTATATTATTTATTATTGTTATATTATTTTTGCATAATTTTGTACATTTTCTACTACTATTATTTTATATAACTACTTTGACTCTATCTTATAATTTTGTATATTTTTATATCCTCTTGTTTTTCAAATATTATTTACACTGTATTACTTTTGCCAAACTTATTTTTATATATATATTTATTCTATTGTACTTTCTTTATCTTTGTTTACTTTTATATTCTCAGAAGACTTGTCTTAGAATAGAAATAAACGCTTTTATCTATCTGTCTCTTTCAATTGTTATGCTTGTTGTCTAACCAGAGTGTTTCATTTGTTTCAGTGGGCTGAGGAATGATTCTATACCAGAGACATTTGATCTCAAACATGTTTTAGGGAATGAAACGAATTATTTTCCCATACGATACATAAAAGTTCTTCCGCTGCAGTCGTGGGGTCCCAGTTTTAATTTTTCTATATGGCACATCAGATTAATCGGTATCAATGATCCCAAGGTCATTAAGCCCTGTCTCGAGTGGTTCAATACGGTAAATACATCATCGAACAGATAATTAAAAAGCAAAGATTTTTACAAATAAATTATATCAATTATTCCGAATTCTGGACTGATCAATTTCATATAAAAAACGCAAAAAATTGGAAAATTACAATTTTGTTATCCACTTTTCTGGCGTTGACTCATAATTACATTTATATCATACAAAAGCTTTAGATTTTTAATTGAAATTAATGCTCTTTTTGTATTACAGTACCGACAAAAAGAGATAATAAGACTGTGCATGAAACACTTTCGGCAAATGGAACAGCCCGAGATTATGGAAACCTTGCAGAGAGTTACCGGAGTCCCCCTGGAAGATCCACGACTGTCAACGCTGTACGAACTTTTGGTTACTAAGGGCGATCATCTGCAGGCGGAACGTTTTATCAGCAACGCGCTCGCGAGTAAGTCCTACATGGTCCGATCATGTCATTTCTCTCCTTTGATTTGTGTTCATTTCACAGCTGTGATGCTTATACATTGTTAAATCCGCTTTTTAGTGGGACTCTTAAACGATTATATCAATGCTCAAACTTATAGAGCAATTTGGACAAAGTTATCGTCCAGTGAGCCCAAGCCTGGGATGCGGGGCGGTCATCAGATGGTGCTTGATCCAACGGCTGAGGTACTTTATCTCTTCGGTGGATGGGACGGTAATCAGGACCTCTCTGACCTGTGGTCATACGACATAGAGGCCGGCAAGTGGACTCTCATATGCAAGGACACCGAAGCGGTGGTCGGTAGTGTTCAATAAATTTCATTCGACATTACGACATGGTCTAACATACCAGTACCCCGATTCTGTAACTTTTAATGAAAACGACAGTTTGATATTACGTTGTCATTGCGCGATTTTTTTAATCATTTATAGTACCTGTGTAATGACAATACCGACACTTTTTTTTTTAAGGGAAGAGTAAGATAAATTGAAAAACTAAAGATTCTACGTTGCTTCTTGATATCTTATTTATGTAAAGAAATTTTTTCCATCCAATTTAGTTACAGTGTAAAATGATTAATTTTTAAAATTATTTTACTTCCTTTCTGAAAAAAATTATCAAAATACGTTAATTTTATAGCATCAAGAAAATATGTATTCCTTAAGAATTACAGAATCATGGTACAGAATAACATATAATTAATCTCTTGTCTTTTCACTATATTGCACGCATATCACGTTCCGATAATAATATGTAAACAATATGCTTGATAAATTCTATAAGGTGTTTCTTTGAGAATATTAAATAATATTTTGAAAAAACAATCACTACTGAGTTTCTTTATGAATAAAGCAGAATTTTTAAATATCATAAAGTATAAAAAATATAACTAAGAAGATTTATGTAAAATGAATTTCATAATTTTGAAGATTTCTTCGTGTTACAATTTTGGTAAATAAATATGTTTTGTCTACAAAATTATTAGGCTAGATACACATTTTATTTCAGACCTGTTATTTTTCTGTACTCCAGAACTAAACTTTTTGCACGATTTATCTTTAAGACAAAATAAAGTACAAAAAGTTTAATTCTCAAACAAAAAAAACAGTCCTTTTATTTTCGTCATATTTACAACAATCTATGATTCCTAGGGAGGACCTAGCGCACGTTCATGCCATAAGATGTGCTTAGATCCGCAGAGACGGCAGCTCTTCACATTGGGCAGGTACTTGGACACGCAGTATCGTACCAGCGAGAATTTAAAAAGTGACTTTTACGTTTACGATATCGAGTCGAATAAATGGACGCAAATCTCAGAGGACACCGGGACGATAGGCGGGCCACCGCTTGTATTTGATCATCAAATGTCAATGGACGTAGAGAAGCGAACTATCTATGTTTTTGGAGGACGAGTACTGACTCATCAGAATAGGTAAGTTGCAGAGGATTAGAAGAAATAGCTTTAAAAGGATTATATACTTAGATTTTGTACATCCGACGTATTATAAGATTGACTTTAATCTTGATATAACTTATTGTTTATCTTTTTCTAAGTTTTAGAAAAAGAATTATACCTGTTTCTGTTAATATAGTTAGTTTTAACTTTCAACTAACTCTTCTTTTTTTAATTCTAAAAATTAAAAAAAGATGAAGATAAGTTGAACCGAAATTAAAGTTAATCTTACATTCATGGAATCGGATCTTACTATACCTATAAAGATAAGTTGAACCGAAATTAAAGTTAATCTTACATTGATGGAACCGGATCTTACTATACCTTTCTGACATCGTTTTTCTAACTCACGTAGTGCCGATGAACACAGCGTAATACCGGAGCCACATTTCTCGGGACTGTATTCTTATCACGTGCCAACCGGTACGTGGGTCAGACTCGCCTGTGATATCGCTGATAAACAATGCTCGAGAGACATGCCTATCTACAGATCCCGCGCTGGTCATTCCATGCTATTTCACCCGGTTGGTATCCCATATCTTCCCTTCTTCGACTTTGTTTAGTGTACGAAAAAAATAACAAGTAAATTAACAAATACATGGCGAGATTTTTACAAAGTAGGATCTTGTTCCAGCGATCAAGAAAATTATACATATTCGCCGGTCAGAGAGGAAAGGAATATCTCAGCGATTTTTTCACGTATGAGGTTGATACGCAACACGTCGAGTACATAAGCTACAACGAGTTCGGTACGACGAAGGATTCTAATCACGTTCCCGCGGCTGGATTCACGCAGAGAGCGACCATCGATCCCGAACTCGGCGAAATCTACGTTCTGTCGGTTTGTATCTCACGTAACGAGATTATTAATTTAAGACGCAATTTAATTAATATGTGAAATTTGCTATTATATAAAACTAAAAAAAAATGTTCTCATGATTATATAAATTCTTACAACCTGAACTTCATAAATAATTAATTTGATGTTATTTATATATTATATTGTATAAATGATATCTTAAATTATAAAAGTTATGTTTATAACATATAAATTATTCATTTTAATTTTAATAGGCAAATATTCCGAAAATATACAAATATTTTATCAAGAAACATTGTAAATAAGAGTTGCATGATATAAAGGGGGACATCCCTGCTTGTATCATACAACTTTTTTATTTGGAATGTTCTTTTGGTAAAATTGCATTTTCGAAATACTTGCCTGCAGAGATTAAAATAAACCACTCTGTACATTATATTTGTATTATATAAATCATTTAAATATAAATAATATAATTTGTATATATGTATATGTATATATATATATATGTGTGTGTGTGTGTGTGTATGTGTGTGTGTGTGTATATTTTTCAGGGTTTGAGCAAAGACAAAGATAAGAGGGACGACAACGTGCAAAATTCTTTTTGGGTATACAATATTCAGAATAGCAAATGGTCTTGTATATATCGTAACGAGAACGTTGGTGAAAAATACTGGAGCAAGATGCAGGATTACGAACCGTGTCCGCGATTTGCACACCAGCTCGTTTATGATCACACTAGAAAGGTACATTGTAAATTGTATTTAATAATTGTATTCTTTTATTGCTGCTTTAAATAAATGTCCGTTTGCCGATCGATTCAATAATTCACAATTTCTTCGGCGTTAGGTTCACTTTCTGTTCGGCGGCAATCCCGGCAGATCCTGCCTTCCAAATTTGCGACTCGACGACTTTTGGCAGTTGGAACTACGTCGACCCACAGGTGAACAGATTTTGAAAAAGTGCAAGCTAATCATCAGGAAGCATAAGTTTAAGGAGCTTGCTCTGAACAATAGTATAGAAGCCCTCGAGTACCTACAAACAAAGATCTTTGAAATTATCGACCACAGTGACACGCAACAAACGAAAGAGGTATATTCATACATGTTTCTACGGATACGTTCAACGCGATGCTACAAATGCTTTACAGCAATTTTTGATTGATCAATTTGTAAAATTCTTTTTTCTAATTAGTTAACCAAACGCTTCAAAGTATTTGTAGTGAGACTTTGACCGCAGCCTTCATTTATTTTTATGTTTATCATTGTGATTATACTAATCACTAAGCGTAGTATCGTCTCACTAATTAGCGTTTTTCCTTCATAGTTTCAACTCTTGACATCGATCTTATTCCGGAAACAAAATAACTCACTGGAGGATGCCTCCTATTCGAGCACGATTCTGAATGAGCTGACGACTGGCGTGACGACGCAACAGTGCGCGAACGCGCGTGATATACATAACTTGCGAACTGAGCTATACAACAAACTTGCGGAATTTTTCCCGGAATCGTTAACGCAGCCGCGGGCGAATCTGATCGATCTCCTGCCGTTATAATAACGCAGCGAACAGGTCGTGAGACCTTGACGACGGAATGTTTCTCTGTTCACATCACATAATTTCTTCTTTTGTTCAACAATAATATCCTCGTTACAGCTGGCAAAGTAATCCTCATTTTTGTAGACTTACGACGAGCCTCGCCACGTTTGTGGTATGATTTATTTTTCTCCCTTCGACATGTGTTAATTATGGGAAAAAAAAAGAATTGGTTGCAATAGATTTCGGGTTCAACATTTGCAAAACTGCCTCTCACAATTTTATTTATTTCTTATAATACGCTTATTAAAGAATTTTTTCTCCGTTTTTCTTAATGAACCGAAAAAGCGATTCGGGACAAAGCACTCTATGTGTCATTTATACTTACCTACACTTGTTTGAGATCGAGAACTTTGTGATATCGATAGCTTTCTAATGGACTGGTTAGCTGATACGTATTATAAGTAAACTAGAGATCAATTTTATATATAATCTCTTCTGTATTCTATATAGCTATGTGTTTATAATGTGGCCATAAAGTTGTTGTTGTTATTATGTTTGCTGAAATAATATATTTCTCGTCGAGTGTAAATTGAAGGGAGATTTAAGACTAGAGATAGCGTATTAAGGAAGCTGTTAATTAAAGCGTCGCGATTTAACGCTTTCAAGCACTTGACACAATATATGCTATTTTTTATCAAAAGTATGTAAGCCAAGAAATTATTATACAGCTTCGCTAAACGCAACAAATTGTAACTCTTAATCTGAAATCTAGCGGTTTTCTGGCTTACAGAGAGATGTGACGAAGAGACAAAAAATGTTATGGTCAGTTATATATAAAATTTCCTTCTTTAGTTAATTATAATTTCAAATTATAATTAATTTAATCGTTACTTAATTTAATTGATTATGATTTTGAATTATAATTAATTAAATAAGGAAATTTTTATACGAATATTATAATTAATTGAATATAGAAATTTTATTGTACTGACCATAATATTCCTTCCAATTGAGTAATTGCTTCCTTATGTATCTCCCGCATTGTTAAAAGCAACAAGGGATATTTCATGTAATCGTTGAATGAAATATCCCGTAAATATATCGATCCATTTTCTCTTGTAAAATGATTTATTCTTAGATATAGCAGCTCCGTTATCCCGTGTTTTTTGTTCATAATCTAAGAATAAGTTCATTCACCGAAAATGCCTTCTAATGAGATGCGAAATCTTAAAGTGTTATTATTGCATGCAAACGTCGACACGAGTTAACGATCGACTTCACACTTTTGACTTCCCCAAAAGCTCCTCTCCACAAATCAACTGCGATAAGATATCCGAGTAAATTTCAGGAACTAAGTTTTCGTTAGCATGTAAATATCTATGATGACGAGTCACGATCTAGTTCCGTGTCACAATTGTCGATACGTTACATTTAATTGTTCATCGGCTAAAATGCATATTGTACATTGTATATACATAATCAGCCTCTCGCGAGCTTAAAACATTACTGAGGAAAGAGGCGTATGCGAGAACGAGCAATTATATATATATTATAAGATGTAGAAGCAAAAATTGTATAGCAGCTAAGAGTATCCGGCCGCGCTCTATCTTTGTACATACACGATTATATGACGATAAGGAACGTCGAGACGATTTTTATAATGTGATTCCAGTTACGCTAAGTTAGATAACGGAATTGTAAAAAAAATGAACGGAGAGTATATATATATATACAGAAAAAAATATATGAGTAGAGAGACGAAACGAAAGTGTACGCAGGCATAAAAATGAGACGACGCCGCCATTCCTCTAAATATACATAATACGATATATTAGACATCTCGAAGCTGGAAGGATCAGGTATTACTTGTACGCACTATATACAGGGAACATACGCGAAGTTCTTCAAGCTTCGGGACGCGAGCGAAATGAAAAACGTGGATATACATACATCCGAAGTTCTAGTCAGATAATAAATGTTTACAAAGTACACGACAGAGAGAAAAGGACTAAGAGTTTGAAATTTATTTACACGCAAACTTCGGTTAAAGAATGAGAAATTTATTCGTTTTTTTTTTTTTCGATCATCGGGACGCATTTTCCTTTCAGAATTACATATGGATATAACTCTGTATATCTCTTTATAATATAATATACAAACGGAATATATTGCACGAGAAAAAACAACAGACAAATGCACATTAAATATCATTAACAACATATTTCGAATTATGATGGATTTCTTCCACCATGTTTCGCACTATAAAGAACTGAGAGAAACCAAGAATGCATTTGGTGAGACACTATTAGCGCTTTATTTATGTCATTCTATTTGAGTCACTCCTTGTTTTACGTCTAATGATCCAGATAGCAACGTGTTTGTCTTGTTGGCAAGTTGCTCGCAAATAAATGTACTACCAGAATTGCAGCAATGGGGTCTTGTCAACATTTGTTGACAAGTTGATGCCTTCATGATATGACTTTAGCAACTTGCCGACAACTTTAAAGTCTATCAAAGTTCGTGCTGCTGCCATAATGTATAGACTCACACTCATCAATACTATCATATTGCCAACAATGCAAAGAATCTTTGATGCTGCTACCTTGACGTTAATTGCTAGCAATACACATATTCATTATTGCCTGTGTTTATACAATGTCGATATATTCGAAATTAAAATAAATACACAAGTCTTATTATCATAAGCAATCATAGATTTGCATGATTTTACTAAGACACACTTATCTGGAGAACAATAAAATTAAAATGGCAAATAGCGATAGTAGAGTGTCTCCTCAAACACACCTCAATAATTGATCAATAACATTGCAAAAAGTGTATAAATAAAGTAAAATAGTAAAGTTTCAGTCTCTATCATTAATCTTAGATTTAGGTATATATATATATATATATATATATATATATATATATATATATATATATATATATATATATATATATATGAGCAATATATAAATTAGTATGCTCTTATTGCAAGGAAGTTTTATACATTGGATTTGCAGTTCCGTGAACTCTTCGTTTCATCCATTTGTTTAGACAAAATATACATGCACGCGTCGCATGCTCTATGAGCTTTGTTTGGTACTAAAATCACGTTAGCTTTGGTAAGACTTAATACGTATTATCTCCGATAACAGATTCCTGCATAATGTCATTCAAGAGTCTAAATTTTTGAAAGCACCATCAATAAGTCTTAATAAAATCACTTCTGGAAGATACACAGAATAATAATGTTAGAAATATAATAACTGGAGAAAGAAAACAGAGCTGTTGATTGTATAAAAGAATTGTCAAAAATGCTTGTAACGTTCATAAAAAAAAAATTACGCAATTAGATTCGTTAAAATTATCTTGGAGTCTGGTAGTCCGTCCAGAATGTAATGAGGGGAATTCGCCATGGACGCGAGATCGGCCTCGAACAACGTCAACTGAAGCTCCTTTCGTGCTTTCTGTACAATATAAACCATCAGCGAGACTCCTACTAATATCTACAACACACAGCGAGAAAAAAATTATTACTTTAATTACTTCTGTGAAAGTTTGAGGACATTCGACGCACCTGGAAGCAAAATACTACGTAGCCAGTCGCCGCCGTGGATCTATCCTCCAATACATCCTGCATCGACCTCAGACTGCTGCCTAAATAAACGTTGACCAGTTGGGCAGGTAATAAACCTATCGCACTGGCTACGTGGTAATGAAAACCACCTATGTTACTGACCTAATCATACATATAAATATACATAACATTGTCATGAGTTACATGTGAGAGATACTTAATGTGATCAGAGTTCTATGACATTAATAAATAATAAGATAGAATCATTTATATCAACTGTCTTTTTCTTAAAAAGAAAGCAGCCAAAGTAATATAGTTACTAGATTTATTTAATTGAATTGTCTCTTTAATTGAATTTCTTGGATCATTTTTCCTCTTTTTTTTCACATTGGAAAAAAAAGATTCAGAAGTTATCTTGTAAGAATTGAGTCTCCTAAACGAAAAGTAATCAAAATTTCCCACTTTAGATCCAAAAATATCTGATCACATTAAGCATATACTCTGTGTACGATGAACGTTCTACAGTACGTACTGCAAAAATAGTGTTCTGAAGACCGAACGGAATCGGGGTGAGCCGCGCGAACAGGACGATCTTGAAAGCTTGGGACCCGGATATCACGCGAAGTATCGCTCTCGCAGTGTCACTCTGCAGGAGGGCACCAATCGGTAGCCTGGTGGACAGTAGGCCCAGAGTGACATGGGCAATCGCTATGCCAAGATTAGCAGAGAGTATGACAATCGCCATGCCGCGTATCACACCGAACAGGTAGCCACTGGCGACAATGAGGAACAGATAGCCAATCACAATCGGGAACGACACCACCGTGAACAGACCTATGAAGATCACAGCGATGATCCAAGCATTCTGATGCTCGATCCAGTAGAGCAGCAGCTTTATGTAGTCCCTGCAGATGAAGACGATGGTGCCGAGGAAGGCCAGAGTCGCAATTGTAATCACGACGTAGCATATTGAGTTTGAGCTGATACAACCAAAGGGTATCCACGAACTCTTGGAAGAGCGCATCCCAGTCTCGACATCGTCTATATCAATGATTTGGTCCATGTTTCTCTCTACAATGTTCTCTACTAGTATATCAATGAGCAGCTAGTCCTTGATAGTAACGTGCTTAAAAAAGCAAATAATAATTAATTAAAACAGTAGAATAGAATAGAATCTATTTACTTCAACTTACATGGCTAAGAAATAATTATAATTAATATTAAAAAATAAGATTACACACAAGAAATTCATCTCTTCTATTCTGCTTAAAATAGTAGAATAAAACTTATCTACTTCAGCTTAAAATGCCAAAAAAAGACAATGAAAATAATTAATGTAAAAAAATAATGATCACACATACACAAGAGATTTATCTCTTCTATTCTGCTTTAAATAATAGAATAAAACTTATTTACTTCAGCTTAAATTGCCAAGAAAAGACAATTAAAATAATAAATATAAATATCAATATAAAAAAATTAATGATCACACACAGGAGATTACTGATATTTTAAATAAATTTCATAGAGTCGAAGATTAATTTTACCTTGTAACATCGATGGAAGGATGAATCCGACTTACACTTCAACCCATAATGCGAAATGCGTATAAATTTGTTCAGGAAGAACGTGACACATAAAATTTCGGTTGTTAAACATGTTATTTGGCAACATGTCAACCGCAATAAACCTATTAAAAGATGCAAAACAATAGAAAAATATTAACGTAAACGTAACTATTTAACTGTTTAACCGACTGTTCTTAAAGTTGCATTTCGCTATAAATAGAAAATGTATAATCTCTATTTTTTTAATTAACTAGATTGCTGTAAATAATTATTCGGAAGCGTGGCAAACGGTCGTAAACCACAGGAAATACATCTGCATGGACGAGATTCGAAAATGGACCTGCAGATGGCGCTAGCGCCACAACAAAGCTAAAATCACTAGACTTGGTCTGTTTGCTTTACTTACACTCAGTATTTTCGCTTTCTTTCTTTCCAACGTTCAAATATATATTTATCTTGTTCTTGAGGATTTAAAAAACGTGAATACATCCATTATTCGGAATTAAAATAGCGTCAGATAACGCAATTATCCTACATCTCGAGATGAGAAAATGCCGTTCCTTGTTTTAATTTTTCGTTTTGAAAGATAAAAATAATGAAAAAAAATAATAGTGAGACAAAAATAAAAATTTTAATCAATATGCATAATTACAGATTCTTGAAAATATAACAAAATGGATACAGGAAACAAAAAAAATATAATGAAAGTATTATTTCTTTTATCAATTTTTTTTCTAATTCAAGTTTACAATTTCTAAGATATAATTTAGGATCTTTTTAGAGACTGCGATAATAAAAGAACTCAGAATGCATAATAAATTATCTGATGTCTTAATATCATGTAAGAATATTACGTAAGTATTAAAGAAATATAATAAAATTTGTATATTGGGAAGATGGCAATCTTAGACATTGAAAACATTTTATTCAGTCAGTAAGAAGCATTCTACATGATAATAATAATCATAGTATAATCCGTGATAATAATAATAATTAATAATCATAATAATTCATTCGTAATAACCACAATTTGTAAATGTACAAGGTAAACTTTCTCTCTCACGTTCTTTCTTTCTCTATCGCACCCTTTATTTCTCTCTTTCGCTCTCCGTTCTCGCAATTTCTTTCGTTCACACGTTGAGAATTGTCATTTTATATAGTTGTACATAAAATTACAGAAAAATTCACCAATATATAAATCAAACGTCGTTACTCTTCAAAGACTATGAATGTAGTCAATAAATCATCCCTATCATCATTCCGTCTCTGCTGCAAAGATACTTCTTGATACTTTTCTTTCTTTCTTTTTCTTTTTTTTTTCAGTTCGGCATTCGGCAGCGTTGTTGGATTTGAAGGACTACTCTTTTAAAGGTCCGCAGCGGCAACGCCCTCGCAATATTTCCCTAATATAGTATATTTGTACATTTGTAGGTCCTTTCCTCATAACCCTGGAAAACACGGGCAGAGATCCGATGGATCCCCTAAATGTATGAAACCAACGCTCAATCATCTAATCCTAATTTCACGTTCAATTATCTAATGTGCTGATGATGGAATATAGATAAATAAATTTAAACGTCAACTGTATTCCTGTATTATAGACAGTTCAAATTAACAAAACGGAATACAAATCTGTTCTAGATCCTCATCTATAATTCTTCTTCTGATAAATATTTATAAGATCAACTCCTTCAAAAATCAATGATCTTGAAATATGTCTAAGTAAGATTTCACAAGATTTTAATCGTCGTTCGTTATTTATTAAAAAGTTAACACAATTTGTCGGACACATCGTTTTTCGACATGTGGACTTTATAGCCACATTTATGTTTTAAATTAAATCTTCATCTACAATATAATAAAAATTTAAAAGATTAGACAGACCTTTACACAAGGTAGGCATTATATAACAAAACCATAACGTATATTGCTGCCAATAATAAAAATTCATCCATATTTTTTTTCACAATTCAATCTAATATCTAATTCCTGTGTTTTTGTCAATTAGAAGTTATTAATATAAGTAAAGGAGCAGTTTCACCACCCTCCTGCCCCAATCCCTCCATCAACGCTATATAGAAATATTTTACATTGTAGCTTCTCTTTGTTTTCATTTTAGTATCAGAAAACTATACTCTATTTTTGCATCTTTAACTTTTTAATAAACAACGAGCAGCGACTATCTTTGAATTAGTTAAGTCATGACCTCGATAACATATTTACCCTTTTTCTTCTATAATAGATTTCCGTCGCAGAATCGCAAGACGTTTATCATTCTCTATAAAATCACACCTGCGTCTGCCAGGGTTAATATAGATAGGTGAGAATATTTAAGGCGAATAAATCCACTATACATACATCCTTCAACAAAGTTTCGGTGGAAATATATCCCGTAAAAAAACGTCGGCGACCCTGTAAAGAATCGAGGCTCGTAACAACAACGGGGGCGCAGAGCGTGACCACCGCGGATTCGCTTTTTTTTTCCCGTTATTACTGTAAATCCATATTACTATTGATTTGAGGTAGTGTATTCAATGTAATCCTATTACCTTGCTGCTATATGTTGCGTGTGTGGATATGTTGTGTATGTCGTATGAATACTCCTTCGCACACCTACCGCACTTCCGACTGCGAGCCCGGAGTTGTTCTTTGTCGTTTAGAATACGTATATACGTATAAAAAAGTCCGGTGTATATGTCTCGTGGAGTATACGAGTGCAAAATGTTTGCAGGCCTATTGCAAAATATCATTATCGGCAGTAATCTGACAGGCGATTATGAAAGTGTATCGATCGGTATATATTATTTTTCCAAGCTCGTAGTTCGCGCCGGCCGTAGGTGTGCTTCCGAAATTATCGTCTATGCAATGGAGTATGAGGAAGCCGAATGTCGGACAAATTCCATCGAGACTTCTATATCTCGATTTTTCTTCCTTTCCTCTTCTCTCTCTCTCTCTCTCTCTCTCTCTCTCTCTCTCCCCACACGCGCACCCAAGAATTAATCCCGTATCGATAACGAGCGCACGTGTGTATGTATGTGTGTGTGTGTGTGCTCATCTTTCCAGAAAACGTTCGGATGTTCCGCAAAAAATCCGTCCGCAATTCGGCGTTTTTCAACTTCATTTTTTTTTTAAATACCAAATACGACAAGGCTGCTGACATTAGGCTTGCTAGCACTTTGTAAATAATGCCCAGCGATTGTGCTATTTTGTTTAAGTTTCTCTTTAACTATTACTTCATGAATAATCATTATCACATTTTTTCTTTTTTTTTTCTTTAATTAATCGTCTTCACAGATCGTCGAGGAGAGGGGGAGGCGTGCGACACATCGTCGGCGCCGCGCCAAGTTGACTCAATCTATGAACACTTCTGTAAAAAATATAATATCTATGGATGGTTGAGCCCTTGGCCAGCATACGCAAGCGAACCGAGTTAAGTTGCCTCTCTCGCAGGGGGGAAGGGCAAACTGGGAGGGTGGGATCACTTCTGCACGGAGTGAGCAATGTGGCTACATAGTAACGTATATATCTAACACATGTACTCTCTGCATAGAACAATATGTGTCGCTCAATTTCGCTACTCTCTAAAACTTTTAGAATGAATCCCACTGAAAAGTGAAATCTCACTCTTAGATCCAGTTTCACCAACGTGAGATCAACTTTAATTCAACGGTCCAATTTACCCTTTGCCTAATTCTAGAGTTTATAGAATTAAGAATAAATAGTAAGTTAAACCGAGAATGTGAAGTTAATCTTAGCTCTCTATTAGCGAAGCCTGGGCTTTTTCAAGACTGGCTCAATTTTCACTCTTTCAAGTGAGATTTAATATCAAAGAATTTAAAGAGTACGTTAAAGGAACATCTTTCACTGGGACGTCGTGAAGAAGTCCCGCGTCTAAAAACGTTAAAAAAATGTAACCTATTTAAGGGGCGAAGAATTACAATCGATAATGCGATTCTCAATCCCCCGATTTGATTGTACAAATATTCCTATTTATCAAGCTTGCAGAAGTGATATTCGCCCGAAGTCTTCGTTCGTTCGTTCCTTCGTTCTTTCTATCCGTTACTGTGTAATATGCCAAGCTCCCCCTCTCTCTCCCTCTGAGAAATGAAATAAACGGTCAATGGAAATCAAATCTGAGAACATGACGACAATTTTGAATTTTGACACGCTCGTGTTATCCTTATATTACTATCAATATAAGTTTAACGACTTAAAACCAACGCAAAAACAACAGATATACAATGCACAAGCACATTGTAATAATAAAAAGACAAATGAGACTTAACGTAAAAACATGACTCACATTCAAATGTTTGTAATAGCCTCAACAGTTTCACCAGGGGAAAAACACAAACGAAACATACATATAATATAGTAAAACTAGTAACTACTTCACTACTCTAAGACAGCGAGAAAATCCTAAGACATGCGATATCAACGAAATATCGTTTTTGCTTCTCTTTTTCCTCTTTTTTTCGCTTGTTTTTCCAAAGTGCTTTCCAAAATTTATTCTCAGAAGTTGCGCCGAGTGCGTGCAGTTTCTAAAGATTTTTTCCTCTTTTGTCTTTTTTTTTCTTTCTAAATCTCAAGTTTTGTAACTTCTGCGCGTTTTTGCTGTGAATGTCTTGTGATTTTTACGCTTTTTGTTAACAATTAATTCAATATCGTCTCTCCTGCTATGTTTTTTACTGATTTCCTCCTTCCTTCCATCGTTCCTATGTAGCCGGAGAATATTTCAAAATAAAGCAGAGAAATGTTCTGCTTTTCAACTTTTACGTGTAATTCACAATTTTCAATCCTGGAGCCGTTAAGTTCGCTACTCGATCCAACATTACAATACAATATTACGCTATTACGACACATAATTTCCATTAAGCTCGTATGTGCCATCGTTACTTTGACGTTGTTCCTCATCGCGTTCACACTCACGTGAAATACCGATTTTCTCGATGGATCTCGTCTCTTAACTCCACAGATCAAAATTGATCTTTCAGACAACAGTTAAAGATTAAAATCATTATTAACTAGAATTATCAATTACACGACCATTAGTATGTCTTATACAGTAATAAATTACCATCGTGCTATTTTTACTCCACCGTCGACACACGTTGTCATTTTTTTTTTATTACTAGATGTTACGATGTTATCTTTAGCTTAACTTAATAACGAGTATTAGTGGCATCTGCTTTTGTTTCGAAGAAGAAGTCGAGTAAATTTATTTTTCTTTTTTTTTACCTTTTACCTTAATCGTTAATGCTGTATGAAACTCCGAGATCTCATCCAAAGTCCCAGAGCCGTTTCTTCATCATGTTCTTAATGATGCCGTTTTTTCTTGAAACCTAAAATGTGAATTCTCGATTTTAGCATCCTGACACACAGTTTGCATGGAGCTAAAAACATCGCACAGAAAATCTCTTACTTTTTTTAGCCTTGCCCTTCCTCTGAGCTTTTCTCTTCTTGGCGGTCTTGGTGGATGACTCTCCAAAAGTAGTGATCTCGTCGCCGAGAGTGCCCAGGGTCGTCATCTGGCGACGTCTGTGCTTCTCTTGCTTGGTGACGGGCAAACGCGTCATGTAATTCTCCTCGTACTCGATCTTCCGCTTGTCCTCGCGCACCAGAATCGCTCGCTTCTCGCCCAGACCCTGACTGTCTTCCACAGGCGCATCCAGATATTCCTCCTTCAGTTCCCGCAGCACTGTATTCGACACGGCGCGTCTACGAGCTCTCTCGCCGGCCTTGCGGATCTTCTCCGCCATTGTTTCGTCGCCATCTGGAGAAATTAAAAGATTCGAGGATCAACGAGCAAACAAGAAAGGAAACAATTTAAGCAACCCATAAAATTGGATGCTTAAATTGTCACATATTCCCTGCTATCCCATGCTGGACTTTCAGACATTCAATTATTTTCACTAGAAAAAGAAATATAGTTCTAGAATAATTATTTATATTATACATGAATACATAATGATGCAATAATGGTGCCTCAAACTTTCTTCCTTTTAATCTTGTAATTTTTTTTAATCGTTAGTGAAGTACACGTTATTCAATAAATACAAATTATGAAAGCTTTCCAGCAAGGAACATAAACTGGATACAGTTCTTTCCAAAAACAAATTTAAGATTAGTTCAGAAATGAAATGAACCATGTAAAATTATATTGCCATCATATGGAAAATGTTAACAAATTAAATATCGTCTCTATGTGATATATAAAGCTAAAAATTTTCTCATGATCCAGAACTGACCATAATGCACCGCAGCGAGTTTTGGCGGTACATAAACGTTAGATTTCCTAGGCTGTTGCGTTGATTTGACATCGTCTTCATCCTCCTCCTGACCACTATCAGAGTCCTCGCTGTCGAGCTTGGCGACCAGTGCATCAGGATTTGCCCTGAAGTTACTGGGATCGTCACTGTTGATGGTGCCGGTCACCGCTGTCTTGACGAGTTTATCTATTTGGTACTTAAGCTTGTGGTCTATTGGTCGGATTTTCTCTAGGACAGTCCTAATCTCGATCATACGGTCGATCGATGGGTCACCCTCAATGCGTTCGCCAGAACATTTTCTCAGGACGACGTAGGTCAGGTTGATGAGATACGAGAGCAGCATGTGATACTTCATCTCCAGGAAGCTGAGGCCTTTGTCCGTCGACATCTCGCCATTCTTCACTCGCATCAGCATATTGTCCACAACCTGGTTCACCTGGAGGACGTTGGCATTCATCTCTCCCAGCAGGCGAAACGCCTGTGGGAGGTCCCTCTGCTCCATCTCGTCGATAGCCTACAAAAGAAAACAGATTATTAGAAAATAATTAAAGACATTTTTTAACAAGAAACACAAACGACACGATATAATGCAAGATGCTTTCCATTTAGTGACACACAGATATCGTTCTATCTTTCTTGACATTCAACGAGTAATAAAGGCAGAACAATACTAGCGTCAACTTGTGTTATCAAGCATGGAAAGCATTCATATGTGAATCATTATATCCTTGTCAATGTTAGACGAGTCCATATAACAGACTTTCAGAGGAAATCTTAAAGACATCCATAGGGCATTCTAAGAATATTCCTATGTTTCTTGAACATCTTAAGAATGCATTTTATATTCTCTGAATATCCAAGGACATCTCCAAAAAACACAGACCTTCAAGATCTAACAGATATTCAGAAGATTCTCTAAATCTCCTCTGAATATCCTATGGATGTTCCCAGGATGCCCATACGTAAATGAAAGACATTCAAGTATGGGTCTCTATATCATCTAAACATCCTAAGAAGAAGTTCCTGTGTCTTTTGAACAATTTTATAAGTACATCCTTCAAACATCCTAAGGACATTCTTATGAATTTCCTAGGGACGTTGCCAGGACGACTATCGAATAAAATATACTTTGTGACAAGATAAAATAATTCTTGATGGAAACCAAGACCACCCTAAAAAAAATAGCAATAATTTCCGAATCTTACGATCATCGTCGAGACTCCCGATGCGATCGCGAAAGAATCAGAGCGCGTCACGTCGTTTATTTACGTGTCACGAACACTTTCCCGCGCGATGGCGAGGTTAAGCGAAGGCACGAAACCGCCGGGACGTTCTCCTGGCGAAACGCCCACGCGAGCGGCGAGTCTCGCGCGGAACGCGGCGGTCCCGTGCGGGCAATGCGTACGTCCCGGCGATCGCGACTCGCGAGCTTTCATTCAAAAAGAAAGGAAGGGAAACGGTGGCCGCGCGGCGTGTCCCGTGCGTGGAAACGCGCTCGGCGGGCGATTTCGACGGTAATTACGTCGCGAAACTCGCCCCGGGCCGCTGCGGTGACCCGGGAAAAATGTCCGCCCGGGACCGAAGGCACGGGGGAAAAAAGCGCAATAATCTGCTGCCATCTTTCCTATTTACTAATGGATGACAGCGGAGGGAAAAAAAAAACAATCAAAAATTCCCGACGGCGACACGGGCAGAAAAACGCGGCGGATATCGCGCGGCCCGGCCGCATCGCGCGGCGATAACGCGCGGACGACACGCCACTCACCTGCACCATCCTTCCGCGTGAAAAATCAGCCGGACAGACGCATATCCAAACAACGTAACTTGTAATTAAACGAGTCCCCACGTGGGACGATATTTTCCTTTTCGGGGGGGTATATTTTTTCGGCACAGGAAAAGTCTGGTCAGCCGAGCGACTGTCGCGAGTGTCCCTAGGATGCGCGACGATGGATCTTCGATAAGTTTTTTTCACTCGATCGTTGCCGCAGGATTTTTCCGCGCCCGCGACACGGCGAACATCGACGTTCGTCGCGCGAGAGAATTGTGTTCCGAGTCTCAACGAGGCGGCACTTCCGGTTGTATGACGAGAGGTAGAAGCGGCGCCATCTTCGAAACGCGATCGCGCGTCCTTGGGACGAAAATATGATTGTCAATTTGATGGCCACGGATCGACTGAAACTTTGTGATTTGCGATGGACACGACGAGGCTGTGGAAATCGTTATCTCTGTGCTTGTGTCGTCGCATTCGGATCACTTCCTGTCCGGGGATGTTTTTTTCTTTTTTCTTTTCTCTTTTTTGCCTTTTTCTTTCGCCCGGTGCTGAACGACGCGTCATCTCGTCATTCTCGTCGAGATGGCGCAGATGTTGTAATGTTGGCATTTCTGTTGGTCTCACTTCTACCAACTGCATTTTATTAAGCAACTGGCAGTGAGAAACTTGAATTGTCATTGGTGAATTCGTGACTTTTTTATCGCTTTGGCTCGATTGGCTCGATACGCATAAAATTCATTTTTCCTTTTTCACTCATTTTTTCTTTTTAAGGACAAGAAAAATGGAAAGAGATAGAGTTTTATGTTTAATTTCTGAAAATTTCAAAAATTTGTATGCATTTGAGTGAACTTGCTCATTTTTGTGATTTTCATCTTACTTAAAAATCTATAATTAACTTCATTATTAAAATGTAAATTACAAAATAAGCAAATTTATTAAGTATTGAAATTATAAATATTATAACTGAATAAAATTAGGTCTGTTCAACTTGCTTACATTTTTTACACTAGTATCTTCGTTTTCTCTCTTTTCAGCGCCAAATATATATCTATCTCATTTTACGTGTAAGCAAGTCGAACAGACCAATTACAAATATTCTAATAAATTTACTCGCTTTTGTAAATATCACCTCGTTTCCTAAGGAAACTTTCTGTGGGTCAATTGTAGATTTTGAAATGAGATAAAAATTAGAAAAGTGAGCAAAGGTTACTAGGTATTGAATACCAATTAAATTATAAATATTCTAGTAAATTTGCTCACTTTTATACTTTTTACTTTATTTCAAAATATACAATATAATCGACCCTTAGGGCTGCGTTCGGATTCCCACCCGAGTGCTCCTCGGGTGTCATATCATCCTTGTTTAACGTTCGGTAAACAACAAGAATAATATAACATTCGGGGAGCACCCAGGTGAGAATTCGAACGCAGCCCTGAGAATCGATTGTGTATTTTGAAATGAAGTAAAAATTACAAAAGCAAATTCACTAGATATTGACCAATTAAATTATAAATATTTTAGTAAATTTGCACATTTTTGTAATGTTCACATCATTTCGAGATATACAATTGATCCTTTATTCGCAAATTTTTGAAATTTCCAAAAATTTTTGCACTTAAAATAAGATATATATTGGGTTATCTAAAAAGTATCCGCGGTACTTTGTCAATAGATATATGACCATCAACACACATCTAGTGACAAAAAACTGCGAATACTTTTTAGATGACCCAATATATACATCATATATCTAGTGACAAAGTACCGCGGATACTTTTTAGATGTCCCAATATATATAGTGAATATAAAAAGTATTTGTACGAGAAAATTTTTTATAAAAAAAAAGCATTATTTGTAGAAAATAAAATAAACATTAATTAGCAATTTTAGACAATGAATATATTCTGTTCTAACATAAATGAGCAAGTATTGCTTTACATGTATTTCTGATATTAGAAGCCAAATTTCTTGACTGTATCACCGACGATGTACTATTAAAGCCCGATATCCTTACGGGAATTTGCGTTCTTGTAAATATTGAAGTAATTAAGAATTAAAAACTGATAATATTGTATTAATTTTATGATTTATTAGTTTAGTAGTCGTATTTATACATTTAGAACTCAATAATACTCAATTTTTTTTTAAAGTTGTGATTTCAGTGTTATCGTCTAAGTTTGATTATCAATAGAGATGATACCTGTAGAGAAAAAATTGTAATATATAGGATATTATAGCTTTATAAGTATGCATATTTATTTATGGAACATTTATGTAATAAAAAATCATAAATTTAATAATGTATGAGCCAAATGTTTATGTTAACAATAGCAAATTTATATCAATTGTCGATAATGTCAGCGTTCTTTAATTACTTGCAAGCTCTTGGGGCCCTTTTTATACTACCGAAAATTTACCCAGTTGACGGTCTTTAACAGTATCTTATCGGTGACATACAAATACTTTTTAAACATCCAAACAATACAATTTTTAATTTTTGCTTATTTTTCAAATGGTATATTTTCTATAATTAATACACATCTTTTTGATATATGTAATTTTAAGAAACATACAGTCTATTTTATTCTTTATAAATAAATTGTTAATTACCCAGCAAGAAATGACTGCAACTGCATTCAGCGGATTCAACAGTTAAGTGAGCGCTCACTGTTATTGGTGTATTCTTTTAGATCATCCAATCAGCATTTTAGATTTGAAAGAATACAATATCAATAGTAGCGAATAGAGAGCCTCACAAGAAAAGAGTGGCAAATCACATCACGTAAATGCTCATGTCCAATCAGGATGGGGGTCACGTGACCAGTTTTCTCTAATCTCTTTCATGCCTATGAAGCTTTGATGCCCATGTCCAATCAGAGGAGACGGGTCTCATGATGCAATTTGCTACTCTTTCCTGAGGCTCTCCAGTAGCGAGCGCTCACTCAACTATCGAGTCCGTTAAACGCGATCAATGATCGTCAATTAAATGTCGAATTGAATCGACATCAAATTAATGTTGAAATTATTGTATCTCTATTGATTCGACATCAACTGATTTCTCGTTGGATAATCTAAATTGGGTCATCTAAAAACCGCGGATACTTTTTAGATGACCCAATATTTACTTACTTTTTAAAAATAAAGCTTTTTAAAAAATATTTTCTCTGTACGAATATTTTTTGCACTCACTGTATATATACTCAAAAGTTAAAAAAAAAGAAAGCGAGAGTGTTGAGTGCAAAAAGTGCAAGTAACCCCTGGTGAAAATTTTTTTTAAGATTTTTTATATAATTTTTCAGAATTTCTATATAATTTCAATTTAACTATCTCACATTTTTTTTATTGGAACATTTCTCAAAAAATCTACATTTTTCAAAATTTTTCATATATGTTAATTATACACAGTGCGATAAATATGTTCCCGGACAGGGCCTGAAAATTATAATTGAAACAACAATATGCATATTTTTTGATTTTATTATTCAAAATATTCTCCTCTGGTTTCAATACTTGTTACAGCGATTCAATAGTGATTCAAATGCATGTTCTAGCTCAGTTTGCGGAATTGCCTCTAGTGCCTGTGTAGAAGCTGATTGGATGGTCGGAATGTTATCAAAAAAGCGTCCTTTCAATTTCAATTTCAATTTTGGGAATAATGAGAAGTCGCAGGGAGCCAAATCAGGTGAATACGGTGGATGGTTTAACACAGAACACGATTTCGAGCCAAACATTGACGGGCAATCAATGAAGTGTGACTCGGTGCATTATCATGCAACAAAGACCAATTTTCTGGATCACGATATTCGAGGCGAATACGATGAATTCTGCCCAACAATCGCTTTAAAACTTCGAGATAATATGCACCAGTAATTGTTTGGCCAGTTGGAACAAACTCTTTGTGGATAATACCTTTGCTATCAAAGAATGTGATGAGCATTGTCTT
>NW_011627108.1:140143-234207 GCF_000204515.1 Acromyrmex echinatior | reverse complement strand
AAAAATACATTAATGAAAGTACTTCCCATCACTTGTAAAACGCTACGAATTAATTCCAACACCTAATATATATATATATATATATATATATATAGGGTCATCTAAAAAGTATCCGCGGTTTTTTGTCACTAGATGTGTGTTGATGATCATATATCTAGTGACAAAGTACCGCGGATACTTTTTAGATGTCCCAATATATATAGTGAATATAAAAAGTATTTGTACGAGAAAATTTTTTATAAAAAAAAAGCATTATTTGTAGAAAATAAAATAAACATTAATTAGCAATTTTAGACAATGAATATATTCTGTTCTAACATAAATGAGCAAGTATTGCTTTACATGTATTTCTGATATTAGAAGCCAAATTTCTTGACTGTATCACCGACGATGTACTATTAAAGCCCGATATCCTTACGGGAATTTGCGTTCTTGTAAATATTGAAGTAATTAAGAATTAAAAACTGATAATATTGTATTAATTTTATGATTTATTAGTTTAGTAGTCGTATTTATACATTTAGAACTCAATAATACTCAATTTTTTTTTAAAGTTGTGATTTCAGTGTTATCGTCTAAGTTTGATTATCAATAGAGATGATACCTGTAGAGAAAAAATTGTAATATATAGGATATTATAGCTTTATAAGTATGCATATTTATTTATGGAACATTTATGTAATAAAAAATCATAAATTTAATAATGTATGAGCCAAATGTTTATGTTAACAATAGCAAATTTATATCAATTGTCGATAATGTCAGCGTTCTTTAATTACTTGCAAGCTCTTGGGGCCCTTTTTATACTACCGAAAATTTACCCAGTTGACGGTCTTTAACAGTATCTTATCGGTGACATACAAATACTTTTTAAACATCCAAACAATACAATTTTTAATTTTTGCTTATTTTTCAAATGGTATATTTTCTATAATTAATACACATCTTTTTGATATATGTAATTTTAAGAAACATACAGTCTATTTTATTCTTTATAAATAAATTGTTAATTACCCAGCAAGAAATGACTGCAACTGCATTCAGCGGATTCAACAGTTAAGTGAGCGCTCACTGTTATTGGTGTATTCTTTTAGATCATCCAATCAGCATTTTAGATTTGAAAGAATACAATATCAATAGTAGCGAATAGAGAGCCTCACAAGAAAAGAGTGGCAAATCACATCACGTAAATGCTCATGTCCAATCAGGATGGGGGTCACGTGACCAGTTTTCTCTAATCTCTTTCATGCCTATGAAGCTTTGATGCCCATGTCCAATCAGAGGAGACGGGTCTCATGATGCAATTTGCTACTCTTTCCTGAGGCTCTCCAGTAGCGAGCGCTCACTCAACTATCGAGTCCGTTAAACGCGATCAATGATCGTCAATTAAATGTCGAATTGAATCGACATCAAATTAATGTTGAAATTATTGTATCTCTATTGATTCGACATCAACTGATTTCTCGTTGGATAATCTAAATTGGGTCATCTAAAAACCGCGGATACTTTTTAGATGACCCAATATTTACTTACTTTTTAAAAATAAAGCTTTTTAAAAAATATTTTCTCTGTACGAATATTTTTTGCACTCACTGTATATATACTCAAAAGTTAAAAAAAAAGAAAGCGAGAGTGTTGAGTGCAAAAAGTGCAAGTAACCCCTGGTGAAAATTTTTTTTAAGATTTTTTATATAATTTTTCAGAATTTCTATATAATTTCAATTTAACTATCTCACATTTTTTTTATTGGAACATTTCTCAAAAAATCTACATTTTTCAAAATTTTTCATATATGTTAATTATACACAGTGCGATAAATATGTTCCCGGACAGGGCCTGAAAATTATAATTGAAACAACAATATGCATATTTTTTGATTTTATTATTCAAAATATTCTCCTCTGGCTTCAATACACTTGTTACAGCGATTCAATAGTGATTCAAATGCATGTTCTAGCTCAATTTGCGGAATTGCCTCTAGTGCCTGTGTAGAAGCTGATTGGATGGTCGGAATGTTATCAAAAAAGCGTCCTTTCAATTTCAATTTCAATTTTGGGAATAATGAGAAGTCGCAGGGAGCCAAATCAGGTGAATACGGTGGATGGTTTAACACAGAACACGATTTCGAGCCAAACATTGACGGGCAATCAATGAAGTGTGACTCGGTGCATTATCATGCAACAAAGACCAATTTTCTGGATCACGATATTCGAGGCGAATACGATGAATTCTGCCCAACAATCGCTTTAAAACTTCGAGATAATATGCACCAGTAATTGTTTGGCCAGTTGGAACAAACTCTTTGTGGATAATACCTTTGCTATCAAAGAATGTGATGAGCATTGTCTTGATTTTTGATGGAACTTTTCGTACTTTTTTTGCTTGTGGTGAATTTTTTGACTTCCATTCCGCACTTTGACGCTTAGTTTCTGAATCATATTGAAAGCACCATGTTTCATCACCCATAACAATTGATTTTAGGAAGTTTGGATTATTTTCTGCGGCTGCAACTCTGGAATAATTGATTCTCGCTGATTTTTCGCTTCTTAATGTGTGTGGAACAAACTTGGCACAAACCTTCGTTTTACCCAAATCTTCATGTAATATGGTTCGAATCATTTCTCTACTGATATTTAAAGCCTCCTCCATCATTTTTAGTGATGCATTGCGATCGTTTGCAACAAATCACATACTTTTTCGATCATTTCGGGTGTTCGAACCAAAATTGGCCGTCCTGATTTTTTGTCATCTTTAAGGGTCTCTCTCTGCCTTCCAAAAAACGCTTATGCCACTCAAAAACAGCTGTACGACCTAGATATTGACTGCCGTAAACTTGTCGCATCGATCGAAATGTTTCTGATGCACTTTTACCAAGTTTTGCATTAAATTTAATCACTGCTCTTTGTTCCATATTAAAATTTCTACCTCGACCAAAATCTTGTTTAACATGAACTATCTTCGTTATATGATAGAGGTCTGTCGCGTCCCTAGCGAAAATTTTTCTTATAATTTTCATACGAATTGGAACATTTTTCAGAAATATTCCGAAATATTCGGAAAGTTTACATCTGATCTCAGAATTTTTCATACAAGTGAATTCTGAAATTTTCTGAAATTTCTCATAATTTTTAAAAAATATTTTAAAATTTTTTTCAATTTTATAACATATTTCATTAGAAATTATTGGGTCATCTAAAAAGTATCCGCGGTACTTTGTCACTAGATATATGACCATCAACACACATCTAGTGACAAAAAACCGCGGATACTTTTTAGATGACCCAATAATTTCTTTGATCAAACCGCGTTTTTCTAGAGACTTTTTTTTAATAGATGTTGGCAGCTTCGGCGCGTCGCAGCTAACTTCAGCGCGCGGGCGCGCACGCGGCAGCAACTTCACTGTGGATAGATCGCCGATGTGGGGGTGTGGGGCTGACATTGCTGACAGTGTGACAGTGGAGTTGGTGCCGTTGGTGGTGACGGCTAAAATCGAAGGCGAGACATTACGAAGAACACCGTAGCACGCATCCTTGCCAGAAAAGTCGTAGTAATCGCGTAGAATGGTAGGTGCGATAGGAGCTAATTCGCTCGCAATCCATTTCTCGAGGAATCTACGTGGCCGGGCATGACATGACACGGTCTCGCCAAGGCTCTCGTCTTTTCTGCGCGTTTACTCGCAAACGAATCTCACAAACGCTCTCAAAACAAGATTGACAGCTCGTAACGTCGACTACCTGCTGCAATCGATGCTCTTCATGCGTTCCTTTCCCGCAATTTTTACGTGCACATATAAATCCGATGATTCATCCCATTGTAGATGTTTACAATAGCGCGATGTTGTAGGATCTTTATGGATTCGTTGTAAACTTGACCGTAAAAATGATAATTTTGCATCATTGTTATTTACACCATTTGCAAAGAACTTTAATAGGCCTGTTCTTTTTAACTAAATTTCTTGTACGATTCATCTTTCTGCCTTTTCTCTTCACATTGGAAAAAATAAGAAAAAAGGTGAACCTGCAAAAAATTTAACTAAAAAGGTCAGGCCTTTATTATCATATATTGATTGCATGAGCGTTTATTTAATACTTTTTTTATTATTGTCATATTGATGACAGTTTTTCTCAAGAATAAATTTTTCCATTTTTCACAAATCCCTGATTCAGTCGAATTTAATATATTGCAATGTTATTACCTGTTATCTTTGTGCTAATTGATAACATCTTTCAATATAGGGAAGATTACAGAGGAATGGTGCCGTGCTAGTGGTAATATGCCTCCTGATAGAGACGAATGGCTTCTACGTGCCTGGAGTTGCTCCAGTAGAGTTCAAGAAGGGCCAAAAGATAGATGTTAAAGCGGTCAAGATGACCAGCACTCATACACAATTACCATATGAATACTACTCCCTTCCATTTTGCTTACCCAAGAATGGAACCTTCATTTATAAATCTGAGAATTTGGGAGAGGTGTTACGTGGTGACAGGTAAGACATTCCAAAAGAAACACATTTAATTTTGAAAAAAAAAGTATCAGTGTTATCATAATTTTATATTCTTTAATATAATTATGTATAATATGTATCATATATTTAGGAAAAAGTTGATGATTACTACTCTGATTTTAATCCTTTGTTGACACACCTCTTTTTTCGCTTTTTGACACTGGATGGCTCACACCCAGAGCAATATTAAACAACTGACATTCTTACTTAAAAAATCCAATCAATGTGAAAAAAATTATGGGTCAATTTCAAGGTCTGTAGAATACATTCAAATAGTTTTTGATTGAAATTTCATTACAGTTTTGATGAAAAAAATTCTTGAGTTCAATGAATAGAGAAAAAATGAGTAAAATCTTCGAAAAATTGTAACTTTTAAAACATTCAATATTAAAAATTTACAGAATTGTTATTCAAATATGATACTTTGAAAAAAAAATTAGTTTGTAAGTTGATTTTGGATAAAGGATATTTATTTTGCATATTGAATGTAGGCTATTTTAGGAATTGAAAAAACAGAGATTTTTTTTGTAAACATTGTATTTTTGTTCTATAGAATAAAAGAAAATTGAGTTTCAGAGAGTTAAAACAATTTTGTGGTTCACACCCAATATGTCAATGAAGAATTAAATATACTTTTAAAGAAATATTTTCTGAAAAATTAAAAGCTTTGAATTAAAAAGATTAGAAAATCTAGAAGAGCCAGTACATTTGATGGGCGGAATAAAGACACAATTCTATTTAGGCTCTTTTTCCGGCGATTAGCTTTTTTATTGATTGTAATATTGATTGTAATAGAGAAGTATTGTAACATGTATTATAACTTCTTAAAGACATTACATAAATTCATTTAATATTGTACCTATTATATAATAAAAAAGGAGCAAGTTATTTTAATTTTTATTTATATCAAGATTTTATAATTAGGCTTTTATTCTGCCTATCTTCTCATTTATTAGTTCTTGAATGTATTTACGATAATTAATACAATAAATAATTGTGTCATAGATGTTTTAATCTGGATCTTTTTCAGTATACTTATTGTACGTATATAAGAAACTAAGGCAATTACTAAATGAGGATTTATAAATTTTCCATATATAGTCAACATTATTAAAAAAATGAAGTTCATTGAAATATGAAATGTTTGATAATTAAAATTCATGGAAGTTAAAAATAGAATTAAAGATAAAAAACTAATATGTAACTTTGTATAAATTAAACTAAAAAAATGAAACTGAATCTACAACCAGTTCATAGTCGGTTTTTATTATTTAAAACTGCCTTAAGTCTCTGTAATGATTGAGACTCATGACATCTTAAGATTGTACCGTAAAACGGTACAATCGGTGATTGTTCATAAAAATTTTATGGGATGTTTAATTATAACAGATGTTTGCGTCGTAATTTGATATGTTATATTTTTGAAAATATTCGTACGAAAATGTACGAAAATAATATGTGTTATGTACATTATAGATTTTCTTAGTACTTTCGTATACAATATTTTTCAACAATACAGGCTCTTGTGTTTCTGTTTTCATTTCCCGACTGATTATCACAAATTTTAATAATTATCTTTGTTTTCCAGGATAGTGAATACTCCATACGAAGTTGTAATGGCAGAAGATATCACTTGCAGACTGCTGTGCCACGACCCATCCAAGTTGATGACTTGGGACGAAGCCAATTCCCAGCACGTTATCCAGATGGTTCAGCATGAATATTTCGTGCACTTGTTAGAATCGTATTATTATACATAAAGCTGGGATCACACAATACTTGATTTCTTGAATGCTAAACATGCACACATGCTGCTGTAGCTATATACTTACTATATACTTACTTTGAGTGCGTCTGAGAAGACGCTATTTTACGCTCATTTTACGTGTAAAAAACGATAAAGCCAAGATGATAAAAGTAGCGCTAATAGCGTTTCTCCGAATAAACCTAGAATAATAAACATAAAAATAATATAAATAACATTAACATAAATAATATAATAATGAACACAAATCATATATATCAGCATATCATGTTTAATTCATAAACATATTCCAGCATACATCAGAGTAGCAGCTTATATGCTCATCATTCAAGAAATCGAGTATCGATGTGATCCCAGATTAACAAGAAAATGCGTCGTCTACATTTTGGATTTTCTAGGCTGATAGATAATTTACCAGCGGCTACTAGAAAGAAACACAAAGAAACGAATAACGTGGTCGTTTATCAAGGGTATCGCCTAGGCGGAATTATGAACGATCAAGTGTACATCAACAACTATCTTAAGCTAAAATTAAGCTATCACAAACATGGCGAGTTAGTATCTATTCCGTACATTTGCAAGAGAGTTCACAGAACTGAGGAAACCCCACAGAAATGATGAAATGATCATCTTGTTTACAGAAACGAATTTAGAGTAGTCGGATTCGAGGTGGAAGCTCGATCTATCGACATATCTCAATTGACATTCGATGGAAATACTTGTATTTTACCGAGCGAGGCGAGTCCGCAGTTTGTTAATCCGAAGGGCACAAGTCTCCTCTTCCTGTACTCGGTGGAGTGGAAACAGTCAGATGTCAGCTGGGCGAGTAGATGGGACGTGTATCTCGGTATGAGCGACGTAGAAATCCACTGGTTCTCGATTATCAATTCTCTTATTGTCGTCTTCTTCTTATCTGGTGAGAATGCAATAATTATGATTGTGAGCTTTTGAAAAAAAGACAAAATAAAAATTTCTTGGGATGTTTCACTTGATCTGTATAAAAATGCATTGTTATTCATCGATTGAGGTCATCAAATATATAAATAATAAAATAAAATATACAGGGTGTCCCAAAATAATCCAAATATTTCAGGTAGAGCGGACTAAACTGAGTCGAAAAGTCCTCTACATTTTGAAATTTTCGCAATAGTTAACAAGATATTAATTACTAAAAATTGTGCTTATAAAATATTTGGCGATTATTTTGGGACATCCTATATAAATATATAATTAAAAAAAATATAATATAAAAAATATAGTGTAAAAATATAAATATATAAGTATATAATAATTTTAAAAAATTAATAATTTTGCTGTACTTTACAGAATTTAAGATGTTAATTTCTGGATATATATTCCTTGCAGGAATTCTTACGATGATCATGGTAAGGACGCTCAGAAGGGATATAGCCCGTTACAACGCAGGCGAGAGTGACAGTCTGGCAGGTTTGGACGAAACCATCGAGGAGACAGGTTGGAAGCTGGTCCATGGAGATGTATTTCGACCACCAAGCAACTCGCGCTTATTCGCCTCCGTAATCGGCAGTGGCATCCAGATATTTTTCATGGCTCTGATTACGATATGTAGGAATACATTGAATCCTATCAATGCAACGTATAGCGAGTGTATGTTTGTTTACACCCGTCTGTATTTCTGCAGTCTTTGCGATGCTGGGAATGTTGTCGCCGGCGAGTCGAGGAGCCTTGGGCACTTGTGCGATATTTTTGTACGTGTTCTCCGGTTTAATCGCCGGCTACTTCTCGGCCCGATTGTACAAAACTATGCGGGGTCGAGAGTGGAGAAAAGCAGCTTTACTGGTAAAAAACATAGACTGTATCTAATAAAACATGACTTATCCCCATTTCTATCAATGTAGATTAATTCTAATCTTTCTTTAGTTCTAGAGATTAAAATTAAATTTTAACGTTGGTAGAAACGGGAATTAGTCATATAGCATGAATGTATTTTTCTGCGCAATTAACTTTTATATTTTTTTCTAATTTATTAAATGAAACTTATTAACGAAAGTATATCCTAGTTTCTAACGTACAAATATTGATCGCAGACAGCGACGTTCTATCCAGGTATAGTCTTCACAACGTGTTTCTTCCTAAATTTCTTCATATGGGGGAAACATAGCTCCGGTGCGGTCCCCTTCACCACGATGGTAGCCTTGCTATGCCTCTGGTTCGGCATTTCGCTGCCTCTCGTCTATCTTGGTTACTTCTTTGGCTATCGCAAGCAGCCCTTTACCCATCCAGTTAGAACGAATCAAATTCCCAGACAAGTTCCTGATCAACTATGGTATATGAATCCAATATTGTGGTAAGTTTGGGAAAATAATTTAATCGATTTTTCTATTTCTTCTACTTTATTATTAATATGGAAATAGTCACTGGGGTGTTTTTATATTTATGCACTCCACTGTTTGCGACTTTAACGTAGATTGTAAGTTCATCTCGTTTTATGATTAATCACGAAAACTCTGGTCGCTCTTACCGTCTAGATATATTTATACATTTATATATTAGCATTTTTTAAAATTAATATAATATACAATTAACAGAATAATTTTCTATTATTAAATATTAATAAAGGAAATATTGCTTGTAGCACTCTAATGGCTGGAATCTTACCATTCGGCGCGGTATTCATAGAACTTTTCTTCATCCTAACTGCGCTCTGGGAAAATCAGTTTTACTATCTTTTCGGATTTTTATTCCTCGTTTTCTGTATCCTTGTAATTTCGTGCTCGCAGATATCAATAGTTATGGTCTACTTCCAGTTATGTGGCGAAGTAAGTATAACGAGAAAATTAATTACAAAAAAATCTCATTGATTTAATATTCAATGCGATATTTGGTCTTTTTTCTTAAGAATTATTTTTAATTTAAACTTCGAACTCAATTTTTCTATCCTCTACATTTAGTTTAGACTTAAATATATCTTTTTCGTTTTCTTGATTCATAAAATTTCTGTTCCTTTATATGTGATATATATATTTTTATTTTTTATGCTTTGACGTTTTAATTCCAGGACTACAGGTGGTGGTGGCGCAGCTTTATCGTGAGTGGTGGATCCGCAGTCTACGTACTGGCGTATTCCGTTTTTTATTTCGTTACCAAACTGAAAATCACCGAGTTAGTGCCGACCCTCATGTATTTCGGTTACACCGCGTTGATGGTCCTCACATTCTGGCTACTGACCGGCACGATCGGTTTCTTCGCCGCGTATGCTTTCATCAGGAAGATATATGCGGCCGTCAAGATAGACTAGTCAAAATTATCATTAGTAGAGTAATGCGAGCGAATAAATTTAGATTTTTAATTTAACCGAGCGAGAAAGAGGGGGAGAGATAGAGAGCGAGCGAGAGAAAGAGTGAGAGAGAATTGATATTTCATATTGTGTAGAAACGATAAGTGAAATGAACATCTCAATGGATGCATCTCATCTTCCATGAAATTTCGAAACTGCGAACGTTGCACAGAATTTTGTGATTAACGTGTACGAATATTTAATGTATTGACATTAAGATTTCTATTTATCTATTCTTTTGCATTCGTTATAATAAGTATAAGCTCCATGTTCGTCGCCTAGGATTTAAAAAATCATCGCGAATATCAAAATTAAAAATAACAGGAAAAAATGAATATTGAAAGCACATTTTCAAGACAGCATATTTTGTTTTCCTCTTATTTTTTATTCACTTTCCTTTAAATTAAATATTGCAGCAAAAAGAAGACTAAACATTTTTATTTTAAGAAAAAACTGGTATTATTTTTGCTATTTTTTTTAATGGAAGAAATAAGTTTTTTGTACTCGTAAATGTATACAAAACGCGCATGAGAAAGGCACGAATATAGAGTACCAGTGTAAAAATCTATTTTATTTATATGATTTTTAGATTTCTTCCGTAAGTACTTATAATTTCACATACACGCGCACGCGCGCGCACACACACACACACCACACACACACGCACGCGCGCGCGCGAGAAAATAATTGATCTGTTCCACGAATGTTGGCTATATCAATAATGATCCTTGTTGAAGGACAAGGAACTCTGTAAAAATATTCAAGTAATGTGATATTAGTAACAGTCAATGTGCGAAAGTATTATATAGCCGATAAAATGAGCCAGTCTAAAGTGTTATCGTTTTCTTTAATGTAAGAACACAACATATAGTATCGCAAGTATCTCAATCGATCATTATTATAATAACAAGCGCAGTAAATGAATAATAATATAGTTTGTAATATTTACATTCAGTACAAGTATATATTTTCATTTTTCAATTTTTGGATGCGTTATCGCAAACTTCCGCGCGCCCAGTTCCGCTGAGACTCGACTTGTCATTTCTTTTATAACACATTTACGTTGATACTTATATATAAAGTCCTTTAGTAAATGTATCTCGAGTTCTCCATAATAGAAATTTATGTACATCGAGATATTGACATCGTTACAATTTACAATATATCACAAAGTGTTTTATACTATTACTGTTGTAAATAATACGTGATGGCGTGTACGAAAGGTGTACAGATATGTCCTAAATTCGATAATTACACCCTCCATGGATCTGCATTGTATATAGAATTATTATACGTTCGTTCACGTTCGAACGTATTGTAATAGAGTTAGTCAAGGCATCTTCTCAAGCGTGAGTATGCATGCCGCCTCGGCCTGAGTTTTATAATCAAATATATCAGTATGCATAGGAAACTACATGTATAAATAACACACACAGTAGATTCGACGGGCATGTAGCATTTGGAGATGGAATAATTGCTGGGAGTGAAAGTACCCTGAAACAGAAATAATTCATAGATATATTATATCCCAAAAAAAAGGGATAATTAACTCATTGAGAGAAAGCCATATGATAATATAAAGAATTCCAATTAAGCATATTATGCCCTTATCTGCTGAAGATCCCAGTCTAATACCAGAATCACCAAATAGTTATCAAAAGAATTCCATGCCCGGAGTCAGATAATAAAAAGTTTGAGGAATATCATTTATCATCAATATTATTTTTGGCAAACAATAAATAATACTCCTTAAATTAGCGATATTTTTGTATACATCATTTTTATTTCTTCGTTTTATAGTTGAACTTATAATGTTCCCAAAAGTGAAGAATGATTGTTAATGAGTTAACAAAATCTAAAAATTAAGATTTACCATCAGGAGAGATGGGTTGACTTTATTGCGCCAGCTGAAAGACGAGATCGTGAATTCCAGAATGTCATCCCGATGTATCCTCCTACAGCCGTGATGTGTGTGACCGGCGACGATCAGTCGCGGATTCAATATATCTAGAAGCTACAAAAATCGAATTTCATCTTAATGTCAAACATGTGGCTGTGCCATTCAAGTTACCAAATGTACCTGCTCTGACGCTTCTTTCGACAAGCATTCCCAACGTTCCCGGAACTTGATGGCCTTCAACTCATCGGGAGCCTGATCCAATTCGTTGCAGATCTCATCTGATTCTCGATACATCGGATAATGCTGGAGAAGAGACGATACTTCTATTAATCTTTCAAACGCAATTTTTTCTTCGATGACCAACTTTAAAAGTTGGTCTTGCGATTCTTCAAAATTTCTAGTTCCTATGCTTTGTGAAAATATTTTATTTACAAATTCGGAAGACTGACTTGCAGTAATATGGGCCTGCTGTATCTGGAAATCGCGCTGGCATTGTAACAATCGTTACCAATTCTTCTCGCACATTTCAGATCCTCTGCAAGATAATACACATGTAAACTTGATAATTAATCAGTTACGAAATGACATGCTACACTCAGAGAAACAGACATTAGTCCATATTAATTCAGATCTCGCTTTTATCGATAAACTTGTGTATTTATTTCTGAGATTCTATAATATATATAATAGATTATATAGTAGATTATATGCCAAATTTATCATTAAAAAAGTGAGGTATGAATATGAACCGTAGTGGTAACAACTTAGTTTTATATGTAGAATTTATATGCATAGTTGAAACTATTTTATCATTATTGCAACTATATATAAAAAAATATCATATTAATTCTACATATAAAACATTACATTAATTCTATATAAAAAAAACTTGTATTGTTGTCACCTTTGTTACTATCATTATGCTTTTCTCCGAGTGCAATATAAAAACGAACAGGTGATAGCTCACTAGCTATTTTATTCACTGCGATCTCGGTTGGTCGACACAAGAAACAGCCGTCTCCTTCTAATGCCATGCTGTTGATCAGCACGAAGTGATTGTCTCTTAGACTCAGCCGTCGCACGTTCGGGCTTTTCATGCCGTTAATGAAACGCTGATTGCGATACGGCGTAATTGCTGAAAGTGTATTCCAGGGGTTCAGCCAGAAATGTATTATCAAAATATATGTTTACATTTAATTTAAATACGAAGGAGGAATTATACTGGATTTGTTGTTGTCCGAGACTGATCCTTTGAAGATATATTCTTTGCCGTACCATAATGAAATCCCATATCATGGTTTCCAGCGACGACATAGATACGCGTGTCTTTAGGCACGTAGAATAGGGAATGAAATCTCTTTATGTAGTACTCGAACTCTGCGGAGCCGCACCATTTGCCCTCGTCGAAAACATCTCCTGAATATTATTAGATAATGAAACAGCGAGTCTTTAAGCTGTATCAGAGTAGGTATCGAGATTAGATTCGAATTTAATCAATCAAAAGAAAGAAAATCAAATTTAGTGAAAATCTAGTTTAGTGAACTTTGCTTTAATTAGTCAAATTCCAATCCAATTTCAATCTCTAGTTTGATAGGTTTTAGAAAACTGTGAAGACACAGAAAAAGTCATGAACAATAACTACTTTCAGCAATTGTTATAAAATTTAATTGCTGAAAATTCAAAATTCAATTGTAAATTTAAATTATTATACAATTCTTTAACATGATTGGTCCTTAGTTCCTCAATGGATCTAAATTAATCATATTAAAGAATGTTTACAACAATTACAAAGCTACTTTCTCTATTAACACAATCAATAATATATTAAAACATTACTCACCTAATACGAAAACTACATCCATTTGGTGTAATGTCATTATTGTTTGGAATGCTCTGTACATCTGCCATTCTCTGGAGTAACATTATCAGTTTTTTTTTCAATAGACATCCAAATGCATTATATAAAAAAAATCTTCAATATTCAATACGTAAGGCCTGTTCTCTTTAGAACTTTTTACATACACAACTTATCTTTTCTCTTTTTCTCCAATGTGAAGAGAAAAGGAGGAAAGATGAATCATGTAAGAAATTCAGCTAAAAAGAATAGACCTATAGTTAAAATTACAGGTTTGGAGGCACAAACCTTCGAAGTTTATCAAACCAGTGGCCTTGTTTGGAGCCTAATAAATGGGTATCCGCTATAAACATAGCTTTGACAGGTTTGTCTGCTGTATCTCCATGTAAAGAGGAATCTTCCTTTCGAGGGTCCAGAGTGGGCCATTCGCACTAAAAAACAAAACGACTATCAGAGTTTCTATTAAGGACAGAGACTCTATGTTCCTAAGCAAGATATTTTGTTTGACAAAAGTTTTTATCATAAAAACTTACCTGTATAAGCACTACGTAATATATGAGATATTCGCAGAAAAATAATACAAACACTAAAGCTAAACCCACATTGAGAAGGGCCCTGAGATGCAACATCCTTGAAACTTGAAACTTCAAAATTCATGCAAAAATTTTTAAAGTACGAATCTTTATTTTATAGTTCCGACAATGTCATTTTTTTGGCTGCCTGTGCACTACCTAAACCATGTATGTAATTGACATAAAACTATTGTATTACTGACGGAGCTCAAGGCTCCTGATTAATCAGCCAAGAACTCTGCGTTAACGATGGCGACACAAAATCAGACGGCGGCTGGCGAAACGGTAGCCACACACTTAAGCACAAGCCCATGTCCGTGTGCTCGCTTGCGGCGCACCGAGAGTGAACGAGACAGCAAGCTCCTTCTCACACTTGTTTCAAACGACCGAAAATGCTTTCTCGGCAATCTCGGCCGCTCGGCGGCCCTAGACATTAATAAGGGGCGGAGGGCATTCTAAATAACATAAATTTTAATAAATTGTAGTAATAATGTATTCCTCCCATTAATCCAGAATAATATAAATCATGTTAAAACGTAACAGTTTACGAGATATTTAATTGTTTACGATTTTTCATGCGCGTTATATAGTATACCTCTCCTTCATAAACTCGAATAGCAAGAATAGTTCAGTAAAAGTAGAATTTTACCGGAAAAAAATTATAAATCAGCATTTCTCTTCACGAAAGTCTCGAAAGACCATCAGAAAAGAAATGCGTATGTTTGAGATCCGAGACTTGTGAAGAAGTATGCGAAAAAAAATCGAATAGTTGCCAAAAGCACGTTTTTCGCTTATAAAACGAAAGATATCGATTGTATGGTAAAAAAATGTATTCGAAATACCTACAAAATGAGACATGGAACATTAAAATCGATTTATTAGTTCAGTAGAAAAAAAAATTAAAAAACACCAAAAAAAGTCTTTTTTCACTCGCTCTATGTTCATTGAGATTTAAACGCAAAGCTTGAAAATTCTCGTAAAATGTAGCCCTCGTAATGACGAACAAATCTAGCCCTGAACAAACCTGAAAATGTTCATTAATTTTTGCAAAAAGCTATTTATTCACTAAAAAGCTGTC
The DNA here is from genome assembly GCF_000204515.1 of Acromyrmex echinatior. Next base: position 219,217 of record NW_011627108.1, on the reverse strand, counting down.
TGCGGAAAACTTAATTTCTTTGAGCAGTCGCACAGCATTTTACAGGGATTTTGCTTCTTCAAGAGTTGCACTATCACGTACACTTAACAAAATGATTTGTTTGCAGTTAAACTATTATAAAACGACTTTAAAAAGTATCTTTTTCCATATAAAAAAATGAAAATAATTTCATTAATATGCATCATATCAAATAGCCGTGTGAAGCATTCGAAATCTGACATTTTTCTATTTAAAAAAAAAAATTACCCTCCGATTATTAGGAGCCGAGATAACAATTTTTTCAAAAAATCACTGTGGCTCAAGTTTTTAAGATTAAGAGTTCCGTCTGGCATCAATTTGTCAAAGAAGATTGAATTTGCTGTTAAAAAAATCTCGAATTGTAATTTTTAGTTTAAAAAATTTTTTCTTTCTTGAATTTTTATTTTTTCGATTTGATACTAAAAAATTACTTTTATTATGGAATGCATGTCTGATTAACAAATTGAAGTCACATTAGTTATGTTTCTTTATTTAACATGCCGTAAAAAGTATCCAATTGGACAATTAAATGTACGGAATTATCAGTACAAAATTGTTTTTATGAATTTAATTGCAAATGCAAATAAAATGACATATGTAAACAAATAATTAATAAGTAATTTGCCAAATGTTAGTTAACTATTAAATATATAACACTAACTTTCACAAATATAAAAGTAAATTAGTGTTACATGAAAAATATTTTGCAACTATATTCAACAGTTACACTAACATTTGGCAAATTATTTATTATTTGTTTACATATGTCATACTTGTATCTGCAAGTATATAGAGTATTTGGAAAATAATGATAAATCTTTTACATGGGGACAGAATGGATTAAACTAAGAAGAAAAGTTCTCTATCATTTAGCAATAATTAACAAGATATTAATTGATAAAAGTTGCCGAAAATTGGTCTTTAATAATTTTTTACTCGAATACTATCAACTTTACAGAAAAACTACAAGAGACAATTATTAATTTTCTTTTCATAGAGCTCTAATTTTTTAAGAATTTTTTAAGAATTTTTTAATACTGTATTTTATATTGTATATTATTGTATATTTCTTATATTGTATATATAAAAATAAAAAAATGTAGTATTAAAAAGTTGATAAAAAATTCTAAAAAAATTCGTAGAGTTTTATGAGAAGAAAATAAACAATTTTTGTTTTTTGTAGTTTTTCTGAAAAGTTGATAGTATTGGGTGGATCCATATAGTCGTTCGGTTTTTGTTAGTAGTGCAAATTTTTTCCGAATATCTCCGGTTCTGGTTGCCTAATCGGGCAATCCAAATATGTTTTGGAAAGGTGACAGTCCGCTCTTTTTATCTGTCAAATTTGGTTTCATTGGCATTAGTTTTGTTTGTGCTACAAGCCTGTGAACATGTCGGAGAATAAAGTGCATTTTCGGCATATTTTATTTTATTACTTCAAGAAAGGCAAGCGAGCTGCGGAGGCCCACCGAGGTTGAAAAGATATGCGGCGTATACGGGGACGATGCCTTAACAGAACGTACTACTCAGAAATGGTTTGCCAAATTTCGTTCCGGAGATACGAGTCTTGAAGATGGACCTCGCAGCGGTCGGCCCATGCTCAAACGAATAGTGACTGGCGACGAAAAGTGGATCATCTACGACAACATAGTGCGCAAGAGATCATGGGGAACCACTGGCAAGCCGCCGAAATGCCACCCCGAAGGCCGGCCTGCATCCGAAGATTTTGTTATCCATATGGTGGGATCATCGTGGTGTGCTGTTTTACGAGCTGCTTCCTCAGGAAAAACGATCGATTCGAAAGTCTACTGCACGCAGCTAACGAAATTGAATCAAGCATTGTGACAGAAACGTCCAGAACTGGTCAATCGCAAAGGTGTCATATTCCACCATGACAACACCAGACTCCACACCGCAAAAATCACTCAGCAAAAATTAGTGCAACTTGGCTGGGATGTTTTGCCCCACCCACCGTATTCACCAGACCTTGCGCCATCCGACTACCACTTGTTCCGGTCCCTGCAAAACTCCCTCAACGGAAAATCGTTCGCTGATCAGACAGCTGTGAAAACGAACCTCGACCGGTTTTTCGCCTCTAAGCCCCAGACCTTCTATGAGAGCGGAATAATGAAATTGTTGAAAAGATGGCAAGAGGTCATCAACAAAAACGGAGAATATATCATTGATTAAAATTCATTCTTTGTATGAAAAAAATTTGTTTCATTTTAGCCTTCAAAAACCGAACGACTATATGGATCCACCCAATATTTGAATAAAAAATTATTGAAGATCAATTTTCGATAATTTTTAGCAATTAATATCTTGTTAACTATTAAAATTGCAAAATGATAGAATACTTTTCTTCTCCATTCTGCCCCTATGCGAAAGAAATTTATCATTTTCCAAATACTCTATATATAAGCAGATAGGCAGCCTATAAAAATCTATAGTAACGTAAATTGTAGATTAATATTAGAACTACAATTAATTCAAGAAATAATTATTTTGAAATAAAAATCTCAAAAAAGAAGCCGTAAATAATCAATACGCATAAAAGATCACATTAGTAAAATGCCATGCTATTGTTTAAATTTGCATGACTTAAAATATATACAGTCAAATAAAATGTTAAATAGCAAACAACACATTCAAATATACATATATTTATGTGATAATACGTTCAAATTTAAGAAAAATGAGGAAATAGATGTAATTAAATGCTAAAATGTACCTCAGAAACGCTTCAAAATACTTGAAAATAAAAATGCGTTTTAATAAAATATAATAAATATATGTTTAAACGGTGTTTTTTTTGTTTTAAACGCATTTTTTTGTTTTTCTAAAGCTGTTTAAAACATATATAAAACATTAAAAACATGTTTTAAACAAAAAAAACTGAATGTTTTATTTTTTTATCAACCCTGCTTCCCTCTGCCCGGTGCACTGCCTCGCTCGCGTTCTTCAACTTTCCAATGGTTTTAAACGAACTTTTTCGACATCAAAAAATTCCAGAGTTTTTCAACAACAAAAATTCAGTTCTTCCTTGACAAATTGGTGCCAGACCGAACTCTTAATCTTAAAAACTAGAGCCATAATGATTTATGGAAAAAAATTATTATTTCGGCTCCTAATAATCGGAAGGTAATCTTTTTTTTTTAAATTCGTAGACAAATGTCAGATTTCGAATGCTTCACACGGCTATTTGATATGATGCATATTAACGAAATTATTTTCGTTTTTTTTATACGGAAAAAGATACCCACTTTTTAAAATCGTTTTATAATAGTTTAACTGCAAACAAATTGTTTTATTAAGTGTACGTGGTAGTGCAATTCTTGAAGAAGCAGAATTCCTGTAAATTGTTGTACGACTGCTCAAAGATCAAGAAATTAAGTTTTCCGCAGACAGGTTTTTAGTGAACAAATGGCTTTTTGCAAAAATTAATGAACATTTTCAGGCTTGTTCAGAGCTAGATTTGTTCGTCGTTACGAAAGTTATATTTTAAATTTCAAAGCTTTGTGTTTAAATCTCAATGAACAGAGAGCGAGCTACCGAAAAAAGCCTTTTTTGGTCATTTTTTAATTTTTTTTCTACTGAATTAATAGATCGATCTTAACGTGTTCCACGTCTCATTTTGTAATTATTTCGAATACGTACATTTTTTTTATACCGATTTTTTTTCATACAATCAATATCTTCCGTTTTATAAGTGAAAAATACTTTTTGCAACTATTCGATTTTTTTTCGCATATTTTCTTCGCAAATCTCGAGTCTCGAACATACGCATTTCTTTTCTAATGGTCTTTCGAGACTTTCTTTTTTGAAAAGAAATGCTGGTTATAATTTTTTTCCGATAAAATTCTACTTCTATTGAACTTCTTGCTACTTGAGTTATGAAGGAGAGGTGTAGTATATAACGCGCATAAAAAATCGTAAACAATTGAATATCTCATAATATCTGTTGCGTTTTAACATGATTTATACTATTCTGGATTAAGAAGAGAGATACTATTATTACAATTTATTGAAACTTATGTTATTTAAGATGCCCCCTGCCCCTTATTGATGCTTAGGACCGCCGAGATTGCATGAGATTGCATTTCCGAGAAAGCATTTTCGGTTGCTTGAAACAAGCTACTAGTAGGAGAAGGAGCTCGCTATCTCGTTCACTTTTGCACCGCAGGCGGGCACACGGACATGGGCTCGTGCTTGTGTGTGTTACAATGCCGACCACGATAAATGATCGAACTTATAGGCGTGGAAAAGTGACATTTTGACGACGAAATTTATGTTGCATATCATTTCGTTATTATTTGCCTAATTGTGAAAATGTGACTTGTCTCGTACTTATCAAAGTCGTAATTATCGATGAAAACTAAAGTTATCTTGGAATTTTATATATAAAAGCGTATATTTTCGTTTCAACAGCTGTCGGACCGTATTTCTGCCCGAATATAGGCTCACTTTATGTGCCTTTTACGATCATTTACTGACTGTCAAGGGAGGAAAGTTTTCATCGATTTTTACAAGTGTTTGAAAGTGATCTTGTCATTTCGTTTCATCCAAATTGTCTTTATTTAAAAATAGCACGCCATATAAATTAACGTGTCATTTCTCGTTTCTGATTCCAACATGGCGCCGCGACTAATCAGGAGTTTAAATTTTGTTTCTGTTCCAGTAGAATATTTTTTCCTTTACAATTCCTTGCATTATACGCGAAATAACACAATTTGTATGTGTATATTCAAATCCCGAGTCTTTCACAACCAAGTGTGTATTCTACTTTCTCACATCTAATATAACTTCTAACCAGAATTCATTAGTGTAAGAAATATATCGTTAAATGTTTTTTTATTGATTTATATGTATGACATCTATTCTTTAGAAATTGAAGGTATATTGCTTCAAGTTCTATTTAAAAAACATGACGGATGTGATGCGGAGTGAAAGTTTTGAACAACATTACTCATAAGATACATACATTCATCAGTAAAAAAGTACAAATTAAAAAAATATCTTATAACTTGATATAATTTTTATTGTATCTCATGCAATGTTATACATTAAGAGTTATTTACAAATATAATAATATAATTGTTCATATGTTTCATTAATTATTAAAAAATGTTTATCTACTAAAATTTAATTAAATACTGATTTTTTTATTGTTCCTCTTTTCCTTATTAAAAAATTGGTTATCTTACTTTAGAAATGCATCTAAAATCTAAAACATAGAATTAATCATCAATATAATATCTTTTTCTTATCTTTTTATTATTCATATACGTTGTGTCAAATATAAAAATAAAGGAAAAACACTGGCGAAAGAACTAGACTTCGATTTATTTAATATACACATAAATATGCTTATACTTAAACGTTATATTTGCAATTATCAAAAATATATCTTTCATTTTACTTTACCAAACGCCTCATGTACATTCTGTATAAATTTTAAGATTCAACACTGTATAAAATGCACAGTATGTAAAATACAATCAGTCTCATGCGATATAATAACAATGTCCAAATTAACATTAATGCTAACGTTAAAATTTGTCTCTTAAAAGAGTGGTGTATAGAAAAATGATGCTTTGATGACAATGTAAAAGCCAATTGGTAACAACCTCAAAATACGTTAAAGTATATACACATATAAAATATAAAAGGATCTATAAAATAAATTAGGTGCAACAAAACGATATAACATTAAATTTCCCTAATTATTCTACAAACAATTTGCGTCATTAATTATATCAGCCATCATCTGCTTGTCCTGTAAGGCTGCATCCAACTCCTCTTGATCCCACTGCAGGTTCACTTTGCACAAACGTGCTTCCTTCTTGCCGACAACTCGCAAAATACCTCTAGTCTCTATCAGTGAACACATGTTTACAAAGTCGGAAGTGTCGACAGCGGATATGTTACGCTTCTTGCAAACATTTCTGTACACCTCATACAACTGTAAGGAATAAAACATCGTTTGAAAAAATAATACAGTATAATTTGTTTATACCACTATAAATTTAACTGAAATTTAATGAACCAAATTAAATTATTAATTTTACATTTGAATATAATTATTATGATTTTATATTTAAATATTTGATTATGATGATATATAATGTGTGACTTTAATGAGCTTACTCTTCCGACAGTGATGTCTTTATTCTTCCCTTTATTAAGGATAAGTAATAGAGAGCAAATTAACAACTTTTGTTGAAGAGGAAATGTATCCTGTTCGTTACTGAGATTCTGTATGCCTCCATAGACTCCATTCAGAACTGTTATCACTTCCTTCAAGTCAACAGGCTTTTCTACTGCTTCAGTTTCCTTCTTCGAGGGCTCTATATTTGTATCTAGATTAAAAATAGAAAATTAAATTTTCTACATTGTCCATTATTCTTTATATTAATTATCAATATTATCCATTTTCATTCATATAATTTTCATTAATATCATTTTTCATATCATTTTGATATTACATTGACCTAATAACGTGTCGCTTAAATTGATTACCATTATCAATCGTCGGACGCAGCACCTGCGCCACTTGATGCGATGAAGCCAGTTCAATCACTCTCCTGCTAATATCCAAGGCTTTCCTGATATCCCCAGAAATCGCAGCTACCTTGCTCGCGAGGAATTGTATCGCAGGCGGAGTAAAAACGTTGGTCGCGTTCGCCTCATTCAGTCTCGTGGATATTATGTTAAATATCTGTTGCTTGGAGTATGGGGCAAAGTGCATCAACGCTGGCTTCAATTCGCATCTAGCCTGCAGTCTGGGTAATATTCTGTCAGTCAGGTCTAGGGAGTTGGCGATCCCGATGAGGATCAGCTTGGAATTCGGTTTGGAAGGCCACTCGAATATAGAATACAGCACAGACTGCTTTTTGCTCTCCAACTGATCTATCTCGTCCAGCACCAGGAGCAGCGTCTTGTGTTTAGATACTAAATATTTTTCTATAATAGCTTTGCTGTTCTTTCCCGACTTAGTCATGCCAGGTATGGACAGTTCCTGAATTATCTTAGCATAAATGGCAGTCGCGGACTTCATGCTGGTACAATTGATATAGACCATCTTGAATTTCGATCTTACATCTGATTGTTGCATGATCTTGAACAGACACGCAGTTTTACCAGTGCCCGGAGGACCAGAAATATACAGAGAACCCGACGTTTCTTGATCCAGATGTTCAAGAAGATATTTCTGCAACTTAGTTAATTCCTCTTCTCTACCGGGTAAGTTGTCCGTTATAGAACCATGCAATGATTTACGCGCATTCTGATATTTGTTGGATCCTATTGGCTTAGAAATTATCTCGTCCTCTTCTTCGGAGAGACAAGAGTCAAATAATTGCTTGGGAGCTAATCTGCCTTCTTTCTTAGGGGACAGAATTAATCTATTGAGAAGAGTGGACGGCGTCAAGGAAGACTCCAGCTTATCCCTTCTCTGCTTTGGTGGGCTAGGAGTGTGTTGTTCTGAAATAAAACATAATTCATAATTTAACAACAAACTTATGCAAAATACAAATATCTACAATATAATTACTGTGTATAAAGTGAAATTATATTGCATAATTATCGCAAGTCGCGAAAAAGGTGAAACAGTGAAACTGTGAAACAGTCTGCCTACAAAATAATTTTATTATTATTATTACTTTTAATCTAGAACTGATATGAGTCTATTAAACCTACTATGCAATGATTATTTCGATAACAAAGATTCTTATGAGTGAAAACAAGTCAAATGTCATTTTTACCAACAATTCTGTAATCAAAATTATTATTAATCAACATATATTAAATGGATCTCACAAACCCAATGTTTTTTTTCTGTTTGCAATATGGAAAAAAAGAGGAAAGATGAAAGTTAAATAAGTCAAAAAGTTAAATAGAACAACCTTAGTAACTATATTTAACTTTCAGACTTTAACTTTCCTTTTAGAAGACAGATACAGCCAACACAAGTATCATTCTTTCTTTATTATTCTTTAAATGCCAAGAAGAGAGAATGTTTGTGTCTCCTAAAAGGAAAACAGTCTTTGGCATCAGCTTTAGAGAATTAAATAAAATAAGAAATAATGTCTCCTGTAAATAAATTTACCATTCAAGTCATCACACTTTCGTCGCCTTGGCGTATGGCCTGCATTCTCGATCCTTCTTTCCCTCGTTACCTTGTGCCTCTCCTTTGTATTCTCAATATCAGAATCAGACTCAGACTCGCTGCTGGTCAAAGTGACAATCTTCTTAACGGTTGGGACATACCTTGACGGCGTATCCTTTGCCGTCGCGTTTGTAAAATCCTCTTTAACTTCCTCCTTGCGACCATAAAAATTAGATTTCTTCCGTATGGGAAAAGAAATGGTAGTCTGTTTGCCCGACATCGTTTTCGTAATTCTTTAATGAAAACTGTCACCAAGCACAAAAAGGGATGCAATGCAAGGTCGACAAATCCTTCTTTTTTTTCGATGAATACTTCTGATTCTAAAAAGGTACACAGTACAATTACATGTGGACTTTGTTGTAGATATATAATTTTTGTAATAAAATCAAATATTGTTCTCATTATTTTGAATTGAATTTTTAGTCAACTCCCCAGACAGTCTGCAAACGGGATGGTGGAGATTCAATGAGATTTAATACAATTTATACACACCCTCTTGGGATTTTCTGCCCTTCGTGACGACGTCCTCGTGAACAATGATTTCGACTTGGTCGCGTGAGTCACTGCTACGTTGAAGTTATCGAAAGTTTCTGAAATATTCGTTAGCGAATCATTGGAAGATTTGCCGACGTCAGCGATTAACACGTTAACGAGCGATTGTCCGCCGAATTCACGATGAAACACGTCATTTACCGAGGGACGAACACATCCCGCGCACCTCAGCTGTGATTGCAGTTTTGGCGGGATGGGCTTTAAACGGGCGGGAAAACAAGTACGGAACGTGGAACACGGAACACGCCGCCTGTCGGCCTGGAACCACTCGGAAAGAGCGTTCCGAACGGAACGTGAAAGTGGGAAGCACAAGAGAAAATAAAATAAAATGACAATTTTCATTACGACACTCTCTCCTTCGATTTTCCTGTACTTTTGTAAATTTGTGTATTTTTATGCGCAAAATTTATTCTAAGAAGGAAAATAGTCGTTCAAGTTCCGTTCTTTTTAATTTTAAAGTTTCTTGATGTCGGTAATTAATTATAATTCACATAAATAAAATTTAAAAAGTATGAATTTTGAATCACAAAACATTTTTTGCTATAATTTAAATTATATGGGAAAATAATTTGTGTCTAATTAATTAAAGCAAAGGATATGTGAATAACAATCACAAATTATCATTAAATATCATTTTCTAACTTACCGATTTTTATCAAACTCTTTTCTTGTTCCTGTTCATAGAACCAATCATGTTTTTTGACATTTTTCTACTCCATATTTTACACCACATACATATAAAATACATTCTAGAATTTGACGAATATAATTTGAAGTGACATCCTCTGAAGAAGTGTAAACAAATTATTAACAGTCAAAATACACGAAAATGCAAATAATAAAAAATTATTCGCTACATTGTGTAGTTCCTCGATGAAAACACCAAGTGATTCAAATGTTTTAGAATAATTTAAATAATTTAAATATTATATTATTTTGAATTATTAAAATGCTATAGTTCGTTACGTTCGCGAATATTTGACACGACCAATGAGAGAGTCTCTTTTCCTAGAGACTTGAGCGCCACTGAGGGAAGTCTTTATAAAGCGCGTTGTCCTTATTGGCTTCCGGACACGAGCGCGCGTCAAATGACGCATCGCCGTGCATGCGCATGCGCATTTGCTTCTCATCCTCCGTCTCGTTCCTCGTCTCTTCGTCCCTGCTTCATTCTGCGTCGTTCATTTTACCTCGAGAAACTTTCGAATCCAGTTGACTCGAAATCCGAAGTAATCCAGCTATTCCAAACTTATCTAGAGTAATTTAAAGGAGGAGATGAGAGCTAAGGTAAGCCGTTATCGACTCTCGTTGATAATTATTGCATTCTTCGAGCATATGCAATTATTTCATCGCGCAAAATTCACGAGACACCGCCTTCTTCCCTTGAGCATGTCGATTACTTTTGTTGATATGACGCCAACGTTGCGAAAGTTTTTGTGTCATAATGACAACCTTGATAATTAACTCGAGCTCGTAATTATCTTTTTAGCAGCATTTATGCGGTTTTTTACGTCCTTTGCTTTGTTTTATTACATAACCTCAACTTCCATTTCCTAGAAAATCGACGCGGTGCATTATCGATTCATAAATCAGTTTTTTCACCTAAAATTCTTACATTGTTCATCATTCTTCTGTTCTCATTGGAAAAAAAGAAGAAAAAAATTAACAATTGGCAGGAAAGAAAAAATCAAATATCTCAGAATTTCTAGCAACATTTGCTACGTTACTGCAATATTGTTGAAATATGTACTGTATGTTTGAATTGCAGACGCTGTAAACTTTAGAAAAAGATAACGATGTGCTAATGTATTTATTTTACAGTGGCGTAAGAAAAGGATGCGGAGGCTAAAGCGTAAGAGGAGGAAGATGCGTGCGAGGTCTAAATAAACAGTTCCTTTTCACAGTCTCTGTAGGTATACATTTTACATATTTGATGAATTGTAGTCGTGCTATTTTAACATTTTTCTACCATTCTTATTTGCTACGTAATATTTCAGCTGTGAAAGGGGAGAAGACCTGCGACGTTTCACCATTCGACGAACGCTCCTAATTGATTGAAAATCCCTGGGAGACGAATCTTCAATGGACACGTTTTTCGCATTGAGAGAATTTTGTATTTGTAAATCTTGTCTGGTTAAATATATCAACTACTCAAGACAGAATTTAGTTGAAGGCTTCTGTTTCATTCCAATAAATTTCCGTTTCTTTATGATAATCTTAACTTTGTTCTTGTTCTTTTTATATTTAAGAGGAAAAAAAATAGACTATGCAAAAAGTTCAGCAGAAGAGTCAAACTTCTTGAGGAACAAATGGCTTGCCGATGCGAGTTTATAAAATTCTTGATACAAAATTATTTTGTACTTATGTTTCATCTGTCTGCAGATTCTACTTTTGTTGACATAAATTGCTAAAAAATGTTGAAAAAATTGCCTACAAATATATATGTACAATACAAAAATATTAATCTTCATAAAATATGAACTCATTAAGATTATACATTTTATATATATATATATGCTAAAAACATTTTCAAAAACTTAATGGATATGTTATCTATTTGTAATTATTTGTAATTATTACACAATAAGGAATAAAGGCCTTTAATGATCAAGCTGGATCTTAATTAATTATTACATTAAATATAAATGTAATTTTAAGATGATAATCATAAATTATGAAATCATCTAATATCCTCAGCATAACTATCTCGGCCGTTGGCAATGTCACGACTTAACCCTAACCTAAGTTTTCGAAACCGATATGCGTTCGTGCATCCTGAGGAACCTGTTAAGCATACGACGATTGTCCCGTGAAGTTCCTGGAAGTTATACATCACGATCGTTAACGTACTCATGGCTAAAACTGACGAGGAGATTCTCGAGCGACGTGGAAAACGACCACAAGGACAAAAAAGATGACACGAGCAAGAACACCAGTCCTTATAACCTTGCCGGTGCTATGAATGTAAAATACAAAGTATTTCACGATGAAGACGCTGACATTATTTTTGACGTGAGCGAGGAGCAGCAAAAGATTCTCCTCGAGGACCTGAACAAGCAAGAGGAGAAAGTTCATGATCCTTACGCCGATATAAATTTGGAGCGTGAGTAGAAATGGCATACCAACTAGAGAGGGGCTGTACAATAACAATGAAGTGTAGATGTAAATATAATAACAATGATAAATGGAATATAAATTTAATATGATTATATTTAATATATATAAAAGAAATTTTATATATATTTAAATGTATATCCTGGTAAAATTATTTTTCTCAGAATTTTTCATATAATTTTTCAGAACTTCTCTATAATTTTATAACTTTCTCACATTTTTTATGAGAATTGGGACATTTCTTAGAAAACCTACACTTTTTTCTCAGAATTTTTCATATATGTTAATTATAAAATATCATAAGATTTTTCAGATTTTTTGTAAGTATAATTTCTGATGAAATGTTATAAAACCTAAACAATTTAAAGATACTTTTTAAAAATTATGAGATAAGAACTTTCAGAATTCACTTGTATGAAAAATTCTGAGAGATGTAAATTTTCCGAATATTTCTGAGTATTCTGAAAAATGTTCCAATTCATATAAAACTTTTTTTTTCAATTCATATAAAAATTATGAGAAAAATTTTCACCAGAGTAATTTATATTAAGAAAGTGTATAGCATATAATTATTATATGTAACAAATTGATTTTTATTTAACAAAGATATGAAATTATTTAAACTTTGTTACAAATTTAATATAATTATATTTGTTACATTTGTACAAAAATAAATATTTAGGAAATTAAAATATACTTAAGTATATATAATTTATATTAATAAAATATATAATATTATATATGAATATTATATATAATAAATATTGTTTTTAATTAATAAATGAAATGAATTTAATTAATAAATAAATGAAATGACATGAAATTATTAAAGAATTAAATGATGGTTGTAGAGTAACGATCAAAATTGTGTATATGTTAGATGGTGTTACTGGAGTATTCGACATCGATCAACTTGTTGAGTTATTGGAAAGAGATAAGGCCAAGAACATCTTTGTCGCTTCCGTTCCCAAGGAATACGCTTATGTGGACTATATCATTGTTGTGACTGCAAATTCACAAAAGCACATGAATGCTTTGGCCACTTTTATACGCAAGGTTTACAAACTGAAAAGATATCAAAACGAATTGATACCTAAAATCGAGGGGGAGAAGTCAAAGGATTGGATGGCCTTGGATTTAGGTAATATATTCTTTGAATTAGGAAATTATATTTTATGTTTTAATAGCTTACAATTATCATATATACAATGGTTGCCAAAAGTTTCTAGTCAATGAATAATAAAATTATATATATTATATATTATATAATTATATACAAGTATATAATTATATATTATTTGTATAAATTTACACAAATATCTTTAATCACTTTTCAACATTTTGTTAAAATGTAAAAATAACCTAGAAATGGGATAAAAAATGCAAGAAAATCATAATTATATAATATATTATGTATTTACACAATATGTAATATAATTATTTTCATCTTGTTTCTAGATTGCTCATCAAAATGTTGAAAAATATTCAAAGACAGTCTACGTATCATTTTATATGATCATTATATGTTAAGTATTATAAACTCTCCACAAATTTACTACTTATTATAAATAATTAAAGTACATAGATAACATTAATAACTATAAAATAATTTCGCATTTATTAGAGCAATTTACAAAATTGTGCATTGTTTGTATTGCAGGAAATATCGCTCTGCATATTTTATCTGGCTCTGCTAGAGAACATTACGACTTGGAGACTCTATGGGCTGTCGGTTCGCAATATGATGATAAGAGCAATACATCTGAAGAATCGACCATTATGGATCAGTATAATGCTTTCTTAGCTGATCTCCAACCAGCCGATAATGCTTGATGATTCGCGTGTACTTTAATGTAAAAATTCTAAATTAGTCTAATAAAAAAATAATACAATTAATAATGAAGGTATTATTATATATTTCATTAATCTCATAATTATAGCATTTATATCTTAATATTGTTAAGCTTTATGTATAGCAAGATTATCACAAGAAAAGCATAATTTTCCTTTTATAATTGTATATAATAATATGGAACAAAAAATCTGAAAAATTTCTTAAAAAATTAAAAGCTATTCAAAAATTCTGTAAAATATTATCTTTACAGAAATTTATAGAATTTTTACTGAAATTTGATAAAATTTTTTTTCTTTTTTTCTTTTTTGATTTGAAATTGCATAAAAATTCAGAAAAATTATATTAAAAATCTAGGAAAAATGTTTATCAGAATGATGATATAAAAATATTTTTCTTTGAATTTTTAATATAATTTTTTAAATTTTTATATTTTCAGAATTTCTGAATAATTTTTAACTTTAAAAAATTTTTCAGATTTCTTATACAAGAATTCTTTATATATAAATTCTAAAATATTCTAAGGTGTTCTAAGGGTTCACATTCTACAATTTTGATAAAATCTTACAAAATCTAAAAAAAATTTAAGATGTTTTCAGAAATTATAAAATGAGAACTCTTAAAAAGCTTGAAGAATGTCTTTCAAAATTTACACATATATAGAAAATTCTAAAAAAAATTTCTTATTTCTAAAAAATGCAAAAAAAAAAGAGATTATCTTTTCTTTTACAAGTTTCGAAAGGAAGACGCATGCATTTTTTTATCTTGCTCAAAGTTGCATTGTTTTTCGCACATATAATATAAAGCAAGTGCACGTTTGTACCTGTACCTAACCTCACCGCAAATTGCTCCAAATTGCTCTTGACGACTCGATGCGTGTCCAACGTGACAGGTGTTTACAAAACTGACGATTATATCCGTTTATTATTTTATTAATTTACTTTGAAAGGAAACGTGGGCACATCCCGTGTTATATAATTACAAATGATACCACGATCATCACGATATTTAATATAATCGGCACATTCATAAACATAATAAATGAGTTGCTGACAGGGAAAAAGTACGGTGAGTCACGAAGAAATTTCAGTTTTAATTTCATCTTAGACATTTCACTGTGTTAATAGAAAAGTGACAATTAAAAAAATTACCATTTTGAGCCAATGAAAAGAAATCGATAGAAATCGATCCTAAAGCTAATATATTTTTGTGAAAAAACAATACATTTTCTAAACAGTACTGAAAAATAAGACTACAAGATACGACCACATCATACAAGTATATGTAAAATTTATGTAACATTAAATAATATAAGACTAAAGATAGATATTTTACAATTTTTATTCTGATACTGAAGATGACTTAATCCGAGGTCGAAATGTTTGGAAGTTATCCTTATCCCAGATTAGCCAAGTTTGTAGAAAGCAGATTTTTTTAAATGTCTATTACACACTATGCCAACAAAATAACAAAATTAGATGTACATAATACTGTTGACAAAACAGACTGCTAGAAAAAACGTAACAGAATCTGCAAATAGAAGTAAATGACAGACTGAAAAAAAAAACAGAGCGAATTTGTAGTGCAATCTGATAGTATATTGTCTACAGAAACCAAGCAAATCCTATCGACATTCCCTAGCACTAGAATGTCAGTAGAAATGATACAGATCCTGCTTTGACACAATTTGATAGCAGATTGTTGAGAAACCCAGCAGATTTTGTTGATATTTAACGTGTCAGAGCAGGATCTGCGTCGTTTTTGCTGACAATTTGCCTTCATATTATGTCAACAGGCTATGTGAACAGAACACAAGTCTTATGCGAATGCAGTTGATGGCAGCAGACTGCCGTCATTTTCTGCTCAAACCTGCCGACAGTCTGTTAGAAAACTGCAGACATTTTGCTGCTGGGTTATATTAACGTTATATACTGAGAATAAATAGACTATTGCACACTAATATCTTGTGTTGACTTTTATGCTTCTTGAATAATTATTATTTTTGGACAATATATTTATTAACATATAATTTATATGAAAAAATACCATAACTTTGATCAGAGATGAAATTCAGATAATCTTATATAAATAATTGCAATATTGGAATTTTGAAAACTCATGACACAGTTTTAAAGACTATAATATAATTGAAAATAGAAAAAGACAATTTATTACTTCAGCTTCAAGAAGAGCTATTGTAATTGAACATATAACATGTAAAAAGAAAGTGAAGTTATGCAAAGATTTAGAAAGAATTTTTTAAATCTTTTATTAAAAGATTCCCTACTGAAAAAAAATCATGTCACAACGTTACATAATGAAATCATGTAATTAAAACATGTAAAAATATTGCCAAAATCCTACTCACAGTTCATACAATTCCTTTCTCCCTTATAATAATCTTTCTTTCCTCTCTATACATCCCCCTTCCTATATTCCTTCTACCTATCCCCCCTTTTTAATCTCATTTCTCACTATTTTCTAACGTCAACTTTATTTTCCTTCTTTGAAAGTCATTTTAAATTTAATTTGTCTAACAACATCGAAGATAAGAGACATCGATCTTTCTTTCATCTATTGTACTTTTTTCATATTATTTAATTTTTTGGACTGAACACAATTATGAAAGGTATTTTTCTTATTTAATTTTAACGAATATTTAATTATTTTAATTGAATAGATAGATTTACATTGTACATTTTTACTTATAATTTTCACTTATATCATTATTGTATTGTCTTATTATATTTTTCTGTTATTCTTGTAATCTTACATTATTATATTTATAGCTGTAATGCATTATATTTCGTTCTGAATATCAATATATAATATACATCGACATTCTTTTACTGTACAATTTTATTAAGACGAAGATTTTTTTAATTATTGATACCAATAGTTAGATGACATTGCGAAGTATCATTTGCCATCGAGTGTCCATAGTATAAGTTTTTATTTTTTTGACAAATTCTAATGTATGTATTTTTTGTATGTTACTGTTTAACTAACAGTAAGTTTAACTAACAAGACGAAGATCCTTCTTAATTTATTGATACCCACAATTATATAGTTATTCAATGCGGAAAATTTTCAATTTTCGATCGACTTTATTTTATGTTTTTTTACCGTTTAGACATGTTTTGTAAACATTGATAATGATCGTGATCGAAACGTTTGTTGTTGTTAGCCGGCGGTTATTAAATTTCATAATTAATTTATTAAGACATTTTTTTACTTTTCTATCAATTTTATAAGTAAAATTTCTGGCCTTTTTCTTTTAACTTGTTTTTTAAAACATGTAAATTACGTAACGAATTGTTCCAAATCAATACGTAATTTTTTTATATGGTGTAATTTGAAAATTACATAATATTAGAAATAATTCATTCATCATGTGATTTTATAATTATCGAATTTTAATTAAAGAATTGAATAATAGAAATAGGAGAAAAAAAATACGTGATTTTTTTCAGTAGGATTGCTAATTATGAAACGTGTCACTTTCCTATTAACGTGACAATTTCAATAGAAGTAACTTTTATTATCAACATCTCAAATACTGATTGTTTACAGACTGTTGCTATTCACATCGGAAGGACTTCAACGGGAACCTCGACGAGTCGCCTCCTGGGAGACCAAGGGAGTCAGAGATGGATGTGAGTTCGTTGTTCAAGGCTAGCGTGAAGGCGGTGAATCTGCGGAACAGGGACCTCGGTACACCGGCAGCAGAGAGCCAACCGCGGAGGACCAGGAGCAAGAGCACCTTCTGCGTGAAAGCGCACGCGGTGGTCGTGCAGATCTCCAAGCTGCGCGAGTTCCTGCTGGAGAATCGCAAGGCCTACCTGAACTTCTCCAACTATCTGTCCGCGGCGCCGCACATGACGGATGCGGAGCGCGACGAGATCGACCTGGGTGCACAGCGGATAATGAGCACCTGTTCGCAGCTGGTTAAAGACTTGAAGCGAGAGATCGCTGCGTCGACGGAGATCACCCAGCAGAACATCGAGCATCGCGAGATCATGCTGCTGCTTATAGAGGACTATCTGAAGAATGTCTGCAAGATATATTCGGAGCAGAAGGCGATGCGCGTGAAGAAGGCTATGGAGATGCGAAGGATCTCCAGGTTGCAGGCAGACCAGCCGTCGGCGACGGTGACGAAAAGATCAGCTCTGAACTCGGTCGATCCCATGGACGATGATACCAAGAACGGCTCGAACGAGTCCAGCCCGATGAAGATCCAGGAGATCAACGGCGACGTCAATACGATGACGTACGAGGAGGAATTGTCAGCGGAAGACATACAGATGTTCGAGTCGGAGAATGAACAGCTGTATAACGAGCTGAACACCATGACGGAGGAAGTGAAGCAGATCGAGAGTAAGGTAGTGCACATCGCTGAGCTTCAAGAGATCTTCACGGAGAAGGTTCTGGACCAAGACAAAGACCTGGATAGGCTGATGACGACGGTGGTCGGATCGACGGAGAACGTGAAGGAAGCGAACGAGCAGATTCGCCAAGCGATCCAGCGAAACGCTGGCCTCAGGGTGTGGATCCTCTTCTTCCTTCTAGTGATATCATTCTCGCTATTGTTCCTTGATTGGTACAATCCATAAGAGTCGATGGATCTCTCCGAGTTGCTCTTAAGATACGAGAGTGAGGAAAGGCGATGTACATTTACAAGAGATGTTTGATACAATCCATAAAATATATTTCTGTTATTAAATTATTGAATTTTACGGATCGTATCAATTGTTACTTTCGTAAAAATGAAAGAAGAGACGTTAAAAGGTTGGTAGAAAGAAAGAGAAAGAGAGAAACGTTGCCAAAAAATATGTTGCTATATTTTATCCCCGGACATTATTGTACATAATAGCTATAACTTACTATGCGGGGAATAAACAAAATGATATGAATACCTAGGAAATATGACTTATTTTATATTATTTTCCATCTTCCATCTTCCATTTTTGTTGGAATAGAAAGAATCATACAATGCTTGAACAATTATCAATGAAATGTAATACTACTTTAGAACAACTTCTTTCAATTGCTTATATAAATAATATTGAAGGAGGAAATTTACTTGTCACTCTTTTTTCCAAAATTGTTTTCTGTTCTTTAAAACTTCAACATCTTTTTTGGCATGTAATTATTTAAATATTAATATTATATTAATATTAATATTAATATTAATATTATAAGTCATTTGTAGTTTTGAAGAGCAGAGTGAGATTTCCTCCTCTAATATCTTTTAAGCAATTAGAAGAGGTTGTGTTGTATTTCTCTGGTATTCACATATTACTTTGTCAATTCCCTGTACATATACATAATATATATAATATATATAATAAAATTTGTATACTATATATTTACTTATATACAACGCATCTTCGCACATGTGCACGTACAAAAAACCTCGGTAATTTACTTTAATAAAACTTGGAGTTTTGCCAATTACGTTTCTAACATCGTGTCCATCAAGGTAATTTTTATCTTTCATAAAAATATTCTCTTAAGATTTCTGTTTTCTCTCGCTGCAGATATAACGAATTATGACAGATCAGAAATTGGAAATCGAAAATTTGTTCTTATATATCATTTTTTTCTTTATATTTCTATGTAGAAATGTCTTATATTTTTAGAGAGAATGAATATACTATCGAGTGAGTGTGAAAAAGTTAATTTATCTTGAATTTGATAATTTACATTGTAAGAAATAAATTCACCTCGTTTCTGATCTCTCATATAATTCCACGCGTGAGAAAACAGGAGTCTTATGCCTGTTTCTATCAATGTAAATTAATTTTGATCTCGGTTGAACTCTTCATCTTTTTCTAATTCTTAGGACTAGAAAGGGATGAAGAGCAAATTGAATCAAGATTAAAATTAATACATTGATAGAAACGAACATTGATGTCGTTAAAGATAGATCTAATAGACATGTAAACATGCCCGTTTATAAAAAATTGATAGAAAGCGGAGTAAGAATTCATTAACAGTTCCCCACATAGTTTCCTTGAGAATATCTGCTGCATTGATTAAAATCAATCTCGCGTTTCTTGTCTAATTGCAATTTGACGCGGCACGATTATGCTTGAATTATTGTAAAGATACGGTTTCTTAAGATGCTTTACACGCAACGAGGATTCACATGTATAAAACTGATCTGCGGTTTCCGCGCACACGTCTACTTTTATACAAAATCTTACAAAAGTGTAAAGCATTACACGTATCCTCGTATGAGGATGAATTGCCATATAAAAATGCATGAATTATATCGATCAGTCATATCAAACGTACAAATATAAGATAGAAAGAATAACTTGGAAATGTCTAGAGAAAATACAGAGTGTAGACAATACATCGCGTTCGTTTTAACGTATCAGAAACTATTAAAAATATTATAAAAAGAAGGAATTTGAAAAATATTAAGATTTACGATTGTAAAGTTATTCTTTCATCTCTTATTGCAATATATAGAAGGCCGGAAAAAAAAATGGAAAAAACTTGGAAAACAAAAGAAAATATATTCTAGTAGCCACATTGATCATAGGTGACTTACTCACGATTGTAAAAAACAACAGCTTTCTAATTAACGAAAACTCCTAATTTGGTATACAAGTATATCTGTAACGTGGATGGTTTTGTGGGCAGAGTTTACCCTCGATTATACACTGAACCACCCACGTGGTGGACAAGATTGGAATATTTAGTTGAATCGCCTTCTTCTGTGCCCACGATGGACACTTCCAGTTAGACACGACTACAGTATCGGCAAAATCCGTCTCCATGGCATCTGGAAAAAAGGAAAAAAAAATTTCATAAGTTTTTCTATTAATCGTAATTTGAGATAACATACGCGTGTGAAATAATTTTATTTCTACACATTTAATAAATCATGTATATTTTTCTCTTAATATTATACGTATATCGGTAGCAACTAAATAGTAAATTTGCTTTAAAGGAACTTATAGTTTTTGATGACGAAATAAAATACCTGGGTTCTCCGCGATTATAACTACTGCACCCGCGTGTTCGCAGACTTGTCGCCAGAATGTGGCAAACTGTGGCAAATTAATGGATGCCAGACTAGGAATTATTACGACGATTTCTGACAACGGTTTCTTTGTATATGCATCATGCCCTTCTACGTAAGCTTTTCTCTGCAAACTCCAGCCGTTTGGAAGAGCAACTTCCGCCTTGTTTATGGCCCTTTTCTAAAAACATACGATAAAATATGAGACTGTTATTCGTGACGCAATTGTTGGCAATTTAATCAATACAATAATAAACGAAATCATGGTATGACATACAGCGAAAATATTGTAAAAGAAACTACTACACTGAAACAAGATTATGTTAAAGGAAGATGTATATAATAAAGATATAAAATATATCCAACAAACTTTTTAAATAAAATTTACTTTAATACTAAATAATGTTATCTAAATTTATTAGAACAACACTGCCTAAGATTTGTAGTTTTGGTTATATTTGGTACTTTAGTAAAGTAAAATTTGAGGTGCCTCCCTAGGACTCACCCAAAATTACAAATATCTAATTTGGATAAAATATTAAAACTATATGTATATCTTAATGAAATAATATGAAACATGATAGTAAATCAAGAACTGCAGCTTTATCGAATGAAAATAAGATGAGATGTTTATGTTTATTTTTCGAGATTAAATTTATATGCAAGTTTATGGACGTAAATATCTTTCCAGAATGGCCGTTGACCTATTATTTTTTGTGACCATTAAAATCATAATTTTTTTTAATTATTATAATCTCGTTTTTGAGAAAAATCTATGGTACGATTTATGTACAGTTAGTTAAAGAAGAGGTTCTGAAGAATCATTCGTTCGCGGCAGACGTCTCGACTCGGATGCTTTTATTTTGTATATTTTTGAAAGTGTTGCCGACTCAAACTGAGCCTTGAGAAACATATAGCTGTTCCGCGGTTTTATACGATCCATCCGTTCGTCCTGATACACGTCCGTAACGACGTAGACTCAGGCGCTCCTTATCCGGGCGGGCATTGCATCTCACTCTTCCGTTTTTTTACACGTTTTTTGCTCTGGCCGTATTGATTTCCGTGATCTATTGGAGGCAAGAGTCATAATAAAAGAAGAAGAAATCAAAGAAGCGCCTGCGAACCTTATTTGTCGCTAAGTTATATGTAAAAGGTTACATTTTCAATTTTTTTTTCTCTCGTCATTGTTGTTAATCTGCCGTAGAATTTTGCACACGTCAATTTCGGTACTTCAACTTCAATTATATTAAAAAATTAGACATTTCTATGATAACTCAAATTATTAAAAAACCATCTTAAGTCTATAATCTTCCTTTTTTCGATTAAGAAAATAGAATAGTAATTATGAGTAAAGAATAAAGAAATAATAATCTGTTTTGAGAGAGAGAGAGAGAGAGAGAGAATCCATACTTTTTTTACATTAAACATGTAAGAATTAATGTAGAATAAGAGATCTCGCGCTACCTCTGAACAGCATCTGATGATATATTCGTGATTGCATATTTTGATGCCGGCCGATAGACATAATATATTCTTTGCTGTAGTATTTGGCACGTTCGTGATGAGTATTGTGTTCTCGTACTCGTTCTCTGGTATCTTCTCGAAATCCTCATAGATCTTCCCGCCGCCTGCTATGATCTGCTCGTGAAGTCTTTCGCGTACGAAATGTCGCTTCACCCAATCGTCCTCGTAGTCTGTTTCGAGATCCGTTTCGGTGGCTTCCGTTTCTGTGTTCGACCCAGCGTTGGTCTTCGTATCCTGATACCTGAAATGATGCAGAATGAGTTAATGGATTAATGAATAGAATTCTTAATTTAAACAAAAAAAATACGAATAATGCTTTGTGTCTTAAGAAAGGTAACTGTATTTTGTTCATTTTTTAATATTTTATATTATTATAGTGGCTGCCGAAAGTTTTCGGCCAACATTATAATTTTATGATCATTTTTGTCAATTTGTTTTTAATTTAAATTATAAGTTAATAAATTAATTATAAATTAATTCTTTTAATCAATTTAATAACATATTTAAATATTAGAATACTCCATCTAATGTGACTACTCGTTTTATCTTAATGTTATTTTAATTATTCTGCATTTAAAAGTATTGAGGTGGAGATGTCAAAAATCGATAGTTTAAGTCGTAAAATATTGATAATATCTCTACCTTAATACTTTTATCTGCAGAATAATTTAAAAAATCATATTATGTAAAAAAACCATAGAATTCTATTTAAAAAAAATGGTCATGGCTTCCATAAAAAAATTGATTTTGCCATTTATTTATATTTCATCGAGTCAAACATTTCTGTCTGAATTCTGAATATATTTTTATTCAACCTTACCTGCAAAGATAAAAAGAGTATCATGTTAGATGGAACATTAAGAACATTGTATATTAAGAACATTAAATACTTGTATGCTAGATCTTTATTTTAAAGATTCTTCATCTGAGCAATATAATAAAATTACTCACTGATCTTTTGGCAGTCACTGTATATCTTTATTTATTATATTAATTCCTTGAGTGTCTAGCATTAATTCTTACTAGAATTAAGATCCCTCTGTTCATGTGCCAAATGAATAAGTAAAAGATACCTTTCCAGTTTCTCTAAGGGTATGCAAGTAAGCATGAATGACGTGCCCTTGAAGATGTTGGAGTTCGTAGGGATCGGACCAAGAGTAGCAATCATTTCCGGATCCGCCTTCTTCTTGCTACGTGATTTGCTCTTGTTCCTACTCTGCGGTCCTTTCGCGATCTGTTCAAATGGCGTGCCAATTATCTCTTTCTGTATTCCCATCAGAGCATATTCATCCTCTGTTTTACTACGAATCGATTCGACGTTTGAATCGCTCGACATTCCCTCGCTTTCCGACAATGCCTTTTCCTTTTTCAACTTGGCGGACATGCCGGACACCGAGGGTTCCGATTTGATTTTACTGGTAGAGGTGCTCGACTCGCCAGCGTTGTTCCTGGACTTAGGAGTCGAGGAGAGTGGCGTACCGATTCTCTTGGAGCGTCGTTTACCGTCAACCATGTTGTCCAAGGTCACCTGGCCGAGCGCCTTTGGCGTGCTCGGCAAAGAACTCTTATTTATGGTGTCCACTTCTTCCTTTAACACTTGCGCCTGATCAGCAGACAAGGAGATGTTCTGTATTTGCACGCGCAATTTCTCGCCCTCGTCAGTTTCCACCGTATAGTGCGTGTCGCCGTTGATTGACGTTTCAACGTCGATGATGATGCCGCAAGAACCGTAATCATCGGCCTTTGTGGTCGCGTATACAGACAGACCCTTTTTCAGAATCTTTGGTATCGGTATCACAAATTCAGGTATGAGCGTCTTGCTCTTGCCGTCGTAGAAGTTCACCTTGTACTTGGCCTTTAATCGATCGCTCACCGTGCCAAGATAGTAGCTGTTGTCCGACCATTTGGCGAACACGTTCTTACCGATTAACTCGTCAGCCAACATGCTTCGCGGCGACTTTGCTTGAGTGCTCATATCATTTACCAGCCGTTCGTCCTCCTCTAACTTGCTTTTCTTTTTGCTCGGTGTGTCGGTCTCTATGGTAGATATGTGTAGAGCCGACTCGTTTGGAATATTTTTGGCACTGTTCTCGCCGTTGATCTGCGCGGTGTTCGTGCTCTTCGGTGTGACGGTTAATTCCACCTTCAAACTCGTGGGATGATCCGACGGAGTCGACGAGCGCATATTAATCTTTTCCAAGTGATGATGATGATTATCGTCCAGCCGCTCGTTGCTCACATTTACGAAAGTATCAAGAATCCCCGTGGGGGCTGTAACGGCGGAGGTATTACTGCTTAGTTCCATGTTTGCGTAATTTAGGACTGTCGTTAAGAGCAAGCGGTGGTTCTTCCATTCGTGCGTCAAACGATCGTAAGTCTCATCCAACGTCTGTTTGTCCGCCACTGTTGATGGAATGTCCTGGGAAGATTTCTTCGTGTGCTTCGGCAAGCCTGTTGGCATCGTGAAGAGATGTCCAGTGTTCTTAGCCATCTTAAAAGCCAAAGAAGCAGCGCTGGACCCCGAACTTGATGACGACATCATGGACCACCGGGACGGAAAGAGTTGATATAACTGGGGATTGCTGTTCACGGAACCAGGCGACTCCTTGTTGTCGGAGATATCTGCCAACGAGGACTGACTGTCTTCATTCTTCGGTCTGCTCGACTCGATTACAGGCTCACACTGCACCACAGTCAACTCTTTCCTCACGAGTTCCTTCGTGTTCTCGTCCATGTGCACTAAACACTTGAGCTTCACGTAGACACCGATTTCTCGCTCTTCCTATAATAGTATTATATAATATTTTTATTTTAGTATGATAATATTTTCTCAGAGTTGGGAAGCGTCACTTTTTCCGTTACTTTTTGTAATAAACGTGACATTGCAATTTTTTATAACTAAATATTAAGGTTGTGCCAAGGTTGGAAAAATCGACTTTTCCTTAGCACAACCTTAGCTATAAAAAATTATCAAATTATTTATTATAAAAAATAACGGAAAAATAATGCTTTCCAATTCTGTATTTTCTCATGTATTTATATGCACTCTGAGAAAGAATGCATTAATCATATGGAAAAAATGACTTTGATCAGCATCTCGTAATCTATATCACAGTTTCAGCGAAACCTTTGACCCTACATAGTCACACTTTCTATATGATTAATACGGAGTCCTTTTACAATCATGTTTTATCACAGTTTGCTTAAACTGTAAACTGTATAAATTCAAGAAATATTATTAAGTACGAAGAACTGGCTTGACTATAGTGTTTTCCACTCATTCATTTCATGTATGTGAAATTTTTATGTAATATTTTATATCTTCATTTATTATGTAGCATAAAAACTATATTTTATTATTTCACAGTGTTGATCCAATCGTTGTTCGTTTCTCTATAGTATTCATCCAATTGTCTGTAAAATTTCTCATAACTCTTTCAAGTTTTGTTTTTTAGCAATAGATACTCAAGAATTTTAATTTCATCAAAACAAAATGAGTCAAATCAATTCACCATAAACGAGTCAAAAGTCAAGATCAATTTTAACGAAGTTCTTGCAATAATACAAATTTTATGTTACTTAATATTACATTCTAAAACATTTATCAATTTATTAATTAATTCGTGTATCTTTTATATAGGGTGATGCACTTAAATTGAACATCTTGAATGTTTCGCTTATTTTTAATAATATAAAAAATGTTTCAAATCAAAGTGGAACGATTCGAGGGGAATATATTTTGGTCATGTTGTTTTTTTTCTAAATGGAGACTCCAAAAAGATACGATCACCTCCACTTTTTAAAATGGAATTATGTGATTTTTGTTTATATAATATGATTCCTCTAATTATTCTGCATATAAAAGTAAGATAGAGATATTAAAAAACCAATAATTTACGAGATATTTTATACTTTATTCTGACATATTTTGAAACATAAAATATCTCGTAAACTATTAATTTTTTGGCAACTGTATCCTAATACTTTCATGCACAGAATAATAAGATGATATCTCTATCTTAATACTTAGAGATATCTCTATCTTAATACTTTTATATGCAGAATTAGAGGAATCATATTATGTAAACAAAAATCACATAATTCCACTTTAAAAAGTGGAGGTGATCGTATCTTTTTGGAGTCTCCACCTAGAAAAAAATACGTTTCTCTCGAAACTGTTCCACTTTCATTTGAAACATTTTTATATATCATTAAAAATAAGTGAAATATTCAAGATGATCGATTTAAGTAGACCACTCTGTATAGTAAAATTTTATATGATAGACAGAGTATCTCTATCGGTCGCTCACCTGCTTGGTCTTCCCCAGCGTATTGTTATAGATCAGATCAGACTTGTTCTTCTCCTCCACGTTAGACGTTTCGTGATCGCTTATGCTAATAAGTTCGATGTTGTCCATGTTTTTAGGCTCGAAAGAGATACTTTTGATGCCATCTACCTTCTTCATATTATGTGCGGCAGTTGTTGCTGCAGCAGACAGAAGTTGCTCCTCACTTACGGAGAATGTATCAGAGTCCAAGCTTACGGTCGTGTCGGCATCGCTTTTTTTGGACTCGGCGCTGCCGTTCACCAGTCTCTTGTCCGACGATTTCGACTCCTGGGATGACCCGTTCACGCTCTCCTTGTAACTGCTCTTGTTCTCGTAAATATCCTTGCCTTCGTAACTGCTCTTACTCTCGTAACTGCTCTTACTCTCGTCCCTCGTAACTTTTGTCCATGACCTGAATCTCAGAAACCTCGATCTCTTTCTTCTCTAACAAACTCAAGATTTTCTCGCCATCCTCGTGCGAATCATCGATCTGAACAACTTCCGGTTTCTTTTTTATACTCTGACGATCGTATATCACTTCAGTCGACGAGTTCAATATCTTTTCGTCGTCGTCATCGATCTCCACTATTTGCGGCTTTGATTTACTATCAACGGTTCGGTTCTCTATTGATATCAATTCTACGCTGCTTCGCGACTTGGTTTGTGAGGACGGGATTTCCTTGTCGTTCTCGTCAACAGTCTTCTTGATCAGCTTGACATAGTTCGACTGATTACTTTCATCGGACGCTGTTTCTGTATCTTTTACAAGCTCCGGCTCATCTAATGTTTCGATTTCGGATTTTTCTATTACAGCATTCGTGGAAGTAACATTTTTTTCGATCGACACATTATTTTCTTCCAGAAGATCATTTTCGGTTGTGGAGTTAAAATTGACGGTAATACTATCATTATTGCTGATGTCCGTAAGTTTTGCAGAGACATTCAGATTCTCATCTTTTCCCACGTCGCATTTCTCGTTCTGCTGATTTGTCTGCTCGGCATGATGCTCCTGAACATTGTCGTCGTTTGTCGTTTCTGCTGCGTGCTCAGTGAGAGTCTTCAGAGTGCTCTGAGTAAATTCTACAGTAGCTGGCTCTTGGGTCTCCTCTATTATAACATTTTTATCCATATTTTTAAACAAGTCCTGGTAAGAATCATCAGATCCACAAGACTGACGACTCTCCTCCTCGAGTCGCTTCTGCAGCTTTCCTTCATCCTCCTCAGACATTTTAGGGATCTTGGCAGATGGTTCGTCAAATCCACTAGCTTTACGTTTCAAATTAACATCGACACTGCCTATTTTTCTGAGCGGCGAATAATTCTGAGGAGGCGTACCTTGGATAATCTCATCCTCGTCAAAGAGCTCATCTTTTTTCTCTGATTCGCTGGATATGTTCTCTGTAGTTCTTTCAAGTCTAGCGTCACTTTCTATTACTTTTTCATCTATGATAGATTCATCTTCTTTGTCATTTGCAGTTATCGCATTACTTTCTTCTATTTGCAATGTTTCTGGAATTTGTTGTGCATCCGCTTGGTCATGATTGGCCTTTCCAGCCTGTGTCTGTTTTAACTTCTCTACCATACTTTCATCTCCTTCAGAATCGACAAGACGAAAATCTTGACTCTCGTTCAAGTTTGTCTCTTGGGTCTCGCTAGTAACTTTCAAGCTTTCATTGGTGCCTTCATAACGGGTCTCCTGCGTATCTGGCACGCAAGTGTCTGATTCCACAGGGTTAGACATTTTTAACAGATCGTTACAAGTGTTCTGAAAAATATAAAAATATAAAATATAAAATAATGTAAATTATAATACGTAATTAGAAAAATAAAATCGTAAACGCCTAAGATAATTTTGTCATTTTGATAACCTACAGAAATGTTATTTCTAAAAAAAAATTGCAGTTTGAAAAATTAATGATGAATTTGGTCTCTTACATTACGCTAGAGTAGTGTACATTAAAGACTGCTTTATGAAGTATCTAAACATAGTGGTATAATATAATCAATTTTGACAATAAAATAATAAATGAATATCTAACATAAAAATTAAATAACATGAAAATGTCATTATAAAGTATTTCATTGTTGAAAATATTTGGTATCCTGATGAAAATAGAAATCGAAGCACAAGTCGAATATAATAGATCTACAATAGTTTTAAGCCTTAAGCTATAAGAAAGCTGGATGAATCAGTTGATTATTCTCCTCGAATTCGACTGTAATTGATCAATTTCTTACGCGACTTAAGACTTAAAACACCTATTGTAGATCCAGGGGAATAGAAGCGTAAACGAAGTCTTTAGGAGACAAAAATTGAAACAATGGAATGTAAAAGAAGCGTAAACGCCCATTAAAAGCGTTACTTTCCCATTACATTCGATTTACGCGCCGATTTTTATTTTTACCAGAATATATAAATATTTAGTTAAAAAGAAATTTCTTTTTTTATCCAAAATTTCGAAAACCACTCAAGTTAGTTTGACGAAACTTTTTATATACAATATTTAAAGTTTCATGAAAACGCAAATCTCGCGTGTGTGCAGCGGGTGTTTACAACTTGTTTGTATTGCTTGCACCTTTTGCACTTAGCATCTTCGCTCTTTCTCTCTTTTCAACGTTCGATATCTAGCTCTCTCTCTCGTTTTAAGTACAAAAATTGTTGGAGTTTCAAGCAAGGCAAACAGACTTAATGGCGACGAAAGGTTACGGCGGGAAAGGAACGTTTACGTCTCTCGAGGGGAAGCAAGCCGGCGCGGCGCGGAACGAGAGACCAGGAAGAACTCAACGCGCGCGACGCGACGTCCGCAGGGGATCATTTCCATCGCGAACGCGAGATATCACCACATTGGTCTACGTTGCCGCGAGCCGCGAGGGAACGATTTCGCCGGTCGCCCGGAGTGAGGAGTCGGCGAATCTCCCCTCTCGAACTTCGATCATACCTCTGATGGCACGCGTAAAACGGAATACTCCCGTAAGGAACAATGCGAGATGCATCGAGAGAGCCGAATGCCCGTGAACTGGCGAGTACTGTTCTTCTTCTCCTCTTTATTCTTCTTCTCCTTTAACGTTGTTCGTTCGTCAGACGGTACATGAGAGAGGTGACACCCGCCATATTTTCACACACGACGTGGCTGATGGCTCGCGGGAACAGCGGGCAGCGGGCTTTATGTTATACCATAATTTTAATGTATTAGAGTTGCGACACTGAGCGGTTAAAATAGAAATATTCTATATGATTGGTCGAATTTAAAAAATAAGAACCAATGAGGTGCTTCCATATGCGGCGTGATTTGCGCAAGCGTAACTTTCGCCAGCCAATCAAATCGTCTCAGTGTTTAAATTTGAATCATTTGAACGCTTCTGACAAGTTATGTGGTCTATTTGCGTTGCTTGAAATTTCCAAAGATTTTTGTACTTTAAACAAGATAAAATGCATTCGGGCGTTGAAGAGAGAGAAAGCGAAGATGCTGAATACAAAAGATGCAACCAACATGATCAGATCTATGGATGCGATCCATTTAACGGTATAAATATTGTACTTTGTTGATCAATCAGCAAAAAGAATTTTATGAAAAGACTTGAAGATAATTACAGACCTTGATAAAAATGAAAATCAGAGTATAAGTCGAATGTAATGGGAGAGTACAGGTGCATTCATATGCAAGCGTCAAACAGCAATCAATCAATGAGGCAATTTTTACAGTGGCGTAAAAAAATATTTTTTACACCACACTGTCCGTATCGCCTAGCTGATTGGTTGCTGCTTCCACTGCTTGGCGCTTGACGCTTGCATGTGAATGTACCTTAACAGAAACGTACACAAAACTTCTAAGAGGCGAAATTTGGAATATCAAAATGTAAAAGAAGCATAAATATTTCTTTTACATTTCATTGTTCCAATTTCCAGAAATTTCGTTTACGCTTCTGTTACTCTTCCATTATATCCGATCTTCGATTTTTATTTTCATCAGGAGAATATCAATAATAATGACTAAAATCAATTTTTCAATCGCCAATTAAATATCTGAAAAATTAATTATTAAGCAGCATTAAATATGTGTGTGTGTGTGTGTGTGTGTGTGTGTGTGTGTGTGTGTGTGTGTGTGTGTACAGTGAGAGCAAAAGTATTCGTACAAGAACATTTTTTATAAAAAAAGTCTTATATGTTCAAAATAAACATTAATTAGCAATTTTATACAATGAATATATTCTGTTCTAACATAAACAAATGAGCATATTTCTGATTTTAGAAGTTAAATTTCTCAACTGTACGAATACTTTTTGAGCAAACATAGAATTTGTAATTTTCATTTATTTTTCAGATGATATATTTTCTATAATTAATATACATCTTTTTGGTATATATAATTTTAAGAAACATACAGTCTATTTTATTCTTTATGAATAAATTATTAATTATCCAGCAAGAAATGAACGTCAATTAAATGTCGAATCGATGTCAAATTGGTGCTTAAATCATCATATTACAATAATATTGATTTGACATCAATTCGATGACTCATTTTCCGCTAGTTAATATTTATTTTTTAAAAATAAAGTTTTTTTAAAAAACATTTTATCTATACAAATACGTTTTGCACTCACTGTACCCGCGCGCGCCCCCACACACACACACACACACACACACACACACACACACACACACACACACACACATACACACATACACACACGCACGCACACACATACATACGCACGCTCACGCACACGCACGACTGTGAAACATCAGGATAATAATAAATCAGAAATTAATTAGTATTATATTATTATTTTCAATAAGTTGTTCAGGCTACATGTGTTGCAAGTTGTCGTGATTAATATTAATTTTGTTTATAATATATTATATATACATTTTATAATATTTATGAAATTGTAAATTTGAACTTAACGATTGAGGAATTTAGTATTTTCGAGATGTATGTGCAAAAAATTGTTTCTTCCCATGGTTGTATTTTGTGATATTACTAATGCAAACAGTATAAGAAAATAATGAATGTTGATCTATAATATCGAATCTATTTTTTATTAATTATATTAATTTTATTAATTTTTTAATTATATTAATTTTTTAACCCTTAAGCACTAAGATAAAATAATGATACTTTTACCTGATTAAGACATTGATTAAAAAAAAAACTGGAATAAAAACAGCAATTTTATAAATCTATGTTTTATTAATCAAACTGATATAGCATAGAGCGTGCAGCGTTTTTTCTTTCGCGTGGTCTCACGGACCAA
Source organism: Acromyrmex echinatior (assembly GCF_000204515.1). The sequence continues at coordinate 187,373 of NW_011627108.1, read as the reverse complement.
CCATAGTACTTGAAGGTTAAATAAATTTCTGGAATATATTACATATTTTTATTTTGTATTATTCTTTTTTACATTATAATATTTTTGTATTTATAATATTGTTTTTTAATGTTTATTTTGTGTTTAATGTCTTTTGTTAAAGTGTATTGCAAAGAGTGTTGTTAAGTATAGTGATAAATAATAATTCGAATTTATTGTACCACGAAATGATAACGTAACTTGATAACAATTCTGATTGGTCGCTTGTATGATATTTTTGTCCTTATATCAGTGTTGCTGTTTTTGATGATTTTTCACTAATTTATTGATTTTAAGGTCTTTTGATTTAATGAATTATTTTCTTTATTTGGTGAATTTTATGTCAGCATCCTCTACTTCTCTTAAGTCCAATGTCCACGATGCTAGAAATCAGTCCGAGATCTTGGATGGAGAAAGAATTAACAAATCACATATGAACAATTTGATCATATGATATACCATTGCGATTGGTCAATTCTTTCTTCATCCGAGGTTTCGGACCGATTTCTAGTATCGTGGACACAAGGCTTTATTGAGGCCGGTCTCATTTTTTGAAGCTGCTTTTTCATGCAAGCAAAAAAAGCTCGCATTTATCCCCATTCCGTCATAATTCAAATCCAGTATTGAAAAGCTAAAGCTATCACCTTCTTTCTTTTTATGGAGCGAAGTTTTGCTGGCAAAATTACTCCCACTATGCCGCGAATAAGAGAGCATTTATACTGGCCGTAACCGTATGCCGTATGTCATAATCTGTAAAAATTGATCAATCACCTTCGAGTATTCCCTTCTTATCGCCGAATGAGAGGGAAATACTTGACTATGATTAGTCAATTCTTACAGATTACGGCACATAACATATGGTTACGGTTAATATAAACGCTCCCTTATGCTTTATGTGTTATGCGTTATGCAAGAGTCTGTGCTCTTCGTTTTATATTGGAACTGACTAATTGCATTTGCTGTTCAGCAGAATTGACCACTCACGGTTGACACTTAGTCGACCGATTAGAATAATCAGAATTGATGAGACCGGCTTTTAATCTTGTTTTCAATTTTTCATTGGATCTAAATATTGGACCATATTAACATAAATCAAGAATCTTGAAGTTGCGTTTTCTAACTGAACGCAGACAATCTACTTTTATATATGGGTTTTATTTTAAATTTCACAGACTAAAGTATAATGAATTGTTTTTGTCAATAATTTTATAATTGATCTATTATAGTTATTTTTTAAAAAATATAGATAATGATACGTGAAGAGAGATTGTTACAATTTTATAATACAATATATTAGGCCGGAATCAAACTAAGCATTGAAGATTAATTAAGATTGATTAAGATTAAAGATTAAAGATTGAAATTTTACTAATGAAAACAAAGAAGTTTTGGCTCCTTTTGTTCTGGTTGGTCAAACTTCAATCTTTCAATCTTCAATCTCATTCTTCAATGCGTAGTCTAATTCCGGCCTTAGAACCGGTTGTTTCACCTTTTGACAAATTTTAAGCATTAGGGATCTATTGTTCCACCTTTTGATAAATTTTACCTGTTGAGTAAGTAGCAAGATTATTCAATTACATGCGCGATTGCCAGATTTACCTTAACAGATAAAACTTTATCAAAAGGTGGAACAACCGGGTCTAAGTAAGTAATAAAGGGAGCTTCCTAGCAAGAGACATAAATTGACACATGAATCATTCTGTCCTTGTTCAATAATCAGTAAGAAACCAAGATGGAATGACTCTTGTCGATGGAATGATTTGTGCCTCTGCTGGAAAACTCCCAAAACCAATCGCATTGCTAGAGACTTACCTAACACGTAAAATTTACCAAAAGATGGAACAACTGGCTTTTAATAGGTCTGTTCGCGTTGCTCGTACTTTTTGCACTCGGCATCTTCGCTTTCTCTTTTTTCAAAGCCAAATATATATTTATCTTATTTTTAAAAAAATTTGGAAATTTCATGCAACGCGAACAGACCTATTGATATAATTGTGTAGTACAGCAGTGAATAAAGCCAGCGGCACATGATGCTTGTTTTTCTGCTGGATTGCTAACTGGATTAGAATCTTGCCACCGTATTGATTGCGGTGCTGTCAATATCAGCATCGCAGCTAATACGATAGCAAGATTCTAACACCCGTATTCATAGTCTTTCTTTATTTTAAGGATGGAGGAAGTCTCCATGAAGGATTCCTCGATTCTCCAAGGCCGCTTTGTTTCATAAATGGATCTTTGCCTTCTTGAAGGAAGGAATATTTTAGAGATTTTAATAATCTACTGAGGATAGCATGTCATAATATATAGTATATACGTAGCTAATATTGTGAATTACGAATAATAAAGGTTATAAAAGCAATGTTAATTAAATAAGTCATGATTAAGCATTTTGCAACAATAATGGACAAAAATAAAATTAATAGCGAATTTAATTGGACGGACTCATATACATTAAAACCGTCGTACATACACAAAATAATGTAAATATATATTTATAAATAAATATAGAAATTAAATTGTGAAATACTCAATACATCTTACTGTTAAATAAAATATATATTTTATAATTCGAAATATTTGCATTTTATTTTTATACTCAAATTAAATTAGTGTACAACGGTTTTAATATGCATCAGTGCTTCCAATCGAATTCGTTATAATGCTTATTATGCGAAGAAGAAGAAAATGCTTTTAGAGGAGATTATTTCCGAAAAAAAGCTATCAAAAATTATCGATGAGCCAGATTTAAATTAAAAGCTATCGAAAGTAAAAAGACCGGAGTGACGAATTAAATTTGGAGATTTGCTTGGTTATAAAGGCTACATCTCAAAGAAACTCGTAATCTCCCTTGAGAAAAGAAAATTAATAAGGCTCCTTGTTTGGTCAAAGAAGGTTTATGAAATATGAAATGAGAAACAAGGAAAAACTATAAATTTCTCATACCACAAAAAAGAACTATGAATACTGGTATAAGCCAACTACAAATGCAGCAGGAAAACAAGCATTATGTGCTACTGACTTAATATATCTGTATGTAAATTGTAAATGATGGTATTTATTTATTAAAGAGCAACCATACTGTCAACAGAGATTGCAAAAAAAATTCACCCTGTTTTGTCTTTTCTTCTCTCTCTCTCTTTTTAATTACTTCACGCATTTGGTGAATTTTGAGATCTTTTAATGAATTTTAAGCAGGAATTTAATGAAATTATATTTTGACCCACGGCAATCCTCGGGTGTCATTCTTGTTTGTTCGATAAATAAGGATGATATGTGGTCTGTTTTTACTGCATTAGATTGCATTAGAAGTTTCTTTCTCGCTTTCGACAAATATCAAACATATATCTATTTCACTTTAAGTTTCAAAAGTGTACACTGGTTTAGCTATAGAAAACAGACCTATGACATCCGAGGAGCACCCAAGTGGGAATCTGAACACAATCTAAAGCCGTAATCACACTACAGGCTCCTGACTCTGAGATCTGACTCCCGACTTCCGACTCAAAGTCGGTCGAACAGAGTGATTTCTATTCTCGAATCGGTAGTCAGGGCCTAGTTTCCACTCAGAGTTTCCGGATCGGAATGTAAGAACCAACCAACTACAGTCAAGAATTCCCCTGTTAAGGCTTAAACACAATAGGCACAGGCAATCAGAGTTCTGGGATATAATATCGAACTTACACATCAGAGCTCTGATTGGACGGCTCGTTATTCCCTGTTGCCTGTGCCTATTATCTGTGCCTATTATGTTTAAAGCTGGAAACAATAAAAAGGAATAAGAGCAATAAGAGAACAGGAACAGGGAATAAGAGATTTCAACTTATCAGAAACCATGAATAATAGAATGGACGCTTTCTGATAGGTTGAAATCTTTTATTCCCTATTCCTATTGCCTGTGCTTTTCATTGTGTTTCCAGCTTAAGCCTTACAGCCGAAACGACAGGCCAGAGTCGGCTGCTGTGATTCGTAGAATGATAGTTGGGAGTCTAAGATGGCTCCCCAGTGACTCCAGTCGATCACAATGGTGGTCGTACTTGTTTCTTGTCACTCGCCTAGGTGAGATCTAGGAGCTACAGTCAGTAGTGTGCATGAGATAGAATCGTGATTGTTTCTTTATTTTCTTCAAACTATCTACACGGTTTCGTGCTGCATTACAGTATTGTTTGATACATAATATAATTTAGCGTTGTTATTATTGGTTCGTGTATATTTTATAATTATGTCGAATCAGTCACCAGAGAGTGAAAACGAGATATTGATGAGCAGAGATGAACTAGGCTATCAAAAATGGTAAAATTTCATCTTTTCTTTTCTTCGGCCTTTTCTTTATTCTTTGATAAATATGAAAATCCGAGCGTATAAGTCGATGGAAGAGTAATATAACAGAAGCGTAAACGAAGTTTCTAGAAGATGAAAATTGAAATAACGGACCTCTTTTACATTCCATTGTTTCGATTTTCACTTTCTAGAAACTTCATTTACTCTTCTATTACTCTCCCATTACATTCGACTTACGTTACGATTTTTATTTTCACCAAGGTTTTTTCTCATTTTTAAGCAACACGTACTTCTGTCGGACAAATTGAAAATATACGTAATAGTGACCACGTGTTAAATTTGGAAATAGGAATGCTCGTATTCGGAACTTTATCGATAAGAATTAAAGTCGTCGTATTCATAATTGTAATAAATTATTTTGACACAAATATTGTTCTATCTTTCTTTGCATTTTATGAATAAGAAAAACGGAATGATACTTGTATTTATATGTATCTAAATGGAAGGCATCCGCATAGCAAATAATTCTACAAAATTCTTCGATCCGATTTTTAAAAAAATGATTCGAAAAAAGGGATTATAGAATAATCCCTACAGCACAAAGTTGCATAAAAGTTGCAGCGATATTTGCTGCAAATTCTATACTGTATAGTGATTCGATTCAATTCTTATTATCGACGTTTCTCGAAATTTCTATGGATGCTTCTGGAAAATTCCTTTTGTATAAGTCGATCGGTATTTTTTCTACTTCTTTTAAGAACTCGGCTTTTGTTTTTGTTTTTTGCGAAGATAATATTGACTGTTTTCTACGCAACAATGTTCTTGACACATTCAATGATAGTAAAACAGTTAAAGATAGACCGATATACTTATGTGACTGAAAACAAAAGCAGTTTTTATAACAATCCACATTATAGTCGTTTATGCTCGTTATTATGCTTTCTATATTAAACTTTAATTTCGGTTCAACTTATTGTTATCTTTTTCTAAATTTTTCTATTTAAAATATAACTAGGCATTTATAATCGATTTTTATTTTAAGCCAGCTTAATGACTTGCATGCTGAATGCGATGAGTGACGAACGATATCCAATGAAATCTCTGTTTTTCACACGTCTCTCATTAAGCAAAGTTCTCATTCGCAAAGAAATATCGCTCATCGCTCATTGTTCATCGCGTCCAGTGGCGTGTTCAAATTTCTAATACCTTGGGTGTCATGTCATCCTTGTTTAACATTCAGTAAACAACATTGCAAGAATAGAGTGATACCTGAGTGGCACTGAGCGAGAATCTGAATACAGTGTACAAGAGCCATTAGGCCGGAATCAGACTATGCATTGAAGAATGAGATTAAAGATTGAAAGATTGAAATTTGACCAATCAGAACAAAAGGAGCCTAAACTTCTTTGTCCTCATTGGTGAAATTTCAATTTTTAATTCTGATTCGGCCTTAGAATATTTCCACACAACTTGTATAGTATAGTGGAAGGGATAACATGGGGTGTGCAGTTGCATAGTGAGTGCATCCAATCAGAAGCATGACCGCTCACTGAATCCTCAGGGATGCGATTATATGGAGTGCGGTATGCGGTATAGTATACACGATATAGTAACTAATAGTAACTAACTAGGCAACTAGCAAACCGCGTCACAGTATAATCATGATTATACTGTGATCGCGTATGGGTGCTATTTTATTTATGCGTTTTTGACGTACGACAAATTTTTCAAACCTGTTGATTGGCTACAGTATAGAGAGATCCGAGGATCTCTCTGTCCTGTACACATTTGTCGTACAAAAACGTACAAATGAAATAGCACCCTATCACGTACCGCCTATTTCTTTTACTGATATTACATGGAGCGCGGTTTGCGGCACGGGCTAGTAACAAACTCACATTACGATACATTGCTATGCCCTTTTAGTAGAATTAATTGATTTAAATGCAATTATTAAGTAAATCCGTTAAAAAAATAAGAGTATCGATAAAGTATGCATAAAAATAAGTTAATATATTATTAAAAAAATTCATACTAATGTGAGTTTCACTAGCCCGTGCCGCAAACCGCATGCAAATCGCGCTCCATAGGTGCGTTCGGGGAGACGCTATTCGCGCTACAAATTGTTCGCGGAGCTGCAGATAACGCTAACACTCATGTGATCATGACGTCACTAATGATAGTGTGTTACGTCACAACTGCGCGCTATCAACGTTATTCCTTCCGAGGTAGTATATTGGCAGAGTTAGCATTTATAAATCCGTGAACGACCCTAGCGTAGCTAGTTAATATTCGTTTAATATTCGTCAAAGTTAGATTAATGTTTGAGGGGATTCTGTTCTCAAGTGGCACCAAACTTTTCTCTCTTAAAATTTCTAGGAGTAGAGTAAACGTACGTACGTAATGTGCGAATTTCAAATTTTATCATAATGAATGCAATCTCAATTTTAATCTCTGCTGATGATTTGCCACTAGGCTGAAGTGAACGTAATTCTTGCTTGTGCATCATCTTTAACTTTTCAAAGTTTCTGCGAAGTCTTGTGTATTTGATTTCATTATACAGTAAATATGAAAGTCAGAGGTATTTTGTTACTGATAATTTTTAATTCCCGTGTATGGAAAAAAGTTATTATCGCGGTATAGCACGGCAGATCCTTATTAGATGTAGATACGCTTTCAAAAGAATCTACAAAAAATTCTTCCTTTCTGATTTATTTACTTAGTGTAACTATTAATTTTTTGATCTAATTTACATTGTTCACTTCGGCCTAGCGACAAGCTATCATAGAGATTGCAATTGAGATTGTGTTCTATTCACTACAAGAAAATTAAAAATTTACGTTACAAAACCTTAAAAATTTTAATTATAGAGAAAAGTTTGGTTAGTGATTGAAAACAGAATCCCCTACATTAACTTAACCTCGACGAATATTGGGTCATCTAAAAAGTATCCGCGGTTTTTTGTCACTAGATGTGTGTTGATGGTCATATATCTAGTGATAAAGTACCGCGGATACTTTTTAGACGACCCAATATATCTCTAGTTAAACGCTACCAACGTATGCTAGGATCGTTCGTCTACTATTGGCTTCAAGAACAGTGTTGGTAGCGTTTGCGTTCATAGCACGAATAGTGTCTTCCCCGACGCATCCTATGTAATATCAGCGAAAGAAATAGGCGGTCCATGGTAGCCGTTTAGTTGCCTAGTTAATTACTATACTGCATACTGCGTACTGCGCTCCAGGTAATCTCACTCTCAGTAAGTTCTTGCATCTGATTGGCATATGCCATTAGATCGAAAAATATAGGCCAAATTGGACGCAAGAGTACTGAGCGCTCAGTGAGCGGTCGTACTTCTGAATGCCACCAAATATATATCTCTCTTTCTAAAGGCCATTCTATTTTGATCATATCGTAGATGTTGCAAGTCATAGCTTATTGCTTCAGCCAATCCGATGCTTCAATTTTAAAGTCGTATGATGCTTATGACGCTTCCGACGCTACGATACAACCAATGTAGAATAGCCTTAAATCTCTACCGTCTCCGTGGACTATTCATAAGGAGGAAACTATCAATTATGAAACGCTAAACATGGGACGGTATTCATAATCTTCTTCGTTCTTATTTTAAATCTGTCTTAAGTAATATTAGGTCATCTAAAAAGTATCCGCGGTTTTTTGTCACTAGATGTGTGTTGATGGTCATATATCTAGTGACAAAGTACCGCGGATACTTTTTAGATGACCCAATATCTTAAAATGCTAGTACAGTTCTCGGATTGATATCTTAAGATTGTATTTAAGACAGTCTTAAATGTAAGAATCGACTACCGACCTGTTTCGTGAAATTCATACTGATTCTTTTCTTGTGCAGATCTTATCGCGTTTCTCTTATAAAGACGCATGTAAAATGTGATTGGATAATTTTTTTAATGCATACGTTTATGCGGCTATGCAAGTTTGTGTGGATTTATCTTTAAGCCCTGAAAACCACATTAGCATCTTCAGGGGATCGATTCTATATTTTGAAATAAGGTGAAAATTATAAAAGTGAGCGAATTTACTAGAATACTGATTATTTCATTGGTACATCTAGTAAATTTGTTCGCTTTTATAATTTTCATCTTGTTTGAAGATATAGAATCGACCCTAAGATATTACTTAAACTAAGATTCGACTATGGACGATATTTATAATTCGGTCTTATTTTAAGATTGTCCTAAATAATATCTTAAGACGCTAATACGATCTTATGAGCCTCTATTCTCTAAAAGTATCGCATACGATAAACTAGAGAAATGCTATAGTATGTGTAACGTATACTATAGTATTGGATCATCTAAAAAGTATCCGCGGTTTTTTGTCACTAGATGGTGTTGATGGTCTTCAGATGCTAATGCTAATTCTCCGATTTCGTAACATCATAAGACTATACTTAAGGTGGTTTTTTAATACGAAAATTTGGGACACCTCACCAGGGTCCACCCAAAATTAGACATTTCTATGGTAACTCGATTTACTAAAGAACCACCTTAAATATAAGAACCCACAATGAATATTGATCAGTGTAGGAACCAATTATATTGGGTCATCTAGAAAGTATCCGCGGTACTTTGTCACTAGATATATGACCATCAACATACATCTAGTGACAAAAAACCGCGGATACTTTTTAGATGATCCAATATTAAAGGGATCCTAAAGTAGTCCTGTTTTACTATAATTACGCGCGCGTTTTAGGAGAAATCTCCAAATTGGCTTCACGGATTGCAAAATTTTTTTACAAAATTAAAGAATGCATTAAAAAATCTCGGAAAACACGATTTCACGAGAAAATCGGAAAAAAATTAAAAAATTCACTTTTTCTGACACATACAACTGTCACCTGATAGATTAACATTTGCTTGATATAAAAGTTTTACAACTTGTAGATTGAAAATAAGCGTGAGGCGAGAGATTCAGGCGACAGATTACTTGAACGAACAATATTGTTAATTTATGGAATTAAGAGGTTCGTTCACGTTGTTTGAAATCCCCAAAATTGTTTGCTTAAAACGGGATAAACATACATTCGAGAGTTGAAAAAAGAGAGAACGAAGATACTAAGTGCAAAAAGTACAAGCAACAGACCTAAGATTTAAAGCATAGAAAAAACATTTCTCCTAAAACGAAATTACGTGCTTTTTTTCTTTTTTACACATTCGAAAATCCTTTTCCAAGCTCAAAGTATACACATTAATATGTGTTATACGCATTAATACGTGTCTGTGAGGTGGAATTTATTTCGAGAACGACAAAAAATTTTTCTTAAAATTTCAATTTCGAAATTTTTTGTTGTTTTCAACATAAACTTCACCTCACAGACACGTATTAATGGCGTATACTTTAAGAATTATTAAGAATTATTAAATGTTCACTTTAATATTGAGCGCTTACAGTTTTCTCTATTGAACGTATATTAAATAAATTTGTAACTTTTTAGGTAAAATAGGATTCTGACAATTGTTGCTCTTCACGTGAAGCAAGATGAATGAATTATTACTGATTATTTACTATTTTTTTATTATACTTGATATACATATATATAATATTGTATTATTTTTTATTAAAGGCTTGCAGAGCGTTCATGCAGCACATATTTACACTCACTAAAGAAAGGTGAAATAATTCATAATGAACATCCAAAAAAAGTGGATTACATGTTCGAGAAAAAAATCAAGATGTTACTTATTGATTGTGATCTTGCTGTCATTTTGCTAACAGAGGATGGAGAAGTATATCTCAGAATTAATATCTCTGAAGAAAAAATTTCACTGAAATTATTTCACATTTTGAAACACTTTTCAGCAAAATTTCAGCATGTCAGAAAAATTTTAGTTTAATTTCAGCGATTTTTAGTTGAAAAATTAATTTTCAGAAAAAATTTCAGAAAAATTCAACAAAAAATTCAGAGAAATTTTAATAAATTTTCAGAGAAATTCTAATTCAATTTCAGCAATTTTTTAGTATGTTGGCTGAAAAATTTACTTTCAGTTGGTACTTTCCATTTCATTTGATGACACAAGTATTGTTCTATGCTTGTTGACATTCAGAGAGTGACAAAGATAGAACGACACTTGTGTCGACTTGTGTCATCAAATGGAAAGCACCTAGTGAATTTCAGCAAATTTTGATCAATTTCGCTGAAATGTTTCAAAACGTAGCATAATTTCAATGAAATTTTTTCACCAGGGATACTAAAAATGTTTAACACTTAATTATATATAATAATATATTACTGATTTTTCATTAAATTTAATGCTCTTAATATTTAAAAATCATATTATGAACATACATAGCACAGTAGATAGAAAAATTATTTTTATTTCTTAATAATTAATAAAACACATTTGGAAATGAAAGAAAAATTACTTTAGGATTCAAATGAATTTTATTCCCATAAAAATATTTCGATATTTGATAGTAGAGATTATGACATTCTCTATATTTATTTTAGTAATCTCATAAAAAATGGATTTGATGCATTTTATATATAATTTGTGATACTTTTTTTGTAAAATTACATTTTGTGTAATTTTCATACATAAATTTAAGAAGAAATTAATTGTTATCAATCTAATAATTTTAGAATTTGCAGAAATTTTGGAAAATTAGTATGAATATATAATAGTGCATCAGTTTATCTTTTATATTTTACGTATAAAATATATGAATTATAAAAATTAATAACAATCTTATTTTTGAAAGGTGTATCACTGGTATGACGTTACATGGTCTGAGCTGAAGGTAGAATATTATTCTCAGTTGATTGATTTGAGATATACACGTATTGTACAAAGTGCAGTTGGTGGCAATCGCACTTTTATCATTTTAACTGATGATCAAAAGGTAAGCTAACAACCGAATTATTATCATAATAATATTTTATTTTAGGTATTAAAAATTGTCTATTTCCAAGGTATTCTATTTCCAAACCTATTACTTTGATGGCATAAGTCGGATGAAATGGATGACTTTCCAGAAAAAGGTCGAGTCTATTTGTTGTGGTGACAGTTTCTTCGTAGTGCTTACTGAAGACAAAAGGATGTATACCTGGGGAAAAAATCATCATGGTCAATTAGGTGTTTCTACGTGCAAGGACGAATTTGTAATCAGTCCACTTGAAGTTAAAAATCAAAACGTTCGCCTAAGTAATTTCTTTATTTTGAAAGTTCATTTCTAAAGATGATTTATGAAGGAAATGAAGGATTTGTATACACTGTTGACTAATTTATATTTGATGTTGATATTTTAGCAAGAATAGCCTGTGGCTATACACATGTACTCGCATTATCTACAGAAGGAAATATTTTCGTCTGGGGTGGAAACTCTTGTGGACAATTGGGTTGTAATTCTAGAAATGACATCCATGATCCTGAAAAAGTAAATGATTTATTATTATTATTGTAAGAATAGAAATGTAAAACAGAAAATAAAGTAGAAAATTTTGGAAATTAACAGATTATGATAACGCCTAAACCAATGAAAATGTTGGATATTGCTGCCATGAAAAATATGAGTTGTGCCATAAGCGAAGAAAAACTTATTTATGTGTGGGGCAACTGTTTCGATCAACAAATTCAGACACCTGTTGCCTGTGAATACACGACTCTATTTGACATGTGTAACGCGATGTCTGCTAGACCGCCAACTACTGTGAAAAACTTTGAACAAAGCGAGAAGTTTAAAATATTGGACGATATCGCAAAGTCGTTTAATGATCCTGTAAGTTTCGTTCTGTGTATCAATCTATTCTTCTTAATAGATTTCCGACTGTTAGGCTTACAGTATGACTTACTTTTAAATTCTTACATGTAAATTCTTAATGTAAATGATTCGGAAGCTTTCGAAATTCTTGGATTTGTAAATGATACGATATGATATGATATCTAGAAGCCGTAGGCAAATTGTTTATAAAAATTCTTTACTTGCTTTCTTGCATCAAAATGAATTACTGTGACCCAATTCTGTTTTTTACTTTGTGTAGATTTTTAAGTATACTTAAAAAATGTGTATACAGGTAGAGGAATTATCGACTAAGTTTTTTATTAGGGGAATAGCACTGTATGGTTAGTGGATATTATTTCAGACGATTAGTGTATATCCTTGATACATACATACATACATACATACATACATACATACATACATACATACATACATACATACATACATACATACATACATACATACATACATACATACATACATACATACATACATACATACATACATACATACATACATATAATAAGCTTCATATAACATTCATTATTTCAAGTCTTTTTGTTATACAAGATATTATCTATTTATCTTTAACAAATTTATTTCTTTGCTTCTAACAGAATATCAGCGATCTTGTGATAAAAATCGGAGAACAATCTATTTATGTCAACAAAAGTATCCTACAGTTTCGTACTTCATATTTCAAACAGATAGACCAATTTATAAGTTTGGAAGATGGTCAAGAGTAAATATTTACGTAAAAGCCCATGTTATTCTTATTAAAAATGTTTTATATTTGATTTTTTATATATGATTTCCTTATAGAGTCATCAGGCTTAATGAATTTTCCTATGTCATGTATAACAGCTATTTCAAATATTTATATACTGGCAAACTTGAGGTATCTCTGGAAGAGAGATTTAGTAAGTTTGGATTTAAATAGAGATCGTACAATTACTCCATATTATTATTGCTTACAATTCATGACTAAAACCATTTCGTTGCAGAGTTCCTGGCATTAGCTGATTCATTGAATGATGATAGATTCAAAAAATGTTGCTATAGGGAGATAAAGAAAGACATACTAGATGAAAATTTATTTGTTTTTTACAATATGGCGCAAAAATATAACGACAAGGTATGTAACTAGTAATCTCATTTTTTTTTAATAATAAATTTTATTAATAGCTGATTTCTGTTTTCTAAAAGAAAGTATCACAATTTATAATGAAATTGATATATTAATCGGATATTTTTCTTATTTCTATTACAATAAAAATATTTTTCCAAATTTGTTTTATGTTATGTGGGGGGGGGGGGGGGAGTAGCAAGATCGTAAATGATTATTAGATATGCAATTTTTCTCTGTTAAGCTCCAGCACTTCAGTATTGCACTTAATACTAAAATTCATGAACTGCAAAAAAATTATTTTTTATTGTGCATACTTATTTACTTATTATACTTATTAATTTATTATTAGATGTATTTATTTATTATACGTATTTTACATAATTTATAGGAAGTAGAGAAGATTTGTTTTGAGTATTTCAAAGAAAATAGAATCGATATAAGAGACACATCGAATTTTTTGGAATTAGACCAAGATATAAAAAATATTTTTCTAAATTCACTACGCTCTGATGAAGAATATAGTGAACATAGTGAACATAGTGAGACATAGTGTTATATATTTTTTAAATACATTAGTATTGATATAATTTAATTTTTTAATTTTTTTTTAAATTTGAGTATTGATGTAATTTTCATTTAATAAAATAAAAAAATTATGTAAAAAATGGAAAATTTTTCATAATATTCTAGAATAGCAAATTTTTTAGAATATTAATAGAACAATTTTTAAAATAATAGAAATAAAACTTTGGTCATTACTGAATATATTCGAATTTTGTGTTATTGCATCTATGATTGTAACAAATACACGTAAAAACAATTTCTAATTGCGAATTTTAATCAAAACTTTTTTATTGAAAAACGTGATTAATCATTTCTCAATAAAAAAGTTTTGATTAAAATATAGAGGACTTTTCAACTTAGTTTTTTATTAAAGGAATAGCACTGTATAATTAATGGGCATTATTTCAGTTACATCCTATATATATATATATATATATATATAGGATGTAACTGAAATAATGCCCATTAATTATACAGTGCTATTCCTTTAATAAAAAACTAAGTTGAAAAGTCCTCTATCATTTTACAATTTTCGCAATAGTTAACGAGATATTAATTTCCAAATATTGCCGGATAAAATCGATGTATAAGACAATTTTAAGATATCTTGTTCTTTGTGAAGTACTTTAAAGATTTTTCTTAAAGAAAGAACTCTTAAAGATATCTTAAAACTGTCTTATACAGCTGTCAATTTTATTTACATTTTGGGAATTAAAAAAAAATATTGCGAAAATTGCAAAATGATAGAAGACTTTTCGTCTCAGTTTTTTATTAGGAATAGCATTATATGATTAGTGCGCGTTATTTCAGTTACACCCTGTATATACGCGTGCACGCGCGCGCGCATCGCACACACACACACACACACACACACACGCACACACGATCCTCATTTTTCAAGATTGTCTCTCTTTTGATTGGCTTCTGCTTTTTAACATTCTGCATGACTTCTACAGTTTTTAGAAATAAGTCTAGTCCTTACTAAAGTTTTTGAATTGTTGCATAAAAAAAAATTGACAACTGAATTTTATACTTTATTGAATAAAAGATTCCAAGATAATATAACTATATTATATTATCTCTTGCAATATTATATGAATACAGTATAAACTATGATTTCGTTGATTCCTTTTATCAAGCATTATGCTCGGCTTTTAGCATTATACAATATTAATTATTAATTTTCTATTAAAGTATCTTAATTTCGGGAACTTATTTAAAGAATGATGTATTAATGTATGATTGATACAATGTATGTATCACAATGATTAATTAAGTACTCATATCATATATATATTTACACGTATCGTTGGAATTAAGATAATGCAATAGAAAATTAATATAGTTAATATATGTATATCAAGTGCACGATGTAAATTGGGCTTTTCACGCTTCTATTTGATGTTTACAAATATAAATGAATTAAAATCAGGATTCCAATCTTGTTGTTAAAAGATAATTGACAATAACTGTGATAAATAATTAAAATAATAACGAATATAAAATAAGTAGAAGTAAAAATATCAGACTTCTTTGAGTTTTAAAATACAAAAATATTAACTGGAATGGATTTTCCATTTTTCCAATGTCACAAGAGGAACATTAACTAACATTACAATAATAATAAAAAGTTACTTTAAATCCGAAGCGCCACGGTCTAAGTATTAAGATGTTGAACTAATATATATATTTTTCAAACGAATAAATTAATTTCAGAAATTACGTGTCGATATGATTGTCGACATTAACGCAATTGATCTGAAATGTTAATAATCCCCCCAAAATTCCCCAAATTAATCTTAAAAAACTGTAATAAATTTATTGCGAAAAAATATTGCCTCGACCGGAAGTCGAACCCGAATCTCTTGCATTCCGTGCGAGGATGCACGTGTGTAGCCTTAGTAGGTATACTCTTGAGTATTTTAAACATAAGAAGAGCTATATTCAGAAGCCACCATGTTGTCGCGGTGGTTGGTATTATGTCAATATTATTATATTTTACGTATTATAAGGAATTTGATTTTATGTTATATGCAATAATAAAAAAAATTAAATTTATATAATTTATAATAAATAATATATAAATATAAATAATTTATAATAATTTGTATATATAGACAATATATAAATAAAATATGAATATAAAAAATTTATAATTTATAATAATTTATACAATTTATTATAATTGAAAAAAATGTAAATTTCTGCATCCTTTTTTTATGAAACTATTTATGCACGTTTTTATTTGATACGTACTCATTTTCGTAAGATGTCACTTCAAACTGTTGAAAACAATAATTGCATACGAGTTTATTTAAATTATTGGGTCATCTAAAAAGTATCCGCGGTACTTTGTCACTAGATATATGACCATCAACACACATCTAGTGACAAAAAACCGCGGATACTTTTTAGATGGCCCAATATTTAAAGTGACTAGATTTAAAGTTGTTTAAATTGCTAAGTTGGTAATAAAAACAAGATCAAGAGGATGCTTGAGATTTAAATAATTAATTGTCTATGTCATGTGGCATTTTTTTTTATTTTCCCTTTTTTCCTTGCGACTATAGTGAGCTTATCATCGCTGATTGATATTAATATTAATTTTTTCAAAATTAATAATCAATAATTTGTCAGATCCAAAGCGATGTATGGATGATTGAGATATCAGATTGGTTATTGTATATATGTGTGATATCAGATATCGTTCATTATTGCTCTATATTCTCATTCAGAGAATGAGATGTAAGAATACGAGTGATAGAAATTGATTTATTGCATTAATTATTCAATGTTAATGTTTTTTTAAATGTAGAATCGGTTTCAATAAATATAATATTGTAACAAATTAAATACGACTACTTGTAATGAATATAGAAATTATAATTTAGATAGTTTTCATTAACAGTTACCATGATAACAAATATACTTCCACCATGATTGACCCTTTGTTTGAGAATTTGCCTGATTTCTACAATATAATAATTCTAATTGGTGCAAATTTCTATATTTAAAATGAGATAAATATATTCGAGTGTTCAAGAGAGAGAAAGTGAAAATGTTGAATGTAAAAATTGCAAGCAATACGAACAGACTTATTTCGTTTAGTATAAAAATTAAAAATTTAAAACAATGCGAATAAAGTTTGTATTGTTTTATTTCTAGGGACTTTAATATATAGAAGTTTATGGCTTGAGTGCTCTCTCTCTCTCTCTCTCTCTCACATACTCACTCTTTTTTCTCTTTTTCTCCTTCTCGCTCTTTCTTCGTTTCTCGTCATTTTTTTATCATCCTTGAATTGGATCGTGCCACCGGTGTGCTGTGTATTGGTTCATTTTGCGGCGATTTCTCGATATGGCGCAAAATAAATTCAGCGAGATGGCCTCGCGCTTGAGCAAAGGCACAAATGGAGTGCCGATGAGTCTGAAGTTTCTCGCTGCCGCGGGCGTTACGGCGTACAGCGTTTCTAAAGCCATGTACACAGGTTAACCTCAATCTCGTTTGCATTTTTATTGATAATTGTTATAATTAGAAGTATTATTCTATAGTCTCTCTTGAATAAACAATGATCTTAAATATCAGTTTAATTAACGAGTGACGTTTACATTTTCCCGTCCAATAGATATTCCTTCAGCTCGTTACAAGCTTTGGTTATGTAATTTGCAATGTAACTGACGCAATCTATTACATTTATACAGTACATGTATAGTCTCTTTTTTTTTATACAATACTTTTACTTCATTTTTATTGTTAATATAAAGTTGCCTTTATTATACAAAGTTATTGTTACCTTTGAATTTGTTTAATATAGAAATTTAGGAGAATCTCTTTATTTTAACTATAATACTGCGTTTAAATCGAATATCCGAAGATAGCTCAATCAGGAAGCCGAAACATGTAACAATTATTATTTATATTTAATTCACAGAGCATAATATATTTTATGTATTAATTTTGCAATATTGTAGCTGACTCTTATGCCCTTTTTAATCGTTATATTATATTTGACATTAAGAGTTCTTTGTGCTCATTTAATTTTAATCTCTGTTGTTTTGTATAAATTAAAAGGATATTAAAATGATTATTATTTGGGCTTTTTAAATGGATAAATTACAAGATGAAATTTATGGCTTTCAGTGGAGGCTGGTCACAGAGCGATCATATTCTCTCGGCTAGGAGGTATCCAGAAGGACATCTTGACTGAGGGTCTGCACTTCCGCATTCCATGGTTTCAGTATCCGATAATTTATGATATTAGAAGCAGACCTAGGAAGCTGTCCTCACCCACAGGATCTAAAGATTTACAAATGGTCAATATCTCGCTACGTGTTCTCTCACGTCCCGATGCTAGCACACTGCCTTCCATGTACCGGCAATTGGGTCTTGATTATGACGAAAAGGTTCTTAGAATGTTTATACATAAGAATGTTCAGCTCTTTAATATCTCTGTTTTCTAATATATGCAATAAAAAATCTCTTAAAGTTTCTATTTATAAAATATATATATATATATATATATGTATAATGTTGAAGTTTACAATATTGATCTTGAAGACTAATTTTAATTTATGATGAAATCAGTACGTAGTTGTAGATTTTAAACTAAATTAAAATTAATAATTCAGGTATTGCCAAGTATTTGCAACGAAGTGCTGAAATCTGTTGTCGCCAAATTCAACGCCTCGCAATTAATTACGCAAAGACAGCAGGTATCTAACATGGTGCGTAAGGAATTAACGGAACGTGCTCGAGACTTCAATATCGTATTGGATGACGTCTCGATAACAGAGCTTAGCTTCGGTAAAGAATATACGGCAGCAGTCGAGGCTAAACAGGTGGCCCAGCAGGAGGCTCAACGAGCCGCATTTGTAGTAGAAAGGGCCAAGCAGGAACGACAACAAAAGATTGTACAAGCCGAAGGAGAAGCAGAAGCAGCCAAAATGATATCCTTTACGGAAACAATTAATTTTTTTAGTTGATTGATTAAAACGCTCTAGAAAAAAAGATATAACTGTTATAATTGAAACTATAAATCTTTTGTTCCTTTACAATTGTTAAGCATTTTAATTTTGCACAATTAAATTAATTTAAATATTGATTTAAATTCGTAAGTTATTAGTATAATATGAAATGCTGCATTATTTTTGAAATATAAATGCCTTAACTCCAGTGTACCTTGGTCTAGCTGTTGGTCAGAATCCTGGATATCTAAAACTACGTAAAATACGAGCTGCACAAAATATTTCGCGTACGGTGAGCATCTTTATAAATGTGCAAACATTGTTAATATTTTGAAAGATGCAATGAAATTTTCATGAAAATTAATATTTTATATGCTTAAAAAAACTTTTAAACATATTTATGTATATAATTATTACTCGCTTTATTTCAGATCGCTAATTCCCAGAACAGAGTATTCCTCAGTGGCAATAGTCTGATGTTAAATGTCCAAGATTCTACCTTTGATGAGGGTTCGGATAAGCTGAAAAGTAAGAAGTAAAAATCGTCAAAGTGCGCGTCCTTTTTTTTTATCTCGTCTCTCATTTAAGTTTTTATTAAGCAATCGGTTTATGTGTATAATTATGTTGAAATACTATGAATAAGATACATTATGTGTTTTGAGCGCACGGATTATATACATATATATATATTTTTCCCATCACACTGCGTTCTCCTTTTCGCCCGTCCGCGTCTTCGTGATCGTTCGCAGATATCTACTTATTTCATTGCATATTCTAAATTTAATGAATTGATATCGCACATAAAACGATAAAGTAAATAATTATTAATAATCGAATATTTGAACTACAACATTGAGACGCTTAATAATTATGAGACTAGATTGTAAAAATTATTAAATGGAAGATGTTGCTAGTTTAGAGTGTAAATTATTAAGCTCAATTTTTCAGAATTAAAAGTTCCTTGTTCGAAAAAATATTTATTTCTATTTTTTTTCACGAGACCTTCCCTTTTGTACTACAAAGCGAAGACATGCAAAGAAAAAACTTTTCTAATGCACAGAAAAAAATGTGGGTTCAAAAAGAGATAAACTCAAAGAGTACAAAAAAAACATTAGGAATACAAAAAAAATTAAGAACTGCAGTGAAAATAATATTCATAAAGAATTGTAATCTAATAATTTCTATGGATATTTCGAGCTTGTCGCGCATAGGCTACACATAGACGCCCAATACGGGCTTTTTCAGATTACGTGGGAGTGAACTGGAAGAGCTGGGACGAAGCGGCCGACCGCGCCGTCCGGAGCCTAAATACTAGTTCTCATCGGGCATTGCCGACTGCCGAAAGGTCCGGCATCAAGACATCAGTACCCTCCGTCGTCCCATTCCTCCTGGAATCGGCTGATGATAGTGCTAAACTAATAGTACCATTACGATAAAAGAGACCTTCGGCCCAAGCTCCTCCTCCAATCATAACTCCTCTTTGTTCTATCGAAAAGCGTTGTCCTTTTGTGTATATTTTTGTGACTGCTGATGATAGGATAAATGATACAATTGCGATATCTCGTTAAAGCTGTGTTCGTCATGACTATATATTTTTTTGCATTTTCTTTACATTGAAAATATTTATATAGTCAGAGGAGAGAAATGTGAATATATATATATATATATATATATTAAAAATATTAAGATAGATATGTTAGATAAGAATATTTAGATTGAAAAGCTTGATTTTTATATTGCTTTTTTATTCTTTTTCTCCTTTACTCTTTTATCATTTTTCTATAATTTATACATATAGATATCATATATAATTACACTCAATTTATAAATGTTATTTCCATTATTTCTTAAGTGTTTAATATTGATGCACAATCATGATTGATCACAATGATGATTTTATCATTTATTCTTATTATGAAAAAATAAAATATAAAAAAATTTGAAGAAAAATACTAACGGTGTTAATAAAAGGAATTAATCACAAAATATTAATGTGCAATATTAATAAAAAGTATTTTAGAACTAATTGTAGCTTACACAATAACCATCACTGGAGTTGCTTGAGAAAATGTTTTTATTAAATTTAATGATAAATTCTAAATTTTAATTAAAAATAGAAATCTTAAGTAATATTTTATTACCTTTTTTAACAGTCTCTCTCTGGCGAACTCATCTTCTTACTGATAGTCTTCGACTCGAACGGTATTTGCAGTTTTTTTCATATATCTGTCATGTCACTATCACGAGCTGCTCGAATCACCTATCTGAGATATTTTTATTCATGTTTCTTACATATTCATATTTTATGTGGAAAAAAAACAAGAGTATCCATGGAAAAGGTCAAACTGTGATGTCATCCCTACAGTGGTAAAATGTTTTCTTAGAATTTTTCATACAATCTCTTTCAAAATTTCTAGACAAATTTTAGAATTTTTCACAATTTTTATATTATTTTATAACTTTTTAGAAAATTTCTCAAATTTTTTTATACGAATTCACTTCAGAAGTGTAAAGAAAAACTATATATAATTAATAAACTAAATATTAAAGTTCGATTGAGATAAATCAATAGAATCAAATAATGCCTATTCGAGCCAACAGGATGACAATATGAAAATTGGTTTATTTAAATTAACATAATTATAATTTGGCAGATGAGACTTGACATCCGACGTGCATGAACAGCTTAATAACATTTCGATGATCATTGTACCAGGAAATATGATGACATCACTTACTCGTAGATGATTGAATTTTGGATACGATCAACGCGATGCTGCAAACGCTTTGAAGTGTTTTTTAATTGGTCAGTTTATAAAATTCTTTCTTCTAAATGGTCCATCAAATGCTTCAAAGCATTTTGACCATAGCCTAACAATTTAAATGGAGCACTGATAAGGATCCAAAGCAGGATCGAAATGTTTGCGATTATAATTAATAATTGTTAATTTAATCAACTATTCTTGGATCCAACGTACCTTATGCGATTTTTCACAATGCTGTAACTTTTTTATAATATAATTTGAAGATCCGGATTGAGGCTGAAAAAACTAACTATCCATAGATATAATAAGCCTGCAAGGATTTTTTTTGCGTTATTCTCGATGTGAGAATGCACGAAAGTTCAAAGAGAGTATTTGGGATCCACACGTGACTAGCTTGTAAATTTTCGGCGTTCTGAGTATCCCTTTATTTTTTATTAAATATACGTTTACTGAGTTTCGGATAGTATAAAAGTAAGTACACGAAAATGTAGAATTAAAAAGAATTATTTCAATATAATAAATAGTAGAAATTTTATAATCTCTGTCAGTCTTTAGAAATCGCTCGGTCGAGGTGGATTGCTTTAGAGCGAATGTTGTATCATTCTCTAAACTACTTTTACCTTGCTTAAAGAATACAAAAAGTGTAATCACTACAGGTAAGCAATTTTATAATTATAAAAAATTTACATTAGTTAAAAATTATTTTATAAATATTTGTTATTTTATGGATTATGTATCATGCAATTAAATAACAGAAACCTCCAGGAGGTAGTGGCTGCTCTATTACCTGATCCAGAAGAAAAATATGATGAAGAAGAAACGGACGACGAGCAGCAGGATAATGTCGAGGAGCAGTTCAGACGATGGTGCTGAATGCGAGACCGATAACTCGGATCGAGAAGCGTTTGAGTAACAGGAACAGCAGGAAGACAACGATATAGACGAACGTTGAGAACGAAGAGCAAGTCCGTCAAAGAAAAGGCGCAGATCGGGGAGACCGCCTTTTTACGTTCAGGCAGCAAACATAAAATGGTCGTTCAAAGCTTCTGAATCACGAGATAGATCAAGCGATAGTGATCGTTTTGAAACGATCTATTTTTCCCAAAGTTCAGATGCCGCGTTAAATGTGAATTCTCCACTTGAGGCTTGGTCGCTACTTTTTTCTGACTCGTTACTAGAAAAAGTTATGTTGCATACTAATGAATCAATAGAAGCGTACATTCAAACACTTAAGGACAAAGCCGAAGATTACTTTCAAATACAAATGTATTATGGTACCTTATAGAGTTCAAATCATTTATAGGACTTTTATGTTGGGATACATAAAATAACGATGACAGGCATTAACCATTCATAGTCGCGTCACGATTTATCATTATGTCCCGGCATAGATTTAAATTCTTATTAACAAATTTGCATTTTGAACGAAGATTAACTGATAGATTTGCATCGATTCGTGAAGTTTGGGAGGACTTTATAGCTAATTGTATACGTTATTACGTACCGTCTGAAAATGTAACAATCGACGAAGTCGATATAATCGAGTTGCTCTCCTTCCGCGACAGATGCGCTTTTCGCATTTATATGAAAAATAAATCTGACAGATATGGGTTAAAAATGGGTTATGTTAAATGATTCTAAAACGTATTATATGTTAAATACGATTCCGTATGTAGGATCGATGACAATGGAAGGCACAGAATCCATACCATCATATCATGTTCGAACTTATTATGGAAGCAATAGAAACGTAACCTGCGACAACTGGTTTACATGAGTTCCTCTTGCAGAGTGAATGAAAAGCTTGCCAATAAAGCTTTCAATTGTAGGTACGATTAGAAAAAAACAAGAAAGAGATTCCTCTGAAACACAATAATTTCAAAACCGCGTCTGATGTAGGGCAATCGAAATTTTTATATCACGAAGGAAAGACGTTAGTTTCATACACACCCAAAAGAAATAAAATAATGTTATTGCTCTTCACAAAACTGCGAGATTGATGAGACTACAAATAAGCTAGAAATTATAACTTATTACAATAAAACAAAAGGTGGAACAGATGCATTTGATCAGTTGTGTCACGAGTACACGACGTATCGCTTGACATGGCTAGTTCGTATGACCTTTCTGGTATGACCAAGGGGTCAATTCAATGATATTATATAATTTGCAAGCAAACAATGATATTTTAATGCGTTATGATTATTTACTGTCTTTGGCAATGTAACTTGTGATGCCTTTATTGGAGCGTCGGTACAATACGGTACATTTGCAAATTCATGTGCAACACCTTATTGAAAATTTTATTGACAAGCCCAAAGAGGGACCGGTGATTCCAACAAACTAGATAAGAAAAAAAGATATTTGTTTTATCTCTATTTTCGTAAAACGCAATATATGTGCATGCGTTGTCGGCAACCGATGACACATACATCAAAACTTTGTACTACTTGTGCTCCGTGCGAATAAATTTTATTATGTATACATTTATATAACTAAATAAACATAATTATATATACTATAACAATATTTATATTTATAATCCTTTATCTACCATTTTATATTGTTCAAATAATAAAATTATTTATTAATTGTAAACCTATATGTAGATTTTTTTAAAATGTCGATTTTCGATAGTTCAAATAATTATACTTTTTTAAGCAATTCATATCGTACTATATTTTTGTTAGTCCAAAGAGTCAACTAAAAAAATCCTGTGGATTTTTGCTTGAACATTAAATTAAAAAATTGGAGAATTTTTTATTCAAAGTAGTAATTTTCTGCGAATTTTTCCAATAAAATTTCTTTGAAAAAAGTATTGTAATTAATTGAAAATAAAATATTTATTTAATTCATATTTATCTGTCTTTGTCCGACTTCGAGGTATAAATTTTACACGTTTTGAACTAAAAAAAAATATGTATTCAATCCAGAGATATAGCGTGCCAAAGTTGCAGGTTTTACAGATCCTGGTGTGGCCGGGAAGGTAATCAAAAATAACAATGGCGTGCTAGGGAATAAATCAATTTTTACATTGTCATCCTATATTAGCTTGAATAGGCATTATTTGATTGTATTGAAAAACTAGATCTTTTCTAGAATTCTTAGCATATGTGAATTCTGAAATATTCTAAGATTTCTCATTGTATAATTTCCTAATTTTATATAATTTTATATAATTCTAAAGTTTATTTTTTTTAATAGAAAAATCTTCAATAAAAATTTTTTAAAGAATATCGAGAGATTATGAGAATTTTTTTCACTGGATAGATTTGCGTAGATAAAAATTTCCGAAAAAAAATCTAAACATTTTGAGCAAAAATCTGTAAAAATCAATTTAAAAACCTGAAAGTTTTTTTACTCAGATATGTACTTTATTTGGATATTTGACGTTATATTTTATTATTCTAAAATTCAGTTTTTGCATTCATCGAAAAGTTGTAAATAATCAAAATACATTATAGTACAATAACTATGTGGTGACAGCCATGGATATTCTTAGATCCAATCTCTAAAAGATATAAATTCATTGAGCAACGTAAATGTTCGGTTACGAGAGAAAGAGAGAGAGAGAGAGAGAGAGAGAGAGAAAGTTATAAAGACAAAAGATATCAATTAAACTGAAATGACATAAATATTAAATGTTTTAACGACAAATATAAAAAAATAGATTCTATATTTTTTAAAAATCAATTTTGATTAAAAAAAAAAAAGTTTTTATCATAAAAATTCAGATTTTTATTCAGTGTTTTTACTTTAAAGTAAAAAAATTTATTTTTTCATCTGAACGTCCACGGGAGTATGGGATCGAATGAAATGTACGCATTTTTACTATTGCATTCATTTATTTTCTTATACTTCTACTGTAATACTGTAATACCATACAAGAAATGCACTTTAATGAAACCTACAGAAGAGAATCTGAATATAAAGTTAGACGCTTATTATCGTCCGGCGGCATTTCGCTCTCATAATCGTAATATACATAATAAATGTGCTTTTTTTCTTCTCTTCAACAAACGCAAACATATTTCCATTAATTATTTTATTTCCCTTTTTTTTTGATCGATATAAGCGATTCGTACAACGCGATTCGACAATCAACTCTCGCTTCTCAATCATTCACACATTCAGACGCACACAATCACGCAACACCATTCACCACTCACCGTTCTGAAATATGTCATGGTAGAAAAGTTAAAAAGAAAAAGCCACTTTTTCGCGTTACCTCTCTTTGGTCGTGAAAAAGAAATTAATCGAACGGTACTGCGGTTAAAAACAGCGGCTGACCATCGGGAAATTTTGTCTCCTCGTATTCCGTTCGCGTTTTCTTCTTCTTTTTTTTTTTACTTTTACGCTCTTTACATATATTGCAAAGTGTTATCAAAACATATAAAAATTCACGCCCGGTATGAAATCGTTACGATTCGCACGGTGTAATTAATTAAT
The DNA here is from genome assembly GCF_000204515.1 of Acromyrmex echinatior. Next base: position 161,442 of record NW_011627108.1, on the reverse strand, counting down.
TTCTCTTTCTCTCTACGTTTGTATATAATGATATCACTCTCGTAGTGAGTTTGATTGTATCAAGCAAAGTAGCAGGACCGCTTCAAGATGGAAGGAATGAATTTATTGGTAAACCATTGCTGTTGGTTTACAATGTTTTTGCAAGAATCAATCATTCTGCAGAATTATGAAATTCACTTGGTTCCCTAATCTCCCTAAAATTAGCGCCAGAAGATTGGAAGCTTGATTTTAATTTTTTCCATTCCATCTAAAGGACCGAATCTTATAATTCAAAATGAATTCTAGTCCTTCCTTGTATTTACAGGTGCATTTTTACAAGGTTTTAATTTTTTTTCTGGAGTGTCTCCTCGCGAGAATATATTATTAAGTATTTCGTAACTTTCTATTAACTCTGCTAGTAAAACAGTTATCGTAAAACAGCATGCAGATTTTACTAAATATGATTGGCATATATTTTGACTAGATATTATATAAATCATTGTTTAACAACTAACAGGATCTTTCATTCATTTAAATAGGCAGCCTTGTTTTAGAATCTAAACTAGTTGAAATCAGCGAGGATCCGAGAACTTTGATGTACTTATATGCAAAATTAGAAAAAGAATGAGCGGTGAAGTTATGCCACACTATCACATAAAAATAAAAGAGAAAAAAATGAAACGAAAAAGATGAAAGAGAAAAGAAAACCAAAAATATTATAGAATAATAAAAATCGCAATACTAATAATAAACATACTCGAAGAATACTAAACTCGAAAATCTTGAATTTCGAAATTCTTTATGACAAGTTTACGATTATTATCATTTTCCGCACCGTTAACGAGATTTATCGTCAATAGTTGCAGGCATTTAGTCAGAAACGACCAAGGAGTGGCTTTTGAAAATTATATAAATATATAATTTTTACATAAAAATATGTTTATATATATATATATATATATATATATATATATGTATATATATAGGTATATATGCAACATTTAAGATTTTTTTTTCCACTCTATTTGCGCATTCTATTTAGAGCGCAAAAAAGGATTTACGTTAATGACATAACTGCGCGAATTTTCGATAAAATTATATCTGTTCTTCATGAATAATTCAGACATGGAAAGTTTAGTGACAATTGTACACCTCGAAGGCCATTGGCACGTATTAGGTGTTGGAATTAATTCGTAGCGTTTTACAAGTGATGGGAAGTACTTTCATTAATGTATTTTTTAATGCTCATGTGAAATAAATAACATTCTTTCATTTAAAAACGCTACGAATTAATTCCAACACCTAATAAAAAACGAGACTTTCGCAGGAAGCAAATTCGAATCGATCAATCACAGTCGAGAATTTCAAACTCTTCCAAGATTCTAATTTCTAAATTCAAAGAATCTAAATAATATTTGATTGGCCGATTCTATCGCTTCCCTGTCTTTTCTGTGCCACTGGCTCAAGTTTTTCGCAGTCCGTCAGCGTGAAACATGACGCCGGTCGGTTACATCGGCAGCTTAAGAAATTACACGTTTCGATGTCTGCACGTTTGTCTGTTCGCTTTCGGTATTCGCAACGTGTCGCACGACATTCTCGTACAGACGTGATAGCGGAAACGTTAGTCGCATTAAGCCGTAATCACACTAGCGATTGGATTGCGAGCAATCATCGATTGTTTTGCTCTGATTGGTCGAGAAGTAATCGTCAGCCGCCAATCATAAAATAGTCACCGATTTCTTTGCTCTGATTGGTCGAAAAGAGAAAGTCGCCAGTCACAATCGCAACTCAATCGGCAATCTCTAGTCTGATACGGGCTTTAGCCTCGCAAAAGCGACGTTGGAACGTACGGAGTCCCCCTTTCTCCCGCATTCCCGCGCGTACATCTTTCTTTTTCTCCACACGCAGCATATTATTCAGCCGCACGAATTCGCGACTCGTGCGATGCGACAGGCGAAGGCACGCGCACGCGCACACGCATACACACGCGGCACACGCATACGCACACATTACACACACGCATACACGCATACACGCGTACGAGTCAACGGATTCGGAAATATAAGATAACAAATGGGAAAAGAAAAAGAAAAATTAATTAATCGCTACAGATCACACTTTTTGTAGTTCATCGTTCATCAAACATTCGAATTAGAACGAACACCGCATTCCCGACGCACGCTTAGCTCCCTGAAACTCCGGAATAGCTACGTTCGCTTGTGAATAATCTGCATATTTCGAGATTAAATCTTATACAATTCGACTCCAGAAATCAGATGGCTTTATTTGCCCGCAAAGCCCGCAAGAGCAAGGTGCGCCAGAAAATGCAGGCTGATTGACGCGCTATACCATACTGTTGTTGAAGGATTCACCCGTCGAAGGACCACAAAAGAAAAAAGAAAAAAAAATAAACAGCAAATGAAGCAGGTTTTTCCGACCAGCACCTGTTCCGAGGTGCGCCGGCAAAGAGGATTAATAATCGCGATACTTTTTGAGAGCAACAGGTTACATCTTCGGCACATACTTTATTATTATTTTTTACTCTCCACCTCGCTTATCTCGCGGCGGTTCGATTCGATTACATCTTATGTGGCTCGTTTTCCTCAGTTCGGCGGTCTTTACGTTTTAGTCGCTCGCTAATTACTAGAACAACGTAGGATAAGGTGGTACAATTTCAAGCGTGGTACAATTCTGAACAAAATAAGATTTGAATTCAATTTTCAAAATTCAGCTTTGATCTTTTCCTTTTGGTACTTTTAGTGCCATAGTCGCCATCTTCCTGTCAGAGATCCCCATTTTGACAGGCAACTAATCTGCAAGATAACTTTGGTAAAAAATTGATTCGTTTTGGATCGTATATTAACTCTTCACTGTTGTTAAGTTCAAGTTAAAGTTATAATTAGAGAGGTTTTATGTCTCGAAAAACAGAGAAAACATCATATCACCTAATCTAATCCCCGTTTTGAGACATATTAATGTAAATAGGGACATATCGAATATTTAGTCCGCATTAATTTAATACGCATATTAACCCTGATTTACGTCTATTTCTATCATCTAAACTTTATTCTCAACTTTAATCTTGGTTTAATTTACTCTTTATTCTTTTTTAAAACTAGAAAAAGATGAAAAGTAAACCAAGATTAAAGTTAACCTACATTGGTAGAAGTGGACATTAATGGTGTAAATAGAACTATTGAGCTACCAGTTGAAAAATTGGATTGAAATTTTATTTCGTTTAGAATTGTATCATGTTCGAAATTGTATCATTTTATCCTATTGCGAGTTCAGACGGGACGCGGGTATAAACGAACGTAAAATCGAAACGCTGAAAGTGGGCTGAACAACTCGATCGTTCGTCCATTAGTCCATTGGGTTTCGCGCAATGACGGGGATTGAAACGGCCGTGAATGCCGTTCACCAAGCTTACAAATGCCCTACAACTTAAGCGGCTTTATGTATTAAGTTAAAAAATATTATCTGTTGGATTGTAAAAGTACGTTTTAAAGTAAATGTACTATATTGCAGTCTCTTCCAAGACTTTAGGACTGTTTTCAAACGGATATAATGTATTAGTCACGTGAGGAAATCCATTCTTCCCCTCGTATCTTGAACGAGAGTTCCTTTCATTTGGATTTCATTAATTTTCATGAGTTTTTATTATCGATATATTTAATACAATGAATTTGATTCACACGTTTTTTTAACTCATCGCTATATGCACGTGGAAAATTGCTGAACACTTTGGACTTAAATACTGTTTCGCTAACGAATATTAAAGGAGAGAGTAGGGGCATTTTTTCTAAATAAAACATTAAAAATGTCTGGAATTATACATATAATGCATTACCTTGTAATGCGTTTCCTCCTTAGAACACCCTAGACGCAAATGAAGATTCCATATAATACGAAAAACATATTCCTACGGAGATATAAGATAACTTCGAAGAAAGAAAGGAAGAATCTTATAGTCTCTATACGACTATAAAGTATTTGAAGATCGCAAATATCTTTTTAACAAAGTGGATAATATGAACAATCGAAACTAATAATAACAATACGACCATTTGGGACGGAAAATCACACGAAATGTTTAAATAAACTATTAACAGTATTTCGTCGTTATACAACACAGCGCATGTGTGCGGTCGGTGATAAAAAGATCGCAACATTTTTCCCCCTTTAACAATTATAAGCGAATGGATGATCTGACGATTCTTCTGTTAGGTTCTTCTTTATGTTTATTCCGACACCGCTAAGACACCGCAAGTCTATACAACTGATAATTTTGGTGCACAGTGAGGCTGATTGAAAGAAAAAAAAATATCGCAACCCTTTCGTCGTTGATCGACACATGTCTAGGTGAGATATGAAGGAGTGAAAGGGAGAGGAGGTTATTAAATTCACATATACAAGCTGGCGAGATTCAGTCTTTGTGTGTAAAAAAGAATAGCTTCTATAATATTACGATATTTATGATATTTATGCTTGCGATTAATTAAAATGTTTATTTACGTGATATCACAGTGTTCATCACGAAGAAGAAGAAAAGAAATAGAAGAGGATATTCCCCTGAACTGCGATTGTAAACTGATTCTGTTCCATCGCAGGACAGTCGATTACCGATTCTCGGCTCTATGGTAGGGGGTTCGTCGATCACTGATGTCACACCAATTCAATGTAGTTCAGGTAGTTCTGAACAAGATGTGAGCAATCGAGAAAAATTCAAACAACATGGCGATCTAATCTGCTATCCCACAATGCTCGAATTCATAACTCAATCCAGTTTCTGATTTAAACGAAAACGAAACGAAAAATTCAACGAACAGAAAACATAAATCGCATTGCATATCAGCAAAATATATGGGATTATATTTAAATCCTGAGATTATCTATATTAAATTATTTTGGAATACACTCAATGATGATTGTGGAGAATAATTTCAATCTCGAAATATAAACGCGTATATTTTATTAATACATGCAGGACTAAGTTAAAAATTCCACTAACTTAACCGCTTGAATGTATAACTTAAATTTAAATTAACAGTGCGATTGCTAAAAAACTAAATATTAAATATCAAGAGTAATATTTATTATGATAATGTAGGATAAACATCGTAGTCGCAAGCACCAAACATTCATGGAATTATGATCGCACGAAGATATGATAAGAAACTGTCTTGAAGAACTTCTTGGCCCCTTCCTTTTAATAAAAGCCACTTTTTATTTGATATTATCATTACACCTCCAAAAAATGTATATAAATTAACTCTTATAACCCACTTTAACCCTTTAATTAAATTGAAAATTTTCATTGTAAAGATTTAATAAATCTTACTTCACAATTTTTATTTGCAATACAATTGCAGTTAATAAAAATATATGCGAACGTTCTAACTCAATAATAGTTAATTAATAATTACTTATTAGATTGCATAAAAAGTATTTCTGAGAATTTGGAGATCTAAAAGGATTTGACCATTTCCTTGCTCGGAAAATTGAAAAATTTTGAAACAGTGATATATTACTTGGTATAAATGTTGATTTTTATTTATATTGTTAACAAAATGATGCGTATATTATTCACAACAATGTCAATATTATTAATCTTATAGCAGAATTTGAAATGATGTAGGACTACGTTACCGGTCTCAAATGTGTTAAGTAATTTCAAACTTACTGTAACAAATCCCTGTCTTCTCTCTGTCCACACATAGCCACGATTTTTAAGTGGTGGCAAGCTTCGACCATTTGGAAGCTAGGGTCTTGTACCCACATATTAAAATTGTAGCGTAACATCGATTAATCTTATAGCAATGTTATCGTCTTGTTATCTTTTCATTGAAAAAAAAACACACTTTTTACACAGTCTAATCAGATATATCAACTATAGCCCATCGTTATATTGTTTATTCTAGGAAAGTGAGAGAAAAGTGCGCTCGGTGTCGTTTCCCTTTTCTTTCCTGTTAGCTAAATAGATATCGACGACCCTGCATTAAGCATCATTAAGACCCGATGACTGATACCGCGTATAAAACTGATGAGATACATCCCTTACTTTAATCATGATGCATAATAGGTAAGAGCTAGAAATATGCTACGTCTTACATATCACAGAGCTACGCGTACACCCGCTATCTACATTGTTATTTCATTAAAAGTGCTATTTTATTTAAAGACAAGCAGGAAGAAAAGAAAAGAAAAAATATTAAAAAGACCATTTTTAAATACTTAATAATACAATCATAAAATAATATTAAATATATTATATAATAATATACAATATAATTATATAAAATATAAATTATATAATAAATTATATAAATTATATAACATATTATGTAAAAATATAATCGAAATAATTATTATGCAGCATGTAAATAACTTTTTAGAACAAAATAAAATGCAAATACCATCTCGTAAGTCAATAATGACAGTTCCAATATTGATGATGGTCTTTCATCAATTAAACATTAACTAATTAATTATAAAATAAATGTCGATCAATTAATTTTCTATTAAATTAGATTATTATTATTTCTTTTCGATCACCCCGAAATTGTCGCAATTTGATAGCGGGCATACGCAATGCGCGAGAGTATTCAGTATTTTTTCATGCTCGCAACACATACGTTTTTCCTATTATTATATCACTATTCGTCGACGCAGTCAGATTGACAAAGTAGGCGCGTCGAGCTCAATATTCGTCGATCAAAAATCCTAGAATCCAAGGATCCTTCAATTTGAAGATTCAGCGATCAAAGAAATCGAAGCAAACAAATCTAATCTTCCAGCGATAAAACCACATAACTTGTCCTTTTCAGAAGCATCTTTTTGAGGAGGGAGAACTGAAGAGCAAGCATTAAAATATGAAATCTTCCACAGTTGTTAAGTACTTATGTTCTGTAACAAGAAGTAAGATTTTAAGAATCCAAAAAATGAAGAGGTTCTAAAGCAATTTTAATCGCATTCCTAAAGCTCAAAATCTCCTATAATTCCAAAAAGATGCCAGACTCGTGAAATCTCAAACTTCCGAAGTCATTAAATTCCAAGGTGTTGCAACTCGAAACTTTTGTTCTGAAACTCTGAGAGCTTTGACATTCCTGTCAGAATTTCGTTCGGATAATTTTCGATATCAAAATACTGATACTTTTCAATTCCAGATCTTCGAGGAATTAAGAAATCTCAACAAAATTTATAAGATTTGGAGCGTTAAGAGATCCAGCAACTTTAATAATTCTGTGTTTTTACTTTGTTCTTAAGATCCATCCGCTAAACATCAAGAATAAAACTGAGATATTAGCAATCCAGTGAAATATGAACCTTCAAAGATGCAAGGATCCAAGAACACGAGCATCCCGATCCAGGAACCACGAATATATCCCACTTCGTTGAACATTATTGACTATCGTTCTTTTTTTTCGTAAAAAACACCGGAGATTTTACGACAATTAACGATGTCCAAAATCAATCCACGGATCATATTCGAGTACGTGTACCTAGAGTACGCGAATCTAAACGAGTCGACTGGGATTTTTCTGCAAATTGGGACTTTCGTGTCCCAGCATTTCGTACACTGTGTGTGCGTGACGAGTTGTTAATTATTTTATAAAAGCGAGTCGCGAGTGAATAATCGCCACGCGGCAACAATTAACAATCATTAATTAATAGCGTTCCTGCGCGAGAGCGTTCCTACATTTATTTACCGATATCGATTCTCTGGCCTGTTCAGAAAGTTTGAGTAAAAAGAGCAAAATCTTTAACTGATTGTGTATTGAGATTAGTAGAAATATTCAGAAAGAAATGAAACTTAAGGAAACAAACAGTTTAAAGATAAGATAATTAATAATAGTTATTAAAAACGGATTTGTGATGATTAGCTATTATATTATATTAGTTTGTTATTACGAAACAAAGTCAATGAAATAAATGCTCTTTTAAGAAATTAATGAAATCTTATACCAGCTGCCTTTCTTCCTGATTGAGACCAGAGAATTCTTCTTCTCTTTTTCTTTCATTTTTTTTTAAATCACTGTCTCTTTCTATTTCCTTCTCGATAATTACATGATATACGGTGGTATGTGCAGAGTAATCTGGAGGCTCGCAAAATTGCTACACGCTGCTAATAAAATATATCACATGCCCCAACAGCGTGCGCCAATCTCGTTAGTTTAATAATTATTAATCGGGCATGCTGATCAAAAAACGTCCTCCGGTACCACAAAGGGTTGCTTCAGAATACAACAATATGTTATATCCTTAATTCATTATGCGTAAGATGATTCAGCTTTCAACCAGTATCGTCTGACTTCGCGAAACAATAAGTTCTTCAGGTTTTGAATTACAGATTCGAACATATTAGCTTGTTTTTCTCCAAGGACGAAAAAGTTACACTCAAAAATTCAAAATAGAAAAATTCAGAAAGAACAAAAGTTTTAGAATTAAAACTTCTAATCTTAGAACTCAAGAATTCTGAATTCTGAAGAACGTAATGCTCCAAGAAATATAAGCTCGAAACTTAAAATTCTTTAAGTCCGCCCAATCATGAAATCAAGTAAGGGAAACGAAGTAAGTTACTGGTTGAAGGATGAAGCATTAGCAAAAAGTAGCATAAACATTATTGTTCGGAGTGATAGGTGACGCGGCGCAGTAATTTGGTTGCTTGTAACTAAAATAGCAGGTACAACTGAATTTGGGGATTAGTTTCGATGGCGGCCATCCTGCGCGAACGATGCGCAGAGACAAGACCACTCAGTGGCCAATTGCATAAACATCAAACAACAATGTATCATATAATTATTCGTTGGTTCAACAACAAATCACTTTCGATATATATATAAAAATAAGGTATCAAACTTTGCATCGAGGTACACAGCCATCTTGACTACGTGCTTAATTTACGTTGTCCTCTAAAAGCCATCTGCATGTCTTCAAGGATCCGGCGTTCAAACCTCGCCAGAGATCTCTGGATTCTGAATCTCTGGATTTCGACCGGAGTCGAAGAAGTTGAATATTTAATATTTGTAGAGGACACCCAAAAATTGAAATTCACGGAGATTCACTTAGATTAGAAAGACGAAGGATGTATTAAAGTTCAAGAATGTAGCGGTCCGAGAAAAAGGTCTCTATAAAGTAGAATAAATTTTAGAATATGTTCTATATATAGAGAAAAGTCTCTACAAAATATATTAGAATGTATGAAAAGTATCGAAATATATAAGAAGAATTCCACAAAATATATTAGAATATCTAAGACTTGAATTAGAATTTTTAGAAGCTACAGTTAAAATATGTTATTCGAGTCCAATGTAACAATATTTAAGACTCGAAATATTCAAGATCAGAGTTCTGTGGACTCAGAAGTCCTAGAAGTTTCAGATATCCGGAAACCATTGATGATTCAGACTTTTAAGAATCCAGAGATCTCAAAGCTCGTTTGAATTTTTATAAGATCATCGGAGCATGAGATACTTATTTTTAACGCTACGATTAGTTGTATCGGGGAGAGAGAGAGAGAGAGAGAGAGAGAGAGAGAGAGAGAAAGAGAGAAATAGAGTGTCCAAGATTGGTATAGTTCCTGCAAGTGAAGCTGTTTTATAGATAAATAGACATTCTTAGCTTGTTCTAGTTTGTCTTTCTCTCTCTATCTTATTTCTTTGCTTCGTTTCTCTCTTTTTCTTTTGTAATTTCCCGTTCCCGAAACAAAGGGCACGACAATTTGTTCGTTATGCCGGGGCACATAAAAAACGGCTTAATTTTTATGCAAAAGGCCTTACAAATTTCCTTCCTATTAGAGCATATCGCGCGTTTTTATTTCCTGGGTATTTCTTCTGCGTATGTGTAATCACGCGAACTATATATAAATAAATTATAAATTAGTAGATCTGATATATAGTCTTAATCCACCCCCTTCTATATGTTTCGTGCATTTCGGAAAAAAGCATTTATAATGTTGCTACAATAATACTCGCATAAGAGGATTATTATTTATCAGTTATAGAGTAGAGGGATTCGTGAACCATCAACGCGATGGTTAACATCTAGGATCGATATTATAACGTGTACGCTCATTGTTAACGTTGCTAATACTACATATAGAATTTGAAAAACTGGAATGTGCCGATGCATTTCTTAATTAATGCATTAATTATTTCTGCCAATTTAACAATTCAAATCCATTTAATTCGTCAAACTTCTTAAATAAAAAAGAGAATACAACAAAAAATATATGTTTATATACATGCCATAAATAAAATAATTACTATAAAATAATCTCATGTGATTCATATAAATAAACAATTTAGTACATATATTTATAAGGTAATAACCTTTTCAATTTAATAATTTTTATATTTTTTTTATATACATTTTTTATGCTTTTAATAATTCGACATCAAATAAAAAAAAATGCCAAATTTTTGGAAGTGAGATTTGAAAGTTTGCCTATGTAATTGCGACAATTATTTTATAATTTAATACAATAACAAAAGCAATGACACACCCTATATTCAATCTCGAGTTTCTTGTGCGCTTCCAAGTTTTGGCAGTGACGCGAGTTATCATGCGTCTTAATATCTCAACATCGAACTCAAATTGTTAAATTGATTGGGCACTATTCCAGAAAAAATAAATGAAAAAGAAAATGAGAATAAGTATTACATTAAAAATAGTATGATAGACTGCCGACATTAAAGTGTCGGTGTTAACGGGAAATAAAAAATCAAGGTTGTTATTTCATTCAAACAAAAAGCACGTTTTTATACTCGAATCTTTTTCGAGTTGTAAAAAAGTCTTGATAATTTCTTTTATTAACAAAGTTAATTTCTTCTTAGAAGGTACTAAAATTTCCAAAGCAAAAATCCTAAGATTGCAATTGTTTGAAGCGCTGTGCGCGAATGTAACTCAGAAAATATAACAAATTACAAAATAAAATTTTGCTTCTAAACTGTGTTCGGAGAGCGTGCTTTATAGTGGTCTTTATATGTACAATCTTATCCACGTGCCAAGAGTGTACTGGCTGAAAAAGATGCAAAATCATGAGTTTAGAGTGTCATTCTCAATAATGCTAATCACTAAGATTATATCGTGTTCGTGCTTGAACACAGATTTGTGTAAAAGTAAAATTATTCAAAGATTGATTTTCATATATACATTCTTATGCGCGCATTTTATTTTATCACATTCAAGAGTGTGATCAAATCTGTGTTGTAAAAATAAAAATTTAATACGTTCGTTTTAATACGTTCCTTGCTTAGAGCGTGGAATTTTTAAATTTAAAAAATTCCACACTTTTGCACACAGTTCTTGATGCTCGCAAACTTGTTTGATGCACGCGACTTGTTTACATGTACATATTAATTACAATATTGAATGCCTTTTAACAAGATGAAGGGGTAGGATTGTAGATGTAAAGATCACTCATCAGCGCTGTTGCATAATTCCATCCTTTACGTTCATGAATGGTAAAAATAGAATGACACAATAGTAATGATAGCGCGCTCTCGAAATGCAGCCTTAATTAATCTTTATCGACAGTCTATCATAATAAATTGGATCCATTATCCAACGTAAGAGCGATCGAATAAAGCCCGATAGGCGGGACATACTTACTTTTCATTTAGCCCGTACCCCGATGGTCTTGCATCGTGGAAGGCGTCACTGCTGCACCGGCGTGGGTGGATACGGATAGCCGTACGGCGGCACTGCCTGAAACTGGCCGTAGCCCATCGATTGGTACGCGCAGGCACCAGCGTTGGGCGGCGGTCGATTGGTCTGGAAAAACTTGTTGTTCACAAGATTCTGGATCCCGGAATCCGCGTGTCCACCAGACGGCATCATAAATGGCGGCGGCATTGAGTAAACATTGGGCCCGCTCTGATTGCCGCTGAAGCCATTCTGTCTGTTTTGGAAACGATTACCCTGGTATCCAGTCCTGCCTTGGTATCTGGGCGCGCTGGTAGCCTGATGCGTAGGTTGACATGTGTTGTTAGTCGCCTGGTAGCTGTTCTGATAGCCAGTAATGGATTGTCGTTGCTGGTGCTGCTGCTGATAGGAATGTTGTGGTTGGTAATTGCTCTGCCGATTGACTTGATAGCCACTGTTGCGCTGATGACCACGTGCTACGGTTTTCTCCTGAGCCATTTGGTTGTGATGTTGTCCATGCTGTTGTTGATTCGCCTGCAACATATGCTGCCAATTGTTTATCGTCGGGCTAATGTTGTTTCTAGGACTTCCATGAGAAATGTTATCCTTGTTGCCTCGTACGTGACTCCACCGTTGCCGTCCCTTGCCGTATTGGTTCCTGACAGAATTCGCCATGTCCGCCAATTGTGGGTTTATAGCTTGACCGGCCTCCTCTAGCACTGCGATCAGCTCCTTCGCCTGTCTCGCATTATTCGGTGTGAAGTAAGCATAGGCAGTGCCTGCGCTCTGGCAGCGACCGGTTCTGCCGATCCTGTGGATGTAGTCCTCGGAGCTGTTGGGATAATCAAAGTTGATAACGTACTTCACGTCCTCGACATCCAAGCCGCGTGCTGCTACATCTGTCGCGACCAAGATCATAGTCTTCCCGTTGCGAAATTCCGATAAAACGTAATCGCGCTCCGGCTGCGATTTGTCGCCGTGGATTGAGATTGCTGACCAGCCTTCCCGTTTAATTGTCTTCGTTATGTCGTCCACCTTCTTCTTCGTCTCCACGAAAATGATCATCTTGCTGCCGCGTTCGGTCCCAATTTCGCGCAACAATTGCGATAGTTTCATTTCTTTCTCATGTTCTTGGCAGATCTCAACAATCTGCCGAATGTTGTGATTGGCCGCCAAAGTCAAGGACCCGATATTAATCTGGATATAATCACTGAGAAAATCTTCGGCGAGAGCTTGCACTTCTTTGGGCCAAGTGGCGGACCACATGAGAACTTGCCGATCAGGTCGAATTTGTTCGATGATTTTGCGTATCTGTGGTTCGAAACCCATATCCAGCATTCGATCAGCCTCATCTAAAACCAGATATGTGCACCTGCGCAGATTCGTGGTACCTTTTTCGAGAAAATCGATCAATCTACCAGGTGTTGCAATACAGATCTCCACACCACGTTCAAGATCACGAGCTTGAGGCCCCTTCGGCGAGCCGCCGAAGATGCAGGTGTTACGAATGCATGAGGACGAGCCGAAATCACGTGCAACAGTTTGGATTTGTTGAGCCAATTCGCGCGTGGGAGCGAGAATTAGAACAATTGGTCCGTCACCTCGACTGAGACGAGGCTGATGATTGATGTGCACTGTCGCTGGAAGGATATACTGAAATGAAAGAAATAATGACAATAAACAAATATGTATCTAAAAAATGCGCATTTGTTAAAATATCTGATGTTCTGATTTTTTTTTTACATTGGGTGCATTCATAATGACAACCGCTCACTTATTGCTCAATGATTCCTGCACTTTTTGAACTAGTACAACAAGTACACGGTACAACAAGTTGAAGTGAAACAAGTACGTTTGCACTATGTGTACCAGTTTAGAGAGTGTAGGAATAAAGAACAGAGCTAAAGTTTCCTATCTATATCTTTCTTGATTAAGTAACCGATTCTGAATAGTTTTACTCAAATGTTATATCAATTTAATTAATTCAATTAATCGAGATGTACTTACAGCCAAAGTTTTCCCGGAACCAGTTTGAGCAATTCCGACTAAATCTCGTCCACTGAGTGCAATTGGCCAGCCCTGAGCTTGAATTGCAGTGGGTTCGGCGAAACCTTGCTTCCTGATCTCTTCCATCACATAATCTGGAAAGTTGCTCTCTTCGAAGGCTTGAATGGGAGAAGGCGTATTGTTGCCTTTAACAGTAATCTCCTTGCCCGCATGATACTTGCTGATCTCATCAGGTGTTCGGTTTAAGATGTTAACGTGAGGAACGTACAAATTCTTCGTTATCTTGGGCATATTTGTCAAATCCCAACTAGGTTTCTTCAGTAAATCGCCCGGAGTCTTCTTGTGATTTTGTTGCTTCTTTGTGCCAAACTCTTTTTGACTCTGCTGCTGACTGTTCCAATAAGTTCCGCCAACTCCTCCATTACGATTGCCCTGATCTCGATTTCCTCTAGATCTGTAACTAAGAATTGAAACCTTCATCAAAAAGCAGCACATAAAAAAAGACTTTTTAGATTAAAGGTGAAATCACACAGTACGGGAATCAACATGCGAGCCAATCGTGGAAAAGATATGGAATAGAAAAATGTGGAAGAGTTATTCTCCTCACATGTAATTGATCAATTTCTTACAGCTTAAGGCTTAAAATACCTATTGTAGATCTGGGAATCGATTCTGTAAAACGAAGTGAAAATTACAAAAGTGAACGAATTTACTAGAATACTGATAATTTAATTGATCAACTAGTAAATTTGCTCACTTTTGTCATTTTCACCTTGAAGATATAGAATCGACCCCCTAGTCGATTCGAAATTGACCCTAGACTTATGTTTGAAATAGAAGTATTTCAAGTCTTGATTAGCTACAAGAAAAAGAAGTCAGATCTCTCCATCCTATAGTCAGTCAATGAACTTAAAATCTTTGTCGTACGACAAATTTAATATCAATCTAAGACCTATTCTACAATAGAGTCGTAAGCGGTAAGCCGTAAGAAATTAACCAATTATAGTTGATTATCATATTCTTCTCATACTTAATTGTAATCAGCCAATTTCTTACGGCTTACCCTACTGTAAAACAGGCATAAGGCCACTATTTCATTTGTGCGTTTTTGTTATACGACAAATTTTTCAAGCCTATGATTGGCTACAAGATAGGAAGATCCGAGGACCTTTCTGTCCTGTATACATTTATTGTACGCTCGAAACAAAAACGCTTAAATGAAATAGCGGCCTAAAGTTATCGATCAGAGTATCATAACTATGTAACTTTTTCTCTAGAAAACGGAACATGAAAAGTGAAAATTTTATGTATTGGGTCATCTAAAAAGTATCCGCGGTTGTTTGTCACTAGATGTGTTGATGGTCATATATCTAGTGACAAAGTACCGCGGATACTTTTTAGATGACCCAATATATATGTGTGAACATATACACATGCATACAAAAACTTTTCACGTTTTCGCTCTAGGAAAAAAGTTATCCAGAGATTATGTTAGCTGTAAACCGATAGATAATCTATATAATACTAGATCGCTAATTTCGATTAAAACGTTGTAAACAGCCGGCTATCCGGTGTTCATTCAATGGCTCTGATCATTTTGCACATACATACACAATACATACATCGTACACATAATATAATATACTGTCACCGCTATTAAATCAACTCAGAAGTTAGCGATCTAATAGATATCTGTGTGTAAACCATAGAGGACACAGGGGTAGGACTGGGATACAGAGTTTTGAAGCACATTATCCTGCATTCACAATTATGCTCTATATAATTTACAGCAATATCATCCCTGAGTTCGAGCGTTTGAAGTCTTCCAGCGCAGTCTAAATGCTATATCAGTAGGCAAAATCAGTCGAAGTGTGCAATCTGAAGGTCTGAGCACAAGAATTGTCGCTTACTTATGCTGATTCTACAATGAGTCGGTAATCTATAGTCTTAAGTCTTATCAATGAAGTTGACCAATCAACTTGTACTAACGCTGATTGGCCAACTTCATCGATTAAGACTAAGACTTTCGACTACAGGCTCATTGTAGAATCAACATTAGAGACTTAGGATGAAATCACACGGTACGGGAAACCAATCATAGGAAAGACATGGGATAGAAAAATGCGGAAAAGCGCTGATTGGCTGTTCGAATCACGCATCCTCTGTCCCGCATGTTGATTCCCGTACCGTGTAATTTTACCCTTAAGTTGTAAACGTAAGTAATGCACAAGTTTTGGTGTATGACGTACGGCTTATTACCATTTCTTGGAGACATGACAATAAGTTGTGACAATAACTTAAGTCTAAGTGTTACGACAATACTTGTGTTCACAATCACCCTGACTGCAGGCCTGTCTTAAATAATGCCCAGTGATGCTTCAAATCTGTATGCAATGCTATCAGCGGTTTCTCGAATTGATCATTATCTTGACTTAAAAATTCAAAAAATTCCCTGAATCCAAGGTATCAATCATGTAATTTTTTTCCTAGAACAGAAATGTGAAAAATTAAAAATTTTTGTATATATGTGTGTATATATTCATACGTACATACATAAAAATTTTCACTTTTTACGTTTCCGCTTTAGAAAAAAAAATTATATGATTGATACCTAAGAGATCAATCATGTAATTTTGTTCCCTAGAAAAACGTGAAAATTGATTGCATATGTACACTTATGGACTAAAAGGTTGTAAAGCTGAGTGATTGGTTTATGGATTCATAAGTAAAAACCAATCGCTTAATGAGTAGGTTATTAGTAGGCATTCCGAACCCATTAAAAAAGTGTTGCAATCTTTTAGTGTTGCAACCTCCATGAGCGTACATACATACAAATATACATAAAAATATTCAAATATACATACAAATACCTGTACATAAAAGTATATATAAATATACATAAAAATTTTTACTTTTCACGTTTTCGTTTTCTACAGAAAAAAATTACATCATCCATACCCTGGGGATCGATTGTGTATCTTGAGCAAGATGAAAATTATAAACATGAGCAAAATTCACTAGGTGTTGACCAATGAAATATTCTAGTGAATTTGCTCATTTTTGTAATTTTCATTTCGTTCTAAAATACATAATTGGCTCCCTGATAAAATTTCATGAATATCCCTGATTTTTAAAGATAAAAACTCCCTAAAAATTCTAAGTCATGCAATCTAGCAGCAATTACGAATGCATATTCATTCATAATAATAGATCTTTACTAATTAAATTCTTATTAATTTTCATTTAAAAATCGCAAAACGGGGAATAGATGATTTTTTTATTTTATTTGTTTATTACCTGTTTTATTTGTTTATAAAAAATATTATTTTGTATATACACAATGCGGTTTAATAAAAATTCTAATATGAATTTTGGGAGAAGTAAAAAAACTTGCGGGAAAAAATGTATTGTAAACATTTTTTATTCAAAATAGAATATAGAACAATTCATAATCTATAAATAAATTTATTTATTTCTAAAAGAAATATAATCTAAAGAAAGAAAAGAATGATGGTAAACAAATATGTTAAACAAAGGAATTTTCCATCTGAAATATGCGATATCAAAACATGATTGCAAAAATATACAAAGATATACAAAGTACGCTACAGAATTATTTATATTTTACACATTTATACATTTTTATACAGAACCTTCACAAAATTATAAAAAAAGGAACTACAAAAATAAATAAAAATATTTTATTTATTTGCGGAATTAATACAAATAATTCTGTTTAAAAAATATAAATACAAAAAAATCGTCGAAAATATCTATACATGTTAAATATATGTATACATGTTAAAATAATATAATACAAACAAAAAATTTGTAAAATTTTTGTATAGAGTAAAATTGACGTTTCAATCATCGATTTTAATAGCAATTTCAAATCACAATTCTTTCAACTTCTTGTCAATTGCCTTACACATCCAAAATTTTGTCTCTTTTGGACTTAAGGTACATTATGGCAAATACATAAGGCTCTATAAATCAAAATTTTGAACATTAAAGCTTACTAAATAAAATACATATTAACCTACTTTCAATATAGATTTAATACGAGAAAAGTAAGTAATGTTAAAGAGGGAAAAAAGTGTCCATTTTGTAGTAAAAACTGCATTAAAAAAATAAAGCTAAATAAAAGCATAAATTAATATAATATGCATATCAGAACGCAATATCCATAATTCGCAACTTGTATTCAAAATTATAAGTTCAATCTTAAAATCTAATTTTAAGATTCCAGCCAAGGAAATGGTTATATCTTGAGATCGAATTACAGACAATCTTGAGGATTTTGATTATACAAGGTGTCTCATAATTCATCCGACAACGCTCGTGAGCAGATAGAGCGGACTAAACTGAATCGAAAAGTCTTCTATTATTATGCAATTTTCGCAATAGTTAACAAGACATTAATTACTAAAAATTGCCAAATATTGGTTTTCAATTTTTTTCTCAAATACTATCAACTTTACAGGAAAACAGCAAGAGACAAAAATTGTTTATTTTTTTCTCATAGAACTTTAAGAATTTTTTCAAAATTTTTCATCAACTTTTTAGTATCGCATTTTCTTATTTTTATCAACATGAGAAGATACGATATTAAAAAATACTGAAAAAAATTCTCAGAACTTTAGGAGAAGAAAATAAACAATTTTTGCCTCTTGCTGTTTTTCTGTAAAGTTGATAGCATTTAAGTAAAAAATTATTGAAAACTAATATTTAGGGATTTTTTTTTAGTAAATAATATCTTGTTAACTATTGCAAAAATTGCAAAATGGTAAAGGACTTTTCGATTCAGTTTAGTCTGGTTACCTGCTCATGATTCCGTTTTCCGACTGTCATAGAACAGCACCCTAAATCTTGAAGTTGCCGAATGATCAAAATGATTAATGAGTTGTTGTCGAATGAATTACGGGACACCCTGTATATAAGATCTCCATCAAACAATGCTCGTAAATTTTTCATTAAATTTTGATGAACTTATCACAAAAATTAATAAATAAACATTAATAAAAAAAGTCCTAATTGTTCATTTCATTTAATCAGTGATAACTCAGCAGTAAGAAATCTTAAGAATATTAAAAAAAAAAAAAAAGATTTTGTACAGAAAACTTTAAGCTTTCACGTTAGAAAATCAAAAATTTTTAACAGATCTACAAAGTGAGAAGAGAATTTCCCATTTTATCTAGCTTGTAGTTTTTTACATGTAAAAATTATTAAATTTACAAAAACTAAAGAAGCATAATGACTTTTCGAAAATAGAGATCTTTCTAGAAGCTATAAAACTTTTTTGTAAAATTTAAATTTTGTTCATTTTTATTGAATATATTCTATAATTGTGATTTGAAAACTCATACGATGCCTTCCAACTATAGTTGTTGTGTCTATCAATAGGTGTATATACTTTTTGAGATCAGAAAAGTCTCGTTATTAATTCGATATTTATAAGATTATATTAATAAGAATTGTCGATAAAAATTATTTTTTTTATCCTGGAAATTTTATTTTATTATATTATATTATTTTATTAATATAATATAATATTTTATTTTATTAAATATTATTATTTTTATTAAATATAACATTATTTAACGCATAAAAGATTGTACCACTCCTTCCGTTGTCATCATCATGTTTTTCTAAAGTTGTACTTATATATTTTTGTCTTATGATTTAAATATGAAGAGGTGTGAACTTTACTTTCAATCCAATAATACTTTCAGAATTTCTTTCACCAACCTCGATTAAGTAACTGACGGTTACATGAGGTTCATTTAGGCTTAGTTTCACAACTAATGATTAATTTTTAACCGAGGTTTAACTTATTTCAAGTTAAATTTTGGAAAAAAAAAAAGAAATAAGTTAAACCTCGGTTAAGGCGTTAAGAGTTAACCATGAATGTGAAACTGGGCCTTAGGGTGTTGTTCCATGACAGTCGGAATTTCGGAAAACGGAATCTCGGAAAAGTAATAGAATGGATAGATCAACCAATCAAAATTATTGACATTACTGTTCGTCTGCACATATAAATACAAGATTATAGAAATTGAATTTCTATACGTATAAAAGAAATTCATTATTAATAAATAATTATTCGATAAATATTCATTAATATATAAGTATTTATTTTTCCAGCATATAAATATAATCATTTATATCGTTAGGGACAAAATTGCGTTTGTCGGTCCGAAATTTTTGTGGCTGGGTTCCTCATGGATCAATATTTCTGAAATTGTGAAAAATCAGAAAATTTATTTTACGAAGATAATTATTATATAGTAAAAAGAATCCGCAAGTAATAAAATATATTTTTTATTATAATAGAAGATAATGAAAGAATTTTTTAAAAGATGGTTTGAGATTAGAATAACAGTCCATTTTCCGAAAAAGTCGATATAAATAATAGTTATATTTATATGCTGGATAAATACTTATATATTAATAAATCCTTATCGGACAATTATTTATTAATAATGAATTTCTTTTTATATAGAAATTTTATTTCGATAATCTTATAGTTAAATACAAGTAACATGTGCAGTAACATGTACGGACAATAATGCAACTCAATAATTCTGATTGGCTGATCCCCACTCTATTACTTGTCCCAGATTCCATTTTCCGAAATTCTGACTGTCATGGAACGCACCCTTATTCAGATAGGGCCACAAGATTCAAGACTTCAAGACTAATTTGAGTAAGGCTACTTCAAGAGTTATTCTAAAGATACAATTTCATGCAGCAAACTTCGCTGGCGAAGATTCTCCACTCCATCGATTGGTGCGAAAATGTGTAGAGAGCGAAGCTTCGACATTGTCCAATTATGAGCGAAGCAACGCTAATTCTAACTATGATCTATTTGACTGATCAAATTTTTCGAAGCATTTTTTGATTGGTCAATTTTTGAAATTGTCTGTTCAACACTTTTTTATTCACGGCAAGTGGAAGTAACTTCGCCAGTGAAACTTCGTTCCATGAAAAGGTAAGAAAGTTTTAGCGAAAAGCGTTGAATGCTAGTTTCGTTTTCGGTGGAATAAGGGAATTTCGCCAGAAGAGTTTCGCTGTATAAAATCGCTGAATATTGGTTTTCAATAATTTTTTACTCAAGTACAGGGTCCGGCAAAATGATCTCCCACATTTTAATCTTTAATAATTTAAAAATGTGGGAGATCATTTTGCCGGACCCTGTACTATCAACTTTACAGAAAAATAGCAAGTAACAAAAATTGTTTATTTCCATCTCACAGAGCTCTGAGAATTTTTTCAGAATTTTTTAATATCATATTTTCTCATGTTGATACAAATAGTTGTCAAAAAATAGTACTGAAAAGTAGTACTAAAAAATTCATACAAAATTTGAAAAAATTCTTAGAGTTCTTTGAAAAGAAAATAAATAATTTTTGTCTCTTGCTGTTTTTTTGTAAATTTGATAGTACTCGAGTAAAAAATGATTGAAAGCCAATATTTGATGATTTTTTAATAATTGATATCTTATTAATTATTGCGAAAATTACAAAATGATAGAGAATTTTTCGACTCAGTTTAGTCCTCTACCTCTATGCGAGAGATTTATCGTTACTTATCAAACACTCTGTATGTTTAATTGTTTAAATGTGTCAGGGTATCTCAACGACTATTGCTTATGTATTTAAATGCAG